>CM033802.1:5176988-5251988 GCA_019656835.1 Rhododendron ovatum | reverse complement strand
TATCTAATCTTAACTCTATTTCAAAACTCTTAGCAGGCTCAATATTTTGTGGAACAAAAATTCATCCTTTAGCGTAACGACGCCAAAAAGACACAAAATAAAAGGAATTAAAGTTATTGAGAGACACAATCATACAAGAAGAGGTAGTTTTTAGCTCATCTGGTTGTGACTCTTGGCTTTCAAAGGTGAGGTCTAGGTTAAATCTACGTAGAGACGTTGAATCCCATTTAGTTGTTAACACGCTAATTTCTCTCTAACAAACCCACTGATGCATACAATGTTGACAACATATTATATCGGACGCGGTTCAAGTGATCCCGGGGCTTCAGGATTTGCTATCTGCATATTCATTTTTCAGAATATTCTTATGCACTTTGTTGATCTTGTCATTTTTTATTGCGTTCTTGTATCAAAGGCGTCCCATTGTATTGTAATTGTAGCGCATGCATAATATTTCTAAGGGCACCTTAAGATGTTGCAATGATTATTAATTCCACTTTATACAATGAGATAACTTGTTCACGGAGCTGCGCAATCACAGCCGTTCGTTTCGGCATTAAGCGGTCCGAATTAAAAAAAAAAAAAAAACTATTCGCTGGAAGAGTTTAACTCTTCGCTCGAATAGTTTTTTTACAACCCGGATCGTCCAATACACTTTAAACGCATGCGATTTGGCTCCGTAAACGGGAATATATGAAAAGGTCCGTAAATAAGTTTTTCCGTTGTACAATATGTTCCATTTCCTAAAAAAAGAACCAAAAAAAAAAAAATGCAATGATCAGGAAATATATTTATGATCTAATGCAAAACCGTAACGTTTTGCGCAACAAATTGATTGAACAAGATAAAAAAGAAAACAATTGGTCATAATTGATCTACGACTCTCAATTCATGGATAAATATAACCCATTGCTCCAATAACAATGCTTCAGAAGTCTCGAACCGTCATATTGATGAGAAATCCATTACAAAGTGTGTAGAGCACGTACAAATCATCGTGTGCGTGCATGTGTGAGCGCGCGAAGAGTCCCTACAACAACGCTTTATAAGCCTTTATAATATTCTCCGGTTCAACCACATTATGACGAGTCTTTTTTCCGACTTAATTTCAACAATTCACGAAAGAAACCACTCGATCAATCAAGTCCGAAGCCTCCTTAGAATCTTGCTCCCTCAAATGAAACACATGAGTTTTCCCTCTGCTCACAAAAATCTCCACATCCTTTCCCCCTCTCCCGCGCAATGCTTCTGCGTACTTTTTCCCAGCATCTACCAATGGGTCTCTCTCAGCGAGACAAACCAAGACACTCTTGCACCCTAATTTGCCCAAATCGGGATCCGCTACCGGGTTGACCCGTGGGTCGGAAGGTCCGGTGTTGGAGGGGCACACGTAGGACCATAGCTTGGTGATGTTGCTCCTCATCTCTTCATTCACAGCCAGCAGAGACGCGGTTGGTTCCTTTAGCAAGAAATATGGGTGGATCAAAACAATGCCCTTGAGTTCGACACCGTCCAGTTTTTCCGACCCGAACCGCATTGCCACGTTGTGGGCTATGTTAGCACCTGCACTTTCTCCTGTAAAATAGAATGAACGTTTTTTTTTTTTTCAAATGAAAGGATACTTCATTGATAACAAATAGAGTACAACGAATGGACAGCCATCCCAAAGAAGGTAATACGGCAACCAAAATGGTTTACGAATTCATTATCTGTACAGCAATTTCGTTCTTCTTCTTTTTTTTGGCAAAATGATAAGAACATGGCAATTCATTTTTTAGGTGAAGAGACATTTTCCATTCTCAATCCAATTCATTTTTTCTAGGAAAAATGAAATTTGAAATTTTTTAAGAACATCGTCAGGATGCTTGAAAGGGAGTTGTTTCGATTGTATAAGCCTTACCCAGGAAATAAACGCGGTTAAAATCAACCCTCTCCGTCAGCCACGGTTCGCTGCCGCCTCCACCAGCATGAGAAGCAACCCACTTAACGGCCGCCCACGAATCATCATAACCGATCGGCAGACAATGCTCAGGGGCCAATCTGTAGCTAACGGAAACCGCCACGACTTTACCTTTCGCGAATTCACGAACTGGTGAAAGGCAAAATAAGCAGCGGTGCCGGTGGAAAACCCTCCGCCGTGAAAGTAAACGAGGAGCGGGACTCCGCCCTTGGAGCTGGCGTCTTTCGTCGCGTAAAGGCGGGCAGAGACGTTGGTTTCTGGGGAAATCACAATGTCTTTGCTCTGGACGCCCGTATCGGAATCCAGAGACGCGGGGACGTCAAGGCCGCTCCCGTCTAGTTTCTCGATCGTGCCGTTTTTGTAGACTTTGAAGAAGAATTGGAAGAAGACTTCTAATTCTTCAGGGTGGCTCGACGCGAGTCCGCCGAAGGAAATGAGCAGGCAGGAAATGAAAAGTGGTCTGAACATCTTTGTTCCTTTGGGATTGGAATGAAGTGGAGAGGTTGGGAGGGGAATGTGATGAATCAAATGCATGCATTTTGAACCCTTTAAATAGAGATGGATTTATGGGGAGAGGTTTGACCAGATGAATTCTATTTGAAAGAAACAGCTGTTCTTGAACAGAAACAGGGGAAAGAATCTGTGGTAGGAGACATTCCTGTCCTGTACATACTAAAAAGAAGAACCATTTTGATCGGTGAAGGGAGAAGATAATGGTTAGTTTTGAATGGGTTGACGAGAGTCAAAGTGTTGGTTGTTTTTCAGATATAGAAATTAAAGTAGTGCTATTGGATTTGGGTTTTCAGGAGTAATGGCTAATTTTTCTAATAGAGAATGACAAGAAATTGCGGATCAAAAAAAAAAATAATGACAAGAAATTGATTGATTACGAAAATTGTTGTACGGAAAAGGGGAAAAAAGAAGAAGAAGAAAAGATTCTCTGTGTTTGGGTATCACAGAGTAGCCAAAATCAAGTTCTGTATAGTCTATATTGGAGCATTTGTGGAGTCCGAATGCAAATGGCAGGGTAAAATAGGTACAAAATCTTTTTTTTAAAAACCAAATGGTGTCAACAAAATCAAAATCCGTATGGGAAGTATCAAAAGGAAAAAACGAATCAAATTACTGCATTTTTTTTTTAAAGGCAAATTTGTTTTATTAATTACTGAAGTTACGTTGTTACAGAGATTAATAAGAACAATGAATAATGACATCATATTTCCGAACCTAAGACTCGTTAAGTTACAAAGTTAAGAATAATTTTATATTCATCCAAGATCTAAATCCGAGATTAGCAAGAAGCCAACCAAGGGGTCACCCATTGAGACAAGTCCACACTTAATGGGTCAAGCTTAAAACACATATTGGGACAAGTCCATACACCTAAAAGGCTGAACCATCAAAAAGGAGAATCGGGAGAGATCAACATCTGAGTCTTATCATGGTAGTAATAGTTGTTGGGCTGATTGCAACGGAGTTGCCGGACTCATCGCTTGGAGGGGTTAACCATTGTGCGTTTTTTATTGAAAAACTATGGACAATTGTTAAAAGGATGAGATCTTCAATTATTGTCCCAGACAGTTCACAATACATCAATTTTTGTTGGATGCACAATTACTGAAGAGGATCCATTTCCATTGTTAAATTGGAGAAAACAGGTTGTCAGCTGCTGTTTGGAGACAATACGGGAACGACATCGTTTTAATTTGGGCCGTCGGACGTACTCATATGCGGGTGGCATGTTTTGGTGAGAAGCTGCGTTAAATCTGTGGATCGAGAGGATCAGAACCCCGAACTGCAAGGGTTCTGGAGGGGAAAACCATTCAGTGCTCTACCGTCTCAGTTCTCAGGGCCTTGCATATCGATCATGTGTTAATTGTGTCAAATATTGAAGAAACAACAAATACTCCTAAAACACAATAGGGGGTGGATTTTTTCCCATGGTATCGCCCGACCCCATGATTCCTATACTAGCGTCACCTCTTGTCACGTTTTTCGTCACGCTATTTCTCCGCTTCACATTTATATAAGGTTCATACACTTTATATTAAACTCCACATAATTTTGTGGTGATGAGAGGGCATGACAACACATAACGGGTACGGGCCGTTGAATTAAGCTAAGCCTATTTCATTCGTCTGAGAGCAGAAAGAGTCTCTACAGTTGGTTCAAATCAAAGACCGGTCAGTCCAACTTGAGCTTCGACGGGTATGGTGTTGCAGTCGTTCAAGATATAAGTACCCCTTAGATGTCAGATGTGGGTGGGTGAGTTTCTTATGATATATGCAAAAATACTACTACCTCAGTCCCAATTTGTTCGTCCATTTTAAAATTAAATTTTGATTTATAAAAACTATCGATAGAATTTAGGCCGTCGATTTTATAAATTAAAATTTAATTTTAAAATGAACGAACAAGTTGGGACTGAGGTAGTAGTATTTTTGCATATATACTTTACTCTACGGGTTCTATAAAATAAACGGTTCAAATTATTACGATAAACTTTCGATAGGGCTCACATGTAGCGGCGGTTCAAACCCCACGTTTGCACCCTTCCATAAAGAAGTTAATCTTCTTTACGAAACGATCTGCAAATAAGATTTTCTGTTAAAGGATAGAGAGGAAGACTTCGGGTGGGGCGGGTTTTGCCCATTTGTGAATATGTTTCAACCCATATCGGGGGAAGACAGTAGAGAAGAAAAAGAAGGAAGGGGGAAACGGGGACGGGGGAGAAGCGAAGGAAACAGAAAAAAACAAAAACAAAAAAAAAAAAAGAAGAAGAAGAAGAAGAGGGAGGGAGGGAGGGAAACGGGTCGGGTCGGGCGGGTTTGAATTTGACTTGACTCATATTCGACCCCAACCTGTTTACTATTTGACTTGCTTGTATTTGACCCACAACCCATTTTAACCCGACCAAACTCGCCTATTTGCCACCTCTAGCAATATGTATAACTCCTCTAGCTCAACCGTCCATGATCCCATAAAGTGGTGGTTATATGGACACATGGCGCCACAAGATAAAGAGGGGGGGGGGGGGCGGGGGGGGGGGGGCGGGTTGCTGTGCCTTTGGGGATAGCAGCGTGCTGCTGGGCTCAGTTTCTGGGCCCACTCTGGTCTCGCTCTGATGATCGGAATCGTTCACTTTGTAGAACTCGTCGAGTAGAACAACCATGTAAAAAATCAGCTTAATTAGATATCGTTAAGTGCCTGATCGGAACCTTTTTATTTTGAAAAGAATGAATCCGAAACACTGGATTAAATCCATTGTAACCCATGGACCGAGAGTTATATGGGCTCTGATCAGACACTTAATGATATCCAATTAAGCTGATTTTTTTTGGATGGTTATTCTACTCGACGAGCTCTACAAAGTGAATGATTCCGATCATCGGAGCGAGACTGGAGTGGGTCCAGAATCGGGCACAGCAGCACGCTGCTGTCTTCCAAGATAAAGACAACAATTACCCGTGCATGCAGAACCGTGAGGTCTCTTGGCCTATAAATAGTAGAACTCAAGAAGAAAAAAAAGTTCACACACTAATCAAGCCCAACGCTTAAACCAAAGTCTTTCTAGCGAAACACATATCTTTATACTTTTCGTGCATTCAACTCAATTACTTCATTAAGAGCATCTCTAATCCAACACCCTCCAAATCTCTATTTGAGATGATTAAATTAATCTATTTTATTTGAAAAGTAGATTTAGAGGATTGTACTATTTATCTCAACTACAATCCAACACTCTATTCTCAACTCCAACACATATTTGAAGGAGATCCTTTATTTTTTACTTCATCTTCTATATTTAGAGGATCAAAGTTCATCCTCTTAAATGGAGGAGAGTTTTAATGGATGGGTTGGAGAATATTTTTCCTCCAAAATGAAGAAATTGAGTATGAGTTGGAGATGGTCTTAGTAGTTCGAGTTTTTTACTTTTCCTTATACCCAACTTTATTATTCCGACATAATAAAGTTATTTTACGTTGTTACTTCTTTTTCCTACACGGTTAGGAAATTGCTAAGTCCTCACTCGTTGAGACAAAACCACGAACCATCACTGTGATCCAGCCCTTAGGGTTGCAACACTCTCGCTTACGGTCAAGAAGTCAAAAAAAATGGCACCCAGTCCTTTACGTTAGACGCGATAAGTCTTGGTACGTCCGCTCTCAATCCTTGAGCTATTTCATAACCAAACACCTGCTCACTCATAAATGTGGCATTACAAAAGACATGCAGTAAAAAGGACTCGTATCCATACATACGTTGCAAATATAATAGCCACATGTACTGATGTACGTAGACACCCAATCGATCATTTTTCCCAAATGCCAAACTACATGCGCTGCCTCTAATAAATGTCTGGGAAAATCTTATTTTTAATACAGTAGTATCAAAATAGTACTACTATTGTTGCATTAACAACGCACCAACACTTTCCAAACGTTCGATCTCCGTGTCGATAGTCGCATCGCATGCTTCGTGTCCATTGATTGAGGGATGAAAAATACTGTAGGAACGAAGAATCAACATTACCTTCTCACTTTTGCAGCATTAATCCATTCAATGTGCCTTGGCGTGGGTTTATAAAAGATACGACTCTCGTTATTATATCCTTGGCCTTGTCGGAATCGGGCTTTTTCAAATGAAAAATATGATCTTCCCCTTGAGTCTCTACGATCTCCGCCTCTCCTCCCCATCCATTGTTTCCCAATTCCTCATAATACAACCAACCTCTATCTTTGAAGAAATCTCTCTCCGCTACGACAACCAAGACCTTGTCACACCCTAGGCTAGAAAATTTTGGATCCATCGCCGGGTCCATCAATGGGTCATCCAACCCAGCGCTATTCGGACACGCAAAACGCCATAACTTCTTGACACGTGCTCTTCCATCCACTTTAGCCACCTCAGTGCCAATTGGCTCTTTTCCTGAGAAAGCCGGCTGAATCAAAAAAATCCCCTTAAGCTGACTGCCATCCAAACCAAACGACCCGACCCGGATAGCCATGTTATGAGCTATATTAGCACCAGCACTATCTCCACCGCAAAATACCCGCCCAAAATCAGCAAAATCTCTCAGCCATTCCTCCTCACCATTTCCACCCGAGTGAGATACGACCCATTTCACTGCGGCCCACGAATCATCGTACCCAATTGGGAGCGGGTGCTCCGGAGCTCTTCTGTAGTCAACAGACACTATAATGGCACTAGCTTGGGATGCAATTGAGTTGAGAAATTACTGGTAGAGTGGAGAGAAAGCCGTTTGGACGAAAAACGCCCCACCGTGGAAGTAAACAAGGAGAGGAAGTTTTTGATTCGGGTTTGTGGGTTTGGGCATGTAGAGTCGGGCAGAGAGTCCGGCCTCGGGTTCAATCACAACATCTTTTGAGGTGACGCCGGTTTCCGGATCTGCAGGCGAAGGGGGTACGGTTTCGGTGCCGATTAATCTCTTGACTTTGCCATCCTTGTATACCAGACAGCAGGGAGATAAATCATGTTGGATTTCGTGATTGTTTGAATGCATTGTAAAGAGAGAAGAACAAAGAAAAAAGAGAGTGCTGTGGTCTGTTTACATTTAACACACACATAGAAGAGCCGAAGTAGCTGGAGATTTAGAATCTCAGTTACTTTGGCTCTTCTTGCAGAGGCCTCTGTTATCAGAGAAGCATGCCTCTTCGCCAAGGCCTTGAATCTGTCCTCTGTTTGTATTGAGAATGATAATGCGCAACTTATTTCTTTGAGTGTTTCGGAGCTCGTTCCGCCATGGGAAGTTTTGGCTATTATTTTGGATATTCGCTTGCTGGCAAAGAATGAAGGATTCTCTTTGAGTTGGACTCCTCGGGAGGGAAATGAAGCTGCTCATTGGGTAGCCTCCTCTCAAGCTTCTAATTTAGGTCCAAATTGGATGGTTTATCCTCCAGAAATTTTGTACTCAATCCTTTGTAAAGATCTTAGTCTTCAATGAAAGTCTGTTCAAAAGAGAGAGAGAGAGAGAGAGAGAGAGAGGGATTAGTCAACAGGTATAGTTGATAAGGTTGGAGCATGTAACGTGGGTCAAGTTTTCTTGGTGCTCTGCTCTCGGAAGTGTATCTCTAACCATTAAAACTAAGAGCCTTGCAGTCAATTGGATCGCTTGTCATTTTTGGCCAATTTTTTCAATTGTGCCCCTTGATGGCTCCGTTCAGTTGCCAGGAAAGTACAGGAAAGGATGAGAAAATCAATTTTCCCATGATTTTTGTACTGATCAGTTGGTAGAAAAGTAGTGGGAAACATGTTTTTAAATTTTCCTGCAGGAATTACTTTCCTGCAAAAGTGATCCTACAAAAAATACAGGATTTTGCGTCGCGGGAAAAGGAAAATGAGTTAACACTCACAAATTTTTTTCGAAAGTTTCTTTTTCCTGACAAATGAACAACTAAACCTTAATTATTCTTGTAAAATTCTTTTGTCAAATGAACACTCACAGGAAAATAATTTTCTTTTTGTTTTACTTCACCTCACTTCACTTTTTCTGAGAATCAATTTCCTACACAACTTTCTCGACAACTGAACGGAGCCTTTGATGGGGCAGTTGTCTGTTTTGTTTTGTTGTTGGGGTTAATTGTGTCATTCCGCTCATAAAAAAATCTCAGCCTTCCTGTGGATCCCTTGTGGCCAGTGGCCACATTGCCAGAGAAACTCCACCTTTCCTTTCCGGTTTGTCCCCAGAAAAATTGTTGAGGGAATTGCATTTCACTGGCTCATGGAGTATTTTATTCCCCAGTGATGGACTACTTTTTCGAAATTGTCTAGTTATGTAAAGGAAAACAATGATTTTCAAGACATTATGTTGAAGACAAAAATACCCATCTCTTCTAAAATTATTACACTTTCATACCCTTCTTGTTTTGAATCAAGTGCAACTTAGGTTTATATACGGGACAACTTAGGGGGGCAATTTAGGTTCATACACAGGGCAATTTAGGTTCATACACAGGACACCTTAGGGGCAACTTATGTTTATACACGAGACAATGTCCCAACTTAAGTTCATACAGGTGCCACGTACTTAGGTTCATAAGCATCATTAACATTTCCACAACCAAAATACATTGTCAATTGTGCACAGAAGTCCTACCTTTAAATTTCAAAAAAAAAAGAGACTGACCTCTCACCTCTACCTCTTTTCTTTTCTTTTTGGTGGAAAATATTGGCCTTGTTTGTTTCTAAGTTTAAAAAAGTTTTTGTTTTTTTTTAATCATTACTCTATTTTTTCTATAGTTTGAGACAGCACTAGATTTATTTTGGTATAATGCAGGTCTATGTGTCACTAATCACCTACACAATTTTGGCCTCTCTTTATACTTAATCAATGTGAGGGTCCCAAAGTTGTATAGAATGTAGACGGTCAAAGCTATCTAGATATATGCAGGGAAGTTTGATTGGTTTTTGTGTTTAAGCTATATACATATATGAAACCAAATTTTATTGGTTTTTGTTGTACTTCGTGATCTCCATAATTATCAAATTGGGTGGGACATTGTACTATTACAGCGATAGGGGGAAAGAAGATGGGTAGGAGGTGCAACAAATGATGAGTTTCTGTGTATGTCTTGGTTCATGTTGTGATAACAAGTACTAAGTAGCTACTAATTACTATCCAATGAAAGTATTATGACACTTTATTGTTGTGCCATTGTGATCTTTTTTCTTTTTCTTTTTTCTTTGTGTCTTTGTGGCCTTATGCCATCTTGGTTTTGGTTGCTGTATAACTCAGATGATGTAAATATATATTGTATCCGTGATTGTGCTAAATAGATTGTGTCATTGTGCTTATTAGTTTTCCTGATCTATTGTAGTATTGACGTTGTTAACCTTAGCACTCAGTAGCATATTACTAGCATGTATGGTGTCCACTTTTAAATTCATGAGCTATCTCAATCCGCTCTCGATATTTTTTGTTGCGTAATCTGTACTGTCTTAGCAATTTTTTTCCATATATGTGTTGGTTGACTTGAACCTATGAACTTGTTATTTGTTGGTAGCATTGACGTTGTTAACCTATAAGTTGAGAAATTGATGACCAATTGCTTGACTTGAATGTTTATTTTCTTGTAGCTGCAAACTCATGAGGCCTAGACTTGGAATCACTAATTTATTAGTTATTGATTGTGTTTGGTGTCAACGCTTCGGGTTGCATCCCAGGTGAACAAGATAGCACATGGCTAGAAAGCGAGCTTTCAAATTAGTATATTGTTGTTTGGAGTGATTTGTGTCTGTTCTAAATTACCAATAGTTTTCAACTATACTCATCTGTTGTTAATTGTGCCAGTTGATAGATATAGAGAATCCCTCTGTGTGGTAGCTCTTCTAGGATTTCTGAATTTATTCTCACTTGATTACTCAACTGGTTGTGAAATACTCATATGTATGTACCAGTGAGTAGTGGCATACTGGCATTGGAAAAATTCCCTGCACAAGATTGCTGTTCTAAGGAACCATTTGTTTCCAATCATATTTGGTCAGTTCTGGAAAAAGGTAAATACTACCAAACCATATTAACCTATAAACTGATTATCTCTACGAATTCGTTTACTGAAAAATGCAAAACAGGTGAAAAAATCTCATCCTAGCACGAGCCAATACACCTAAAACTTCTTCATGAAACGTACTACCACATCAATACATCATCGTCGCAAAATTCACAGGTACGAGAATTCGAATGCTAGCACGCGCCCCTCACCTAGTTGAATGCACTAAATGGCTTTGCCCATTTTGGTTAGTACTTCAATGTTGTCCCCCCATTCTTTCCCCCTACAAGCCCCGTTCCAGAAACTCAAATAAGTACTTAAAAAATAAATATCTATTTTCAAACTTAAAAATAATGGCCTTACGAAATTAATTTTAAATTTTTTTTTGCTGGGTTTGATCTCGATTAGAATATCAAATAAGATCTATATTGCATATTTTTTTTATTTCAGTAAGTCTATTATTTTTAAACTTGAAAATTACAAATAAGTACTTATTTTTTAAAGGATCTTTCTGAAATGGGGCCTGAGTTTGTACTTACATCCCCCTCTTTGTAATCTGATCAAACTGGGATCCCTGAGTTTGTTTTGTTATTGTTATAATAATAATACTCCCCTTTCAAATGGATCAAAAGTCAGGGGGCACCCCGTGTCTATATTGGCTCCGTCCTTGCTGTCATGTTGCAGGCTCAGATTCGCACTTAGCACTGGGACAGCCCATGGGTAGGTGAAGCATACATTTTTGTTTTCCCATCAAACATAAAACCAAATATACAAATGAAATAAAAAACTTGTGCATCACCAAACCATACCATGAGCTTTTGCAACCGGACAAAGTGCCAACATATAAAACCTCACGTTCACTTTGAATTGCTATGTCATGTAAATAACTTAATTTGAATACGTAAACAAGATATTGCATAAACCAGGTGATAAAGCAGCAACGAAGGTACCCTAGACAAAGGATTATTGGCCAAATACTTAAAACACATAAACAAACACCCTCCAGACTGATCCGGAGGTCTCCCGCTACCAGACGGTGAGATTAGTCTTCAGAGATTGATCGAGGTACACTACCCAAACACCTACCGTTATTATCGCCGCGTGAACTTGGCTTAAGTTGGTACTCTCAGTTCAAGAAAGCAGCCAATCTCTTGAGCATAGCCACAGCGTTGTCACAAGTTGGATTAATCAAATGGAACACATGGTTCTCCCCTTCAGCCTCCATAACCTCCACCACCCCACCCCACCCACTCTTCACCAATTCCTCCTTGTAATACCATCCCCTATCCCTCAGCATATCTTTCTCACCAACACAAACCAACACCTTGCCACAGCCCATCTTCGAAATATTCGGATCCTTTCCCGGGTTGAACAACGGGTCATCCAGCCCGCTTGATGTCGGGCAAGCAAAGAGCCATAGTTTGTCACCCATCGCTTTGCCAGCGGCGTTATCGCGTTCGCCACCAATCGGTTCCTCCCCCCCGAAATACGGATGGATTAAAGCAATCCCAGCAAGCTTGAAACCATCCGGGTTTGCCGACCCGACCCGAATGCCCATGTGATGAGATATATTAGCTCCCGCGCTGTCCCCTGCAAAAAACAAACGATCGAAATCAACGCATTCATTTAGCCATTCCTCGGGACCACCTCCTTTGGAGTGAGAAGCGGCCCACTTGATCGCGGCCCACGAATCGTCGTAGGCAGCGGGAAGAGGGTGCTCGGGGGCCCTCCTGTAGTCGACGGAGACAACAGCGACATTAGCTTCCGCGGCAAGTGAATTGAGATAGTGGTGGTACGTGGGAGAGACGGCGGTTTCCATGCAGAAACCGCCTCCGTGGAAGTACACGAGAAGGGGAAGCTTCTCGTTATTCGGGTTTGCGGTTGTTTTGGGGATGTAGATTCGAGCAGAGACCCTTGTTTCTTGATCGATCACGGCGTCTTTCGATCGGACGCCGGTGGTTGGATCGGTGGAAGCGGGGACGGTTTCGGTGCCGATAAATCTCTCCACGGTGCCGTCTTTGTAGACCCGCATGAAGTTGGGGACATCGAAGAGTAATTCGGGTGTGGGTGAAGCCATTGTTGAGGGGGAGAAAACTGAAGAGAGAATGAGCCAATGAGGAAGTGGGAGTTGGTTTTATTTGGTATTCTCAATGGGGTGGCTGAGTTTAGGCCATCTGGAAAGATGAGACTGTTCTAGATAGTGGACCCCATGAATGGACCGCGTGGGCCCTGCCGAGTCGGGCCCGCTCTAGTCTTAACAATTGTTCTTAACATGTCCTTGAAGGATATTAATTATCGAAACACGTCATGGGCCGTCATTTTCCCGACTCCATTTGATCGAAAACGGCTTATTTACTTTTTTGGTCCTTAAAGTATTTCCGTCGTGTCACTTTGATCCCCAATATTCTAATTGTAAACATTGCATCCCCAACGTATCAATTTTGTGTTTAAATGGTCCCTGGAGGTCACGGCGTTCATTTCCTCCGTCAAAATGAAGGGCAAACTTGATATTTCACCACCCCATAGCTTTATTTTCTTTTTTGATCCCCAAAGTATTTTCGCCGTGCCATTTTGGTCCCCAATGTACCAATTGTAAACTTCGTATTTCCCCAGCTACTGCAACACCCCTTCCATCTTATGTTACATGGAGACAAGTGCACATATCGGGTGCAAGTGCATATCTAAGGATCGGATACCTAAAATTCAAAAATTGGGAATACGTGGATATGGAGCTAGATTTAGATACATGTGCAGAGATACGTTAAATAACTTTTTTTTGAAATATTTTTTTATATTTGTAAATTTCCATAACAAGATAGATAATTTATTTATGAAAAATCCAAAATACATTTTATTCCTTTGTTTTGTCATCAAAGTATAATAAAAGCCCATCAAAAGGCTAATGAAGGCCCATTTATTTTACAGGATTGATACGCCCACTACATTTTTGTCCACCGCATGTCATGTGGGATCCACTTTTGAGCCCCACAAAAATACAGAAAAATAAGTACTTATTTTTTAAAAATGTAATTTCAAACTCAAAAATAATGTGTTTATGTAAATAATTTTTTTAACAATATAGATTTTGTTTGATAGATCTCATTGAGATCTTTTGAACGATGCAAAAAAAATAAAAACAAAAAATTATTTTTTATTTATATTATTTTTAAATTTAAAAATGTAAAACAAGTTGCTTATTTTTTAAGAAGGTTTGTAGAGCGATGGCCAAAACCCAACTTTACAACCCCAAAGAAATAAAACAAACCCTAAAGCCCACAAATAAAATAAACCCTAATTGAAAATGAGGAAAAAAAACAGCGCAGTAGAAGAACGTCGTTCTACAACGACTGCGGCGACAATTTTTTTTTTGCCGGGTCCCGTACGTATCCCGCACTTGTGTTGTGTCGTGTCGACAGGAGTACTTTGTCAAAACTCGCAGATCTGTGTATCCTAATCTCCACCACCCCTTATCTCCACATCAGTCCTTCCACCACTCCTGACTGGCAATTAGTATAATATTGGAGACTAAAATGGCACGGAGGAAATACTTTGGGGACCAAAGTGGCACGGCGGAAATACTTTGAGGACCAAAAAAAGAAAATAAAGCTATAGGAGTGGTAAAATACCAAATTTGCCCTTCATTTTGACGGAGGGAATGAACGGTGTGACCTCCAGGGACCATTTAAATACAAAATTGATACGTTGGGGATGCAATGTTTACAATTGGAATATTGGGGACCAAAGTGGCACGACAGAAATACGTTGGGAACCAAAAAAGTAAATAAGCCGATCGAAAACATTCACTTCATAGAACTTGTTTTGCAGGAGAAGTATGCAAAAAATTGGCTCGATCACATATTATTACAACCTGATCTGAATACGTGTAACATGGAAATAATGGTTCCCAATGACTTTAATCTACTATTTCGGATCCAGTCTTTTCAAAATAAAAGAGTTTCTATCAAATATTCCATGGCATCCGATCGAACTATTTTTTTGCGTACTTTCTTTACATGACAAGTTCTACAAAGTGAATAATTTTTTTATCAATTTGAGAGTGACACCAAAGTGGGCCTCACTTGACGCAGTGCTGCGGCTGCTGCCCCATCCTTGTTACTTGCACCAGAGTGACACCAAAGTGGGCCTCACTTGACGCAGTGCTGCGGCTGCTGCCCCATCCTTGTTACTTGCACTGGACTGCAATGGGTAGGTCTATATTCGGAATTTCCACGTGCCCCGTGCGTTGACGACTTGACGGTATAATTTCAACCATGAAACCGAGGCTGCGTTCAACCATGAAATTGGTCTCTAGAAGAGAGTGAGCCTCCCCAAAGTAGTTGAGATACTCCCAAAAGGCTTGTGCCTTTTTTGTGTTTTCATTGAATATTTTTAAAAACATTTGGATAAAAATAAAAAAAATTACTTTTTCGAGTACTCTCGTCGCAAGTAATCAATAATTCACAAAAATTTGACATAAAAATAACAAATGCAAATTTTTTTACAATGAAAATAAAACACCTAAAAAACTAAGAAAGAATTTTGCATTTGAATTTATGTCTGGAAATCTCTGTTCTCATAATGAACCCCACGATGGACCTCTTTTCTACGGCTGATATCACCATGGGTTGCCCCTCCCGTGCAAAGAAATTCTTTTTCGTTCGCACTGCATCTATGTTGATGAATGTGTAAGTATCCTTTTGTCAATTACAACATGACAGTGTTGGCAACGGATCTGGTGGTGATCCTTCAATCTGTGGTGTGAGCGAGCTTCAGTTCGGTGCAGATCTGGTTACTCCATCCTTCACGAGTGTGTCTTATGGGTCCGATCTTGATATTGATTTCTTGTGGCTTTTCTTCATTTTGTTTTGTTGCCTTTTCTTCGGTGATTGTAGTTGTAATCTTTTTGTTTTAATATAAATGGAATGATCTTGTTTGTCAAAAAAATTACTCCTACAAATTAACGCTATCGTACTTATGAACTGTGGATCACCTAAAAAAAAATCCAATGATACAAATTTACAAGAATTTAACAAGTCTAGAGAGTCACCGGACTGACTTAACTTCAACTCGCCAAGAAAATGTATGGGAGGACTCTTGGGGCCACCTAGTATGATTAGTACACGTTTTCTTAATTTCTTAACTATATTTTTTAATATAGAGCTACCGTACACGTTTACTTAATTTCTTTAAATATAATTTTTAATAAAAAAAAAGAAGACCAAATTTTTTTAATCTGTTAAAAAAAACTATAATTTTTAATATAGAACTGCTTTTCTCATCCCTGACACCGCTCCCGTCTCTCTCTCTTGCCAAGAAGACCAAAATGCCCCCAACTCCCACCCTTTAAACTAATTTTTTTAATTCTTTAATTCTATTATCTTATTTATTTGTTTAATTTTAATTTTGTTAACTCAAATAATATTTTCAACTAAATTTTTTTTATATTTAAATTTGACTTTATATTTAAGGCTTCGTTCTCTTGAACTTAACTTAAATCTGAAAACTTTGTTCTTATTTGAATTTTTTTTGAATTTGTTAGTTTTACGTTATTGATTCGTCTTGACGAGAAGAATTAAAGAAATAATTTTTTTTTACCACCCAAGTATTTTGAGAAATAATCATTTTTTAGCAAAATACTTGGATAAAAGTAAAAAAAAAATTACTTTTCCGATTCTTCTTGTCAAGATGAATCAATAACCCACAAAAGTTTAGCGCAAAACTAACAAATGAAAAAAAATCAAATAAAGATAATTTTCATATTTAAGTTAAGTTTAAGAGAATGGGGCCTAAGAACTTTATATTATTTTAATTTGCCTTAACAATGAATAATAAATAAATAAATATACACCATTTATATATGAAAATTGGAACATTTCTGGTTCAAATGGAATAAATACTTTTTTTTATGTATGGCTCCAATTTTCAATTCAGTTGAATCGGTGCGAAGATCTTACTTTTTTTTTTATCATTTAATCCTAAATGGTCGTAATGAATTTTTTGCTCTGAGGTCTTTCAACGAGCACGCTAAAATTCCTTATTTAGTTTTAGGGCTCTCTAAGGGTGCCCTATTGAAAGGCCTTAGAGCAAAATATTTATTATGACCATTTAAGATAAAATGACTAAAAAAATAAGTTCTTTACACCGGTTCAAACAGATTGAAAATTGAAACACTTAATAATTTCTTAACTATATTTTTTAATATATAAACTGTGTAAAAAAATAAGTGTTCCAATTTTCAATTCGTTTGAGCCGGTGCGAAAATCTTATTTTTCTTATCATTTCATCATAAATGGTCGTAATGAATTTTTGCTCTAAGATCTTTCAATGAGCACTCTAAGAGAAATCTGAAACTAAATAAGGAGCCTTAGGGTGCTCGTTGAAAGGCCTTAGAGCCAAAAGTTCATTATGACCATTGAAGATAAAATGATAAAAAAAAATAAGATCTTTGCACCGATTCAACCGGATTGAAAATCGAAACACTTAAATAATATTAAATAAATAAAAGAGAAAAAATAAATAAAATTATTAAATAAATAAATGAGAAATAAGAGAAAATGGGGTTGAAGTATTTATGGGGCATAGGCTGCGTGGGGTATTTTCAGTAGAGGGTGGTAGGGGAAGCAATTTCCCGTTGCATATGGTGCTGTTTGTGCTGTACTAGGTTGAATTTTTCCATGATTGATGGCCAAAACGTACCTTTTCCCAACTAATTTGGTGAGCTAAGTGAAAAATCTGAGCCCGTTCGTTTTAGAATTTTAGATTTAGATTTATAAATAATAAGTGTAAAGAAAAATATAGTAATGACTGAAAATAGAATTAATGATTGGAAAGAGACAGAGCGAAAAATAAGAATAATGATTGGAAAAAAATAGGCTAATGATTAGAATCTAAAATCTAAAATTCTTACACGAACGGGGTCGATTTACCCAAATTACTACTCTCTCCGTCCTACTTTGTTATGCCCTTATTCATTTTTAGGATGTCCCAAAATGATGTGCTTGTTTCAAAACTTTCCAATTTTTAATATCCATATTACCATTTTATCCCTCATTTCTCCTTCCCAAATTCAAATTTTGAACTTGATTTGAAATAAAAGTGGAGCAAATTAGATTTGTTTCTCTTCTCTCAATGACATAACAAAGAAAGGTGAAAAAAAGTCATAAGTTACAAAAAGATAAAATGATAAAATTGACACGTAATCAATATAATTATGATCTTTTCTTAAATTACGTGAAAATAAAAAAAAAATAGAATTCACGATTAACTCAAAAGACAATACTTTGAATACACAATCAACTCATCATACAGCAAGTTTATCTCCCCCATAACTTTTCACTACTTACTTTCATCCCTCAACTTGTACGCTCAGTTTGTTTCGATGTAAAATGGTTTTAGATAAAATATTTTATCTATTTTCCGCCATTTAGCTAGAAAAAGGAGAAGGAAAACATTTTTAGGATAAAATATTTTGCACCAAAGAAGTGAAATGTTTTCATCTATTTTTTGCTGTAAATCGTTTTTGTTTTCCACGGCACCCCCTATGGTTCCACGTTTTCCCCCTTCTCCCAAAACACGTACCCATCCCCTTCTCCAAAATCAGATCCAAAACGAGCGACTATCTTTACTAGTATCTCTTGTTCTAAGGATTAACTATCATGGACTTGCTATTTTTTTCTTCAAATTCCAGTCTACCATTTTTATGGTTTGTGAATCCAGTAGATGTTTTCAGTTTGCAAAATAAATAACTCTAATCAATATAGTGACTATCTCTCTCCCTCTTTGGCAGCGAGGGCATCTACGTTTTGCCTCGACGAAATTTGTAGATAGATGTAGATATATAATCTTCTTGTCTCACATATTATGTACATAGCTACTGGATCTAAATTAGGGAGGCAACGATTTCCGAACACAGTGGTCTACTTGAAATCTACTTGAAATTGAACGTGTGATGAATTCCGCAAGGCGCAATTATTGGGTCCATTTCCTAAAAGAACAAGTGTCGTTAATCCTGAACTAACTGGAAACCATGAATGGGTTGAATAGACTATAAAGTATGAAGTTCAAACAAAAATATGAATAATGGAATGTGTCGTAGTATATTTGCAAGGAATGATCCCATTCAAATCATAGTCACTGGTTAAAATTTGGTGTTATTGGTTGGGTTATTTTTTGATGAGCTTTTATAGGATGGTAAACGTTTTTTTTTTTAATGTTGGAGGTTTTAAAATGCTTGAAAGTTCTATATCTAACTTAAAATAATAGGTCAGTACATCAAATTTATGTTGAAAATTATTTTGATAACAAAATGGCGGAAGATAAAAGTAGTTTTGAAAAATATTTTCATGTTTGCAAACCAAATATCGAAAAATAAAAATTTAAAATTTATTCTCTAAAAAAATATTTTACATCGAAACAAACGGAACCGTAATTTCCATTCCCGAAAAATATACACACACTTCACTCTTGCCGTTCAAAATTAATCCGGCTCGCCAAACTTTGAACCTAAAAGTGGCCATCGAGGTTGGGATGCAAATCCACCCCTTACGCTATAGACCCCGATCGTTTTGGAATTTTGGACTTTTTTTCTGCGCACGGTTTTTAATAAATTTTCTTTTAATTATTATTCTTATTTCTCTCTACTCATTACTCAAAATCCAAATCTTAAAACGAACATGCCCAATATTACGCGAATTAACAAGATATTAAAACAAATTGAAGCGTACATTTTGGCTTTCTCACAACAGAAGCCAATTGTACAAATGAAACAAAAAAATTTGTACTACATCACATAGAAATGTATGGGAAGACTTTTGGGGCCTCTTGATATGGTTAGTGTACTGCATATGATGCTACAGGGTTGAATTTTGCTGAACTAAACAAAAAATTAAACAGATTTACCCAGAATACTTGAATTCACATTTAACTCAGAATACAATACTTGAATCCACAATCAACTCATATTACAACCCTTAACCGAGCCATAAATATATATATTCATCATACAAACCTTAACGAGATTTTCCCATACCTCTTTCAGCTTACTTTTATAACCTCAGCGTGTAGTTCTTTTGTGTTCATTGATAGTTATGTTGCTTAAATCATCTTCATGAAGGATGCAACTCTCTTCACTAGATCCTTAGCCTTATCACAATAGGGCTTTTCCAAATAGAAAACATGTTCTTCCCCTTCGGTCTCCACGATCTCCGCCTCTCCTTCCCACCCGCTCTTTCGCAATTCCTCGTAATATAACCAACCTCTATGTTTCAAAACATCTTTCTCTGCTACAACCACCAAGACCTTGGCACATCCCATGCCTGGCCATTTCGGATCCATCACCGGGTTGATCAACGGGTCGTCCAGCCCGGTACTCATCGGGCATGCCGAAAGCCACACCTTCTCTGGAAATGTTCTTGCAGCCACGTCAGTAGTTTCATCAACAATCGGATCTTTCCCCCAGAAGTACGGATGCATCAAAACCAACCCCACAAGCTTTCCACCATCCAACCCGTCCGACCCGACCCGGATGGCCAAATTATGGGCTATATTTGCACCAGAACTATCTCCACCAAAAAACACCCGCCCAAAATCAGCACAATCTCTCAGCCATTCCTCCTCACCGTTTCCACCGGAGTGAGACACGACCCATTTCACCGCGGCCCACGAGTCGTCGTACCCGATCGGGAGCGGGTGCTCCGGAGCTCTTCTGTAGTCAACGGAGACTATAATAACATTGGCTTGGGCTGCAAGCGAATTGAGGAATGGCTGGTATGTCGGAGAGAAGGCTGTTTGGACGAAGAATCCACCGCCATGAAAGTAAACCAGGAGAGGCAGTTTTTGATCCTGGTTTGTGGGTTTGGGCTTGTAGAGCCGGGCCGATATGCCGGTGTCGGGTTCAATGACAACGTCTTTGGACCCGACACCAGTTTCTGGATCCGCAGGCGAAGGAGGAACAATTTCGGTGCCGATAAATCTCTCCACTTTACCATTCTTGTATACTACACAAAGATGAGATAGATCATATTCGATTTCCGGATTGTTTGACTCCATGGTTAAGAAATATCGTCTGGTATCAAAAGAAGGTTGGGGTCTGATTGTGTGTAAAATAGAGACAGAGAGAGAAACAGAGGAATTATAGACTTCAGGGTTTTTTAGTGATGTAAATCTTAGGTATTTTCAATGATTTGATCTACTTTTGAGTAGTTTAATGATTTGATCTGTAACGTTGTGGAGTCCGGCTCCTCATCAATTATTGGAGAAAACACTCTTCAATCTAGCCCATAAAAATTTCTTACGATCTTATGTCAATGATTGAAATAGTTTATTTTTTTTTTCGCGTTGAGAACATGAAGTATGCCAAAAATCAAATTTATTGGACATCATTAAATATGATTTTGAAACATATTAGGAACACATGATCTTGCAAAATATAAGATTGCAACATCACAAAACCCCTTTCTAATTTTTTTTCAATATAAATTTCATTCGAAATCATATCAAACGATAATTGATCAAAATAATTTTTGGCATCCTTGATGCTCTCAATGCATTAAAAATTATGAACAATTTCGATCATTGAAGTGTGATTTAAAAAGCTTTTTCCTAATTGAAATTAACTAAAACTAGACACTAGGGCACCCTGCATTGCATTAACGGGTGCTTATCAGTGGGGTATTTTCACTAGAGAGTGGTAGGGGAAGCAATTTCGAGTGCTGCTATTCGTACCGACGGATTTCCCACCGAAATCATACCGACGGCCTCGCCGGGCCGTCTCCGGCCACCGGACGGCCGATTCGAACCGTCCAATAATTCAAAAAAAAAAAAAACCGAGGGGCCCTGCGGTAGAAAAAAAGAGTGCTTGATCCAACACTCTACACACATTGGATGCCGTTGTTTCTCGCGTAGGGTCCCTCGGTTTTTTTTTATAGAATTATTGGACGTTTCGGATCGGCCGTCCGGTGGCCGGAAACGGCCCGGCGAGGCCGTCGGGTATGATTTCGGTGGGAAATCCGTCGGTACCTATATCTTTTCCGAGCAATTTCCCGTTGCATATGGTGCTGTTAGTGCTGTACTAGGTTGAATTTTTCCATGATTGATGATCAAAACGTACCTTTTCCCAACTAATTTGATGAGCTACGTGAAAAATCTGAGCCCGTTGGTTTTAGGATTTTAGATTTATTAGATTTATAGATAATAAGTATAGAGAGAAATATAGTAATGATTGAAAATAGGATTAATGATTGGAGAGAGATAGAGCGAAAAATAAGAGTAATGATTGAAAAGAAATAGGTTAATGATTAGAATCTAAAATCCAAAACTCTTAGACAAACAGGGTCGATTTACCCAAATTACTACTCTCTCCATCCTACTTTGTTATGCTCTTATTCATTTTTAAGATGTCCCAAAATGATGTGCTTGTTTCAAAACTTTCCAATTTTTAATATCCATATTACCATTTTATCCCTAATTTCTCCTTCCCAAATTCAAATTTTGAACTTGATTTGAAAGAAAGGTGGAGCAAATTAGATTTGTTTCCATTATCTCAATGACATAACAAAGAAAGTCGATAAAAAGTCATAAGTTACAAAAATATAAAATGATAAAATTGACACGTAATCAATATAATTATGATCTTTTTTTAAATTACGTGAAAATCAAAAAAGAAGTAGAATTCACGATTAACTCAAAAGACAATACTTTGAATACACAATCAACCCATCATACAGCAAGTTTATCTCCCCCATAACTTTTCACTACTTACTTTCATCCCTCAACTTGTAGACTCAGTTTGTTTTGATGTAAAACGGTTTTAGATAAAATATTTTATCTATTTTCCGCCATTTAGCTAGAAAAAGGAGAAGGAAAATATTTTTAGAATAAAATATTTCGCACCAAAGAAGTGCAATGTTTTGTTTTTGGTTCCCACGGCACCCCCTATGGTTCCACGTTTTCCCCCTTCTCCCAAAACACGTACCCATCCCCTTCTCCAAAATCAGATCCAAAACGAGAGACTATCTTTACTAGTATCTCTTGTTCTAAGGATTAACTATCATGGACTTGCTATTTTTTTCTTCAAAATCCAGTCTACCATTTTTATGGTTTGTGAATCCAGTAGATGTTTTCAGTTTGCAAAATAAATAACTCTAATCAATAGAGTGACTATCTCTCTCCCTCTTTGGCAGCGAGGGCATCTACGTTTTGCCTCGACGTAATTTGTAGATAGATGTAGATATATAATCTTCTTGTCTCACATGTTATGTACATAGATACTGGATCTAAATTAGGGAGGCAACGATTTCCGAACACAATGACAATTGAAACACAGTGGTCTACTTGAAATTGAAAGTGTGATGAGTTTCGCAAGGCACAATTATTGGGTCCATTCCCTAAAAGAACAAGTATCGTTAATCCTGGACTAATTGGAAAATAATGCGATAAATCATGAATGGGTTGAATAGACTATAAAGTATGAAGTTCAAACAAAAGTATGAATAATGGAATGTGTCGTAGTATATTTGCAAGGAATGATCCCATTCAAATCATAGTCACTGGTTAAAAGTTGGTGTTACTGGTTGGGTTATTTTTTGATGAGCTTTTTTATAGGATGGTAAACGTTCTTTTTTTTTCTTTTTTTTTTAATGTTGGAGGTTTTAAAATGCTTGAAAGTTCTATATCTACCTTAAAATAATAGGTCAGTACATCAAATTTATGTTGAAAATTATTTTGATAACAAAACGGCGGAAGATAAAAGTAGTTTTGAAAAATATTTTCATGTATGCAAACCAAATATCGAAAAATAAAATTTTAAAATTTATTTTCTGAAAAAATATTTTACATCGAAATAAACGGAACCGTAGTTTCCATTCCCGAAAAATATACACGCACTTCACTTTTAATCTTACGTTGTCTTGAGATTCCAATCGCATCGTGTTGTTCTGTGTTTACTTATATGCTTGATTCCGACTTCAGGAATGTTGCAACTCTCTTCACCAGATCCTTAGCCTTATCGCAATGGGGCTTTTCCAAGTAGAAAACATGTTCTTCCCCTTCGGTCTCCATGATCTCCACCTCTCCTCCCCACCCAGTACTCTTTCCCAATTCCTCATAGTATAACCAACCTCTGTGTTTCAAAACATCTCCCTCTGCTACGACCACCAAGACCTTGGCACATCCCATGCCTGACCATTTCGGATCCATCACCGGGTTGATCCACGGGTCGTCCAGCCCGGTACTCGTCGGGCATGCCGAAAGCCACACCTTCTCTAGATATTCTCTTACACCCACGTCAGTGGTTTCATCACCAGTCGGGTCTTTCCCCCAGAAAAACGGATGCATCAAAACCAACCCCGCGAGTTTCCCACCATCCAACCCGTCTGACCCGACCCGGATGGCCATGTAATGAGCGATATTTGCACCTGAACTATCTCCTGCGAAGAACACACGCCCGAAATCAGCACAATCTCCCAGCCATTCCTCCTCACCGTCTCCGCCGGAGTGAGACACGACCCATTTCACGGCGGCCCAGGAATCATCGTACCCGACCGGGAGAGGGTGCTCCGGAGCTCTTCTGTACTCGACGGAGACTATAATAACGTTAGCTTGGGATGCAAGTGAATTGAGAAATGGCTGGTACGTGGGAGAGAAGGCCGTTTGGACCAAGAATGCGCCGCCGTGAAAGTAAACTAGGACGGGGAGTTTTTGATCGGGGTTTGTGGGTTTGGGCTTGTAGAGCCGGGCGGATATGCCGGTATCGGGTTCAATGACGACGTCTTTGGACCCGACACCGGTTTCTGGATCCGCAGCCGAAGGGGGAACGATTTCGGTGCCGATTAATCTCTCCACCTTGCCATCGTTGTATACAATACAGAGCGGAGATAAATCATATTCGATTTCAAGATTGTTTGATTCCATGGGGAGGAGATATCATCAAGTATCGAAAGGAGGTGGGGTCTGTTTGTGTGTAGGATGAGAGAGACACAGGGAGAAACAGAAGAATTCTAATGGGATTTGAATGGAAGTTGAGGTTGAGCTGTCCATTTCGAGGAAAATGTAGGGAAGCACGTAACTCTCGATTATTTTAATGATCTCATCTACTCTTTGTGTAATTTACTTTGCTGACAAAAACTTGGGGCCGGCCCTCACGTTAGTGGGGGGCATAGACTTATTGTTTATAGCTAACCTAGGGTCCTAGGCGTCCGAAGCTCATGTGCACATTGACAAACGTCGGTGGATCGATTCATTGTCCTCCGGCAAGGTCTAATTGAAGTCGGGATGTATTTCATAGAAATTACTATCGAACAGGGACATTAAGAAGAAGAACGCTATACAATCCGGGAGCAGAATTTTTCACTCTTGCCGTTCAAATTAATTCGGCTCGCCAAACTTTGAACCTAAAAGTGGCCATCGAGGGTGGGATGCAAATCCAACCCTCTTACGCTATAGACCCCGATCGTTTTGGAATTTTGGGCTTTGGACTTTTTCTCTGCGCACGATTTTTAAAAAAAATTCTCTCCATTATTATTCTTTGATGAAGCGGTTTTTAGTCATCTCCGGAGAAGGGGTACCTCAACCGTCTATCTTGTCCTCCAACGGATGATACGGCTTCCTGCATGCTTGATTAACAACTTGCAATACAAAACAGAAAAGCTATGGGCACCGGCGTGGCTGTTCCCATCACCCCTCCGATGCCTAAGACAGTCGATCTGCTTTAGAAGAGAGTATGGACTGAGTATGAGTTCTGTAGTTTTGTAGTTTTTGCATTGTGTACTTTTGTGATATAGCGGTGTGATCTATATATAGGCATCTTTGGGAAGAATCCCTTGGGACCAGGACTCTCAAGTCTCATCAATTCATGGCAGGAATAGATAGGTGTTGGAGTGTCCTCCTCATCTTAGGACTCCCCTGACCCTTATCAGATTTGAGGAGTCCCTTCACCTTTGGACTCTGCGATTGTTATCAAGGTTAAGAGTCCTTACGGTGCTGGGACCTCTTGAGCTTATCCGTACTTGACGGGAATAGGATGGAGTGTCCTCCTTACCTAGGACTTCTTTGGTCCTTATCAGTTTTAGGAGTTCTCCTTTCCTTAGGACTCTTGTGCTTGTCATTAAGGTTAGGAGTTTTCATGGTGGACGAATCTCTGTGGTTATCCTCTAGGACTCGCGGCCTAATCTCTTTGGATGAGATAAGGTCCTGGTTGTTCTATGAGTCTCATAGACTGTATGAACTTCTGCTGTGGAGTGTTTTATAAGTTTTTGGCTGCAGGTTTGTCATATTTTTCGAGCTCATCTGGTGAGCTGATCTTGGTATCTTTCTATGAGCTGTGCTCGTGAGCTAACCTCCGTCCTTAGACTGGTTTAATAGAGCCTAGCTATTATAGGCTAGATTCTATGTTCTTGAGACTCTAGCTCGAGCCCTTAGGGCTGTGCTCATGAGCTCTTTAGTTTGGGCTGACCTTTGCCCTTGGGCTGGTCCATTGAGTTCAGTTCTTTAAGCTAAGCTCCATGTCGCTAGGACCCCTACATGGCCCTTCGTGTTGAGCTAGGCATCCTGGTTTGGGTTGACCTTGAGAGGTTATTTTATACTTATCATTCTTATTTCTCTCTACTCATTACTCAAAATTCAAATCTTAAAACGAACATGCCCAATCTTATGCGAATTATCAAGATATTAAAACAAATTAAAATGTAAATTTTGGCTCTCTCACATCAGAAGCCAATTGTGCAATGAGACAAAAAAAATTGTACTACATCACATAGAAATGTATGGGAAGACTTTTGGGGCCTCTTGATATGGTTAGTGTACTGCATATGATGCTACAGGGTTGAATTTTGCTGAACTAAACAAAAAATTAAACAGATTTACCCAGAATACTTGAATTCACATTTAACTCAAAATACAATACTTGAATCCTCAATCAACTCATATTACAACCCTTAACCGAGCCATAAATATATATATTCATCATACAAACCTTAACGAGATTTTCCCATACGTCTTTCCGCTTACTTTTATAACATCAGCGTGTAGTTCTTTTGTGTTCATTGATAGTTATGTTGCTTAAATCATCTTCATGAAGCATGCAACTCTCTTCACTAGATCCTTAGCCTTATCACAATAGGGCTTTTCCAAATAGAAAACATGTTCTTCCCCTTCGGTCTCCACGATCTCCACCTCTCCTCCCCACCCGCTCTTTCGCAATTCCTCGTAATATAACCAACCTCTATGTTTCAAAACATCTTTCTCTGCTACAACCACCAAGACCTTGGCACATCCCATGCCTGGCCATTTCGGATCCATCACCGGGTTGATCAACGGGTCGTCCAGCCCGGTACTCATTGGGCATGCCGAAAGCCACACCTTCTCTTGAAATGTTCTTGCAGCCACGTCAGTAGTTTCATCAACAATCGGATCTTTCCCCCAGAAGTACGGATGCATCAAAACCAACCCCACAAGCTTTCCACCATCCAACCCTTCCGACCCGACCCGGATGGCCAAATTATGGGCTATATTTGCACCAGAACTATCTCCACCAAAAAACACCCGCCCAAAATCAGCACAATGTCTTAGCCATTCCTCCTCACCGTTTCCACCGGAGTGAGACACGACCCATTTCACCGCGGCCCACGAGTCGTCGTACCCGATTGGGAGCGGGTGCTCCGGAGCTCTTCTGTAGTCAACGGAGACTATAATAACATTGGCTTGGACTGCAAGCGAATTGAGGAATGGCTGGTATGTCGGAGAGAAGGCTGTTTGGACGAAGAATCCACCGCCGTGAAAGTAAACCAGGAGAGGGAGTTTTTGATCCTGGTTTGTGGCTTTGGGCTTGTAGAGCCGGGCCGATATGCCGGTGTCAGGTTCAATGACAACATCTTTGGACCCAACACCAGTTTCTGGATCCGCAGGCGAAGGAGGAACAATTTCGGTGCCGATAAATCTCTCCACTTTACCATTCTTGTATACTACACAAAGATGAGATAGATCATATTCGATTTCCGGATTGTTTAACTCCATTGGGGTCTGATTGTGTGTACGAGAGAGACAGAGAGAGAAACAGAGGAATTATAGACTTCAGGGTTTTTTAGTGATGTAAATCTTAGGTATTTTCAATGATTTGATCTACTTTTGAGTAGTTTAATGATTTGATCTGTAACGTTGTGGAGTCCGGCTCCTCATCAATTATTGGAGAAAACACTCTTCAATCTCAGCCCATAAAAATTTCTTACGATCTTATGTCAATGATTGAAATAGTTCATTTTTTTTTTCGCGTTGAGAACATGAAGTATGCCAAAAATAAAATTTATTGGACATCATTAAATATGATTTTGAAACACATTAGGAACACATGATCTTCCAAAATATAAGATTGCAACATTAGAACAAAACCCCTTTCTAATTTTTTTCAATATAAATTTGTTTCGAAATCATATTAAACGATAATTGATCAAAATAATTTTTGGTATGCTTGATGCTCTCAATGCATTAAAAATTATGAACAATTTCGATCATTGAAGTGTGATTTAAAAAGCTTTTTCCTAGGTAATTGGGGAGTAGCCGGGCTCAACGTTGTGAATGTCATTTTCAAGGATTAGAGATTCTGACCTACTAGTAATATTTTATGTTCCACTCTTGGGAAATGAATGATATAAAAGTACATTTCACTCTTGTCAAACATTGGTCTTGAAATTTCTATATTACTATAAATAAAAAATTCAGAGTGACAAAAAAGTTTGTCACTGAGCTATTACTAAAAATATGTTGCTAAAAATTTTAATGACAACTTTTCACCTCATGGCCTAGAGGTTCGGCTGTGATGCCCCATGCAGGTATGGGGCTTCAATGCCACATAATTGTACTTTTATACTGATGGAATTGGATTAAAAAAAAAAACTCATCTCAGTATATTCAATTCGGTAACCGGTTTCTACTATTAAACCACAAAAGTTGTCCCTATCCTTATAGTCTCATAAATCCAAGAAATTTTTCAATGCCGGATGGACACGGGTTACGTGGTGTCAAGCACGCATATCGACCGTTCAAATGTGTTTTGGACGATCCAGATCTGTTTGGGTTTAAGGGAGTATTTTGGTAATTTTACACTAAAAAATTACCTAAACAGATATGGGTCATGAACGACTGAGATGATGCTCGGCAGCATGTGGCCCGTGTCCACCCGACACTGAAAAACTTCTCCATAAATCAATCCAACCAAAAGCCCTCATCTAATTTGTCCCTATCCTTATTATATAGACTAGTCGCAAGGGAGAAAAAAACAGGCTATGCTTGGTTTTATTCTAGAAACTAAACGCAAGTTTTATTTGTCACGATTTTGAAATTTTTAATTTTGTGTCTAGTAAATTTTTTGAACCATGGCCAATTTGTTTTTGCTTTTCGACTTTTTGGGATGTATGTATCTAATCTTAACTCTATTTCAAAACTAATAGCAGGCTCAATATTTTGTGGAACAAAAATTCATCCTTTAGCTTAACGACGCCAAAAAGACACAGAATAAAAGAAATTAAAGTTATTGAGAGACACAATCAGACAAGAAGATGTAGTTTTTAGCTCATCTGGTTGTAACTCTTGGCTTTTAAAGATGCGGTCTAGGTTAAATCTACGTAGAGACGTTGAATCCCATTTAGTTGTTAACACGCTAATTTCTCTCTAACAAACCACTGATGCATACAATGTTGACAACATATTATATCGGACGCGGTTCAAGTGATCCCGGGGCTTCAGGATTTGCTATCTGCATATTCATTATTCAGAATATTCTTATGCACTTTGTTGATCTTGTCATTTTTTATTGCGTTCTTGTATCAAAGGCGTCCCATTGTATTGTAATTGTAGCGCATGCATAATATTTCTAAGGGCACCTTAAGATGTTGCAATGATTATTAATTCCACTTTATACAATGAGATAACTTGTTCACGGAGCTGCGCAATCACAGCCGTTCGTTTCGGCATTAGGCGGTCGGAATTTAAAAAAAAATTATTCGCTAGAAGAGTTTAACTCTTCGCTCGAATAGTTTTTTTGTAATCCGGATCGTCCAATACACTTTAAACGCATGCGATTTGGCTCCGTAAACGGGAATATACGAAAAGGTCTGTAAATAAGTTTTTCCG
Source organism: Rhododendron ovatum (assembly GCA_019656835.1). NCBI lineage: Eukaryota > Viridiplantae > Streptophyta > Magnoliopsida > Ericales > Ericaceae > Rhododendron > Rhododendron ovatum. Next base: position 5,222,399 of record CM033802.1, on the reverse strand, counting down.
TTATACAATATGTTCCATTTCCTAAAAAAGGAACCCCCCCCAAAAAAAAAAACGCAATGATCAGGAAATATATTTATGATCTAATGCAAACCGTAACGTTTTGCGCAACAAATTGATTGAACAGGATACTGTAAAAAAGAAAACAATTGGTCATAATTGATCTACGACTCTCAATTCATGGATAAATATAATTCATTGCTCCAATAACAATGCTTCAGAAGTCTCGACCCGTCATATTGACGAGAAATCCATTACAAAGTGTGTAGAGCACGTACAAATCATCGTGTGCGTGCATGTGTGCGCGCGCGAAAAGTCCCTACAACAACGCTTTATAAGCCTTTATAATATTCTCCGGTTCAACCACATTATGACGAGTCTTTTTTCCGACTTAATTTCAACAATTCACGAAAGAAACCACTCGATCAATCAAGTCCGAAGCCTCCTTAGAATCTTGCTCCCTCAAATGAAACACATGAGTTTTCCCTCTGCTCACAAAAATCTCCACATCCTTTCCCCCTCTCCCGCGCAATGTTTCTGCGTACTTTTTCCCAGCATCTACCAATGGGTCTCTCTCAGCGAGACAAACCAAGACTCTCTTGCACCCTAATTTGCCCAAATCGGGATCCGCTACCGGGTTGACCCGCGGGTCGGAAGGTCCGGTGTTGGAGGGGCACACGTAGGACCATAGCTTGGTGATGTTGCTCCTCATCTCTTCATTCACAGCCAGCAGAGAAGCGGTTGGTTCCTTTAGCAAGAAATATGGGTGGATCAAAACAATGCCCTTGAGTTCGACACCGTCCAGTTTTTCCGACCCGAACCGCATTGCCACGTTGTGGGCTATGTTAGCACCTGCACTTTCTCCTGTAAAATAGAATGAACGTTTTTTTTTTTTTCGAATGATAGGATACTTCATTGATAACAAATAGAGTACAACGAATGGACAGCCATCCCAAAGAAGGTAATACGGCAACCAAAATGGTTTACAAATTCATTATCTGTACAGCAATTTAGTTCTTTATTTTTGTTTTTGGCAAAATGATAAGAACATGGCAATTCATTTTTTAGGTGAAAAGACATTTTCCATTCTCAATCCAATTCATTTTTTCTAGGAAAAATGAAATTTGAAATTTGTTAAGAACATCGTCAGGATCCTTGAAAGGGAGTTGTTTCGATTGTATAGGCCTTACCCAGGAAATAAACGCGGTTAAAATCAACCCTCTCGGTCAGCCACGGTTCGCTGCCGCCTCCACCAGCATGAGAAGCAACCCACTTAACGGCCGCCCACGAATCATCATAACCGATCGGCAGACAATGCTCAGGGGCCAATCTGTAGCTAACGGAAACCGCCCCGACTTTACCTTTCGCGACGACGGAATTCACGAACTGGTGAAAGGCAAAATAAGCAGCGGTGCCGGTGGAAAACCCTCCGCCGTGAAAGTAAACGAGGAGCGGGACTCCGCCCTTGGAGCTGGCGTCTTTCGTCGCGTAAACGCGGGCAGAGACGTTGGTTTCTGGGGAAATCACAATGTCTTTGCTCTGGACGCCCGTATCGGAATCCAGAGACGCGGGGACGTCAAGGCCGCTCCCGTCTAGTTTCTCGATCGTGCCGTTTTTGTAGACTTTGAAGAAGAATTGGAAGAAGACTTCTAATTCTTCAGGGTGGCTCGACGCGAGTCCGCCGAAGGAAATGAGCAGGCAGGAAATGAAAAGTGGTCTGAACATCTTTGTTCCTTTGGGATTGGAATGAAGTGGAGAGGTTGGGAGGGGAATGTGATGAATCAAATGCATGCATTTTGAACCCTTTAAATAGAGATGGATTTGTGGGGAGAGGTTTGACCAGATGAATTCTATTTGAAAGAAACAGCTGTTCTTGAACAGAAACAGGGGAAAGAGTCCGTGGTAGGAGACATTCCTGTCCTGTACATACTAAAAAGAAGAACCATTTTGATCGGTGAAGGGAGAAGATAATGGTTAGTTTTGAATGGGTTGACGAGAGTCAAAGTGTTGGTTGTTTTTCAGATATAGAAATTAAAGTAGTGCTATTGGATTTGGGTTTTCAGGAGTAATGGCTAATTTTTCTAATAGAGAATGACAAGAAATTGCGGATCAAAAAAAAAATAATGACAAGAAATTGATTGATTACGAAAATTGTTGTACGGAAAAGGGGAAAAAAGAAGAAGAAGAAAAGATTCTCTGTGTTTGGGTATCACAGAGTAGCCAAAATCAAGTTCTGTATGGTCTATATTGGAGCATTTGTGGAGTCCGAATGCAAATGGCAGGGTAAAATAGGTACAAAATCTTTTTTTTTTAAAACCAAATGGTGTCAACAAAATCAAAATCCGTATGGGAAGTATCAAAAGGAAAAAACGAATCAAATTACTGCATAATTTTTTTTGAAAGGCAAATTTGTTTTATTAATTACTGAAGTTACGTTGTTACAGAGATTAATAGGAACAATGAATAATGACATCATATTTTCAAACCTGAGACTCATTAAGTTACAAAGCTAAGAATAATTTTATACTCATCCAAGATCCAAATCCGATATTAGCAAGAAGTCAACCAAGGATTCACCCATTGGGACAAGTCCACACCTAATGGGTCAAGTTTAAAACACACATTGGGACAAGTCCATACATCTAAAAGGCTAAACCTAAGTACAAAAACAGAGACAAAGAACCTTAGTCGCTGAAATACCGTAGCCCGCCGGAATAATTGAAACCCTATTTTTTTCATAGGTAGGAAAAAACAAATCAAAAAGGAGAATCGGGAGAGATCAACATCAGAGTCTTATCATGGTAGTAATAGTTGTTGGAATGATTGGAACGGAGTTGCCGGACTCATCGCTTGGAGGGGTTAACCATTGTGCGTTTTTTATTGAAAAACTATGGACAATTGTTAAAAGGATGAGATCATCTTCGATTATATTGTCCCAGACAGTTCATATTTTTCTCACAATACATCATTTTTTGTTGGATGCACAATTACTGAAGAGGATCCATTTCCGTTGTTAAATTGAAAAAAACAGATTGTCAGTTGACGTTTGGAGACAATACGGGAACGACGTCATTTTAATTTGGGCCGTCGGACATATTCTAATGCGGGTGGCATGTTTTGTTGAGAAGCTGCGGTAAATCTGTGGATCGAGAGGATCAAAACCCCGAACTGCAAGGGTTCTGGAGGGGAAAACCATTCAGTGCTCTATCGTCTCGGTTCTTAAGGCCTTGCATATCGATCATGTGTTAATTGTGTCAAACATTGAAGAAACAACAAATAAAAAACAATAGGGGGTGGATTTTTTCCCATGGTGTCGCCCGACCCCATGATTCCTATACTAGCGTCACCTCTTGTCACGTTTTTTCGTCACGCTATTCCTCCGCTTCACATTTATACAAGGTTCATACACTTTTATCTTAAACTTCACATAATTTTGTGGTGATGAGAGGGCATGAGACAACACATGACGGGTACGGGCCGTTGAATTAAGGTAAGCCTATTTCATTCTTCTGAGAGCAGAAAGAGTCTCTACAGTTGGTTCAAATCAAAGACCGGTCAGTCCAACTTGAGCTTCGACGGGTATGGTGTTGCAGTCGTTCAAGATATAAGTACCCTTAGATGTCAGATGTGGGTGGGTGAGTTTCTTATGATATATGCAAAAATACTACTACCTCAGTCCCAATTTGTCCATTTTAAAATTAAATTTTGATTTATAAAAACTATTGATAGAATTATGGTAGTCAATTTTATAAATTAAAATTTAATTTTTGATAGACATATCGATGTTGAGTCAAGTTGATTTTTTTGCATATATATTCTACTCTATGGATTTTATAAAATAAACGGTTCAAATTATTACGATAAACTTTCGATGGGGCCCACATGTAGCGGCGGTTCAAACCCCACGTTTGCACCCTTTCATAAAGAAGTTAATCTCTATTTTTTTTTTTTTATTGTCGCCATGCAGAATTTCGTGAAGGAAAGCTATTCGTGAATACACTATGTAGTCTAACAGTGTTTAATGACTATCACCTTCTCCATCTTCATTTGCTAGTCCTTCATTCTATTCTAAATTTTTAACCGGACAGAAAATTGATCATATCTTGTACATTATATACTTTCTCTGTCCCCATTTTTTGGTTTCAATAAGCAATTTTTTTCGTCCCAAAGAAGTTGTCCTACTTCAAAACTAAATGGGTAATATATAATGGATTTTCTCTTTTACCCTTTCATTTTTTAAATTTGTAGTACAAAAAGTAAGAAAAGATAATGATTGAAGGACAAAATAAAAAAAATAAGTTTTTCAAAATATAATGATTGGGTTCCCTTATATAGTTGAAATCCCCAAAAGGGACTAAAGAACGGAGACGGAGAGACTAGAGAGTAATAGTAAATTTTATATGTAATATGAATCTTTGATATATCTCAATTAGTTATCTTAAATAGAGTTTTCAAAATTTGTTAAGCATGTAAATATAATCTTGTTTCATTGGTTCCAGTGACGGAGCTAGGTTATAAGTTGGAAGATAGCGCAGTTTAATGAGAGTTTACTTTTATTAACTTTTTACGAACTTTCAACATTCATATAATTGAAATAAAACTAAAGTGGGTACACCAAACAATATACTAGTACTAGAAGACTTATTATCGTATTCAGCTTGTAGCGGTATCTTTTACAATAATGTCAATTCAAACTGGCATTGATTCGCTCCAAAACAAACATGTTTCAAGAAACCATAAACAAAACAGTCGAACATAATTGATGCCATCTCTGGCTCAACAAATGATCATTCCCTCTTCCTCGACCGACCAATATGCGTCATCAGCCACTCCAATTCAACCGCATTAGCTAGCTATACCATTCCTTACTGAGTCTTCTTCGACTTTTCGTCCACGAATGAAACCACTCGATCGATCAAGTCCAAAGCCTCCTTGGAATTTGGCTCCCTCAAGTGAAACACGTGCGATTTTCCTTTGCTAACAAATTTCTTCACAACCTTTCCCCCTTCCCTGCGCAATGCTTGACCATACTTCTTCCCTGCATCCATCAATGGATCTTGCTCGGCCAGACAAATCAAGACTCTCTTGCCCCCTAACTTCTTCAAATCCGGATCTGCAACCGGGTTGATGCGCGGGTCGGACGGCCCGCTAGTGGAGGGGCACACGTAGGGCCACAACTTGGTGATGTTGTTCCTCATTTCTTCATTGACAGCCAGTAAAGAACGGGTTGGCTCCTTTAGCAAGAAATATGGGTGGATCAATACGATGCCCTTGAGTTCGACACCGTCCAGTTTTTCCGACCCGAACCGCATTGCCATGTTGTGGGCTATGTTGGCACCTGCACTCTCTCCTGTAAAATAGAACAAATTGATTACCTATACAACAAATTCCTTTTCTTTCTTTCTTTTTTCGTTTTTCTGTTTTTTTGTTAAAATGGTTAAAACTTTATGAAATGGGGGACTCAGCTGTCTCTTAGTTGGTCCCATTCGGACTGTCCATACTCAGCAATGGACAACTCAAATTTCATTTCGGCCATATATAAATTTCAAGAAAAAGTGTTTGTATAGGCTTACCCAGGAAATAAACGCTGTTAAAATCAACCCTCTCCTTCAACCACGGTTCCGTGCCACCTCCACCAGCATGAGAAGCAACCCACTTAATGGCCGCCCACGAATCATCATAACCGATCGGCAGGCAATGCTCGGGGGCCAATCTGTAGCTAACAGAAACCGCCACGACTTTGCCTTTCGCAACGACGGAACTCACGAACTGGTGGAAGGCGTAATAAGCAGCGGTGCCGGTGGAAAACCCTCCGCCGTGGAAGTAAACGAGGAGCGGGACTCCGCCCTTCGAGGCAGCGGCGTCTTTCGTCACGTAAACACGGGCGGAGACATTGGTTTCTGGGGAGATCACAATATCTTTGGTCTGGACACCCGTTTCGGAGTCGAGAGAAGCCGGGACATCGAGGCCGTGCCCGTCCAGCTTCTCGATCGTGCCGTTTTTGTAGACTTTGAAGAAGAATTGGAAGAAGACTTGTAATTCTTCAGGGTGGCTCGATGCGATTCCGCCGAAGGAAATGAGCAGACAGGAAATGAAGAGTGGCCTGAACATTTTTGTTCCTTTGGGATTGGAATGAAGAGGAATGTGATGAATCAAATGCACGCATTTTGAACCCTTTAAATAGAGATTGGATTTGTGGGGGGAGGTTTGAGCAGATGAATCCTATTTGAAAGAACAGCTGTTCTTGACCCAAAACAAGAGAGAGAAAAAACCCGTGGTGGCGGAGAATCCTGTCCTGTACATTCTAAAAAGAAGAATCCCTTTTGACCGGTAAAGCGAGAAGACGATGGTTACAGATAAGAATGAGTTGACGAGAGTCAAAGTATTTTAGTGTTCGTTTTTTCAGATAGAAATTAGAGTTTGTCTTAAGAAAAAAAAATTCAAGATAGAAATTGGAGAGATTATTTAGTGGTCCCAAAAAACTATACACCATCACGTGGTATCCGATGGCCTTTGTTCGTCATATATTGGTGCAGAACGTGTACACTTTGTTTTGGATTCAACACAAATTTGTACGTACTAGAAAAAATTGACAAATAATGACAGAGCAAATGCAAGAAGAGTTGCCTCGTTCAAATGGTCGATAATGAAAAGTCACAAAGATGCATCGCCAAAGAGTTAAAGGCTCATTGTCCTGTAAAATTTTTCCTGCAACTTGGCAAATGAACCGGGTAATGCAAATTCGGCTCTTTAATGCTCTGACTTATTTATTAAACTAGCAGAGTTGGTACTCGAGTTTTCGGTTCGTTAAGGAAGGTTGGACTCGATTAAAAAAACTCGTTTAATAAATAACTAAACCCGACTCATTAAAACTCAAACTCATATTTTTTTGCTCGTTTAAGAAACGAACCGAGTTCAAACTCGACAAAGGTCAATTCGTTTGCAGCCCTAGACATAACCAACATCAGCAAAGTGAGTGCAGATAGTAAATTAAGAACACAAAAACTGATGGGGAAAAAAACAAAATGTACTGCATAAAAACCATGATCTTTTAATCTGGTAAAATAATTCCACGATATACGACATTATTTCATCAAATTAACAAATAATCGGAGTAATTATTCAGTAATCTTAAAACACCGCCACATTGATTCGTCGGACTACAAGGTCGTCTAAAAGCGGGGCCCACTTAATCCTGATTAATGAAAGAAACAATCTTTTTAACCACAACATTGTCATCCCCTGAGGGGATCCTCAGATGGAAGCAGTGTTCCTCTCCTTTGTTCTCCACAAGCTCCACCTTCCCCTTCCACTCGCTCTTCTTCAAATTCTCATAATAGGACTTACCTGGCCCACACAGGTGATCCTTCTCCGCCACAAACACCAACATCCTGTCACACCCGATCCCTCCCAGATCCTCTGCGGACGGCTTCATCCTAAAATCATCCATCCCACTAGCGGAAGGACACATGTACAACCACATCTTGTCATCAAGCTCCACTCCCCCAAAATACGGGTGCCCCAGAAACGCCCCGGAAACCCGAACCCCGGGTAGCCCGATCGATCCGGCCCGTAAAGCCAAGTTGCCCGAGATGTTCCCTCCCGCACTGTCTCCACCCACGAAAACCCGATTAAAATCGGTGTTTTCGTTCAGCCACGGGTCGGGACCGTCTCCGTTGACATGGGCTGCGATCCACTGGAGCGCGGCCCACGCATCGTCATAACAGGCTGGGATCGGGTGCTCCGGTGCCAGCCTGTACTCGACGGAGACGGCAATGACGCGGGCCTCAGCGGCGAGGGTCCTGACGTAGGCGTCGTAGCGGGGCGAGAAGGCGGACCTGTTTGAGAATCCGCCGCCGTGGGCGTAGAGGAGGACGGGGAGCTTGTGGATCGGGTCGGGTAGTCGGGGCAGGAAGATCCGGGCCGAAATTTTCGGGTCGTCGGATATGACGACGTCTTTGGATTGGACGCCGGTGATCGGGTCGTTAGTTGTGAGCGGGACCGTTTCTGGTGGCCAGTCGAATTTTTCGACGCGGCCATCGTTGTATACTCTGAAGAAGGGGAACTCGTGGGTTACTTCTGGTTTTGTGGGCTCCATTCCGAAATCCCTTACTAGCCTTTTTTTTTTTTGGAAGATCAAAAAATATATATTAATGACAAAGGAGCTTTTGAAGCTAAAAGATGAAGGAAACAGCCTATAGTTATATTTTATGAGAGAGAGAGAGAGAGCGAGCGGGGGAGCGGGGGGGCGGGGCGGAGGCAGAAAGATGAAGTACTGTGATTGTGATGGAATTGGTGGAGGAGGAGATACATATATGTAGGTGGCCATAGGCTGAACTAACCAGTGGCGGGTGCCCACGATCACGTGGGTACAGTGACAGTCTATGTTTTAAACGGTTCAAATTTGTTTGGATTTAAGGGGCTCAAATTTGTTTGCATTTGAAGGGGTATTTTAATAATTTTGTACTATAAAATTATTCATACAAAATTATTAAAATAAATTTAAATCGTTCAAAACATATTTAAACGGTTAAAATGCATGCACGGACATCACGTGACCACCCCCCACCCCCCACACTGAAAAATATCTCCATAGCTAAAAAAGAATAAAAAAAAGTTGCAATAATTGGTTAGGTAGAGAATCGATGGGTGTTATGGTGTGGTGGTGATATGGGTGGTAAAGCTGTGGGCACGTGGATCAGTTTTTCTCCTTGTTCTGTACAGTCACATCTATAATTAAGATAGGAATAGATCAAGAGACAAGCTCGTCCCCCTGTGATAACTCCCGGACGGGGTCTCGCAGCAGATACGCTTGGAGTCGCCTTTGCTTGGGGGCGCCGCCTGCGCGGTGATGATGTCTGATTTATGTTGCACCCAAAAAAAAAATTGAGCTTGGATCAGAAATGAAGGTTCGACTTTTCCAAGTATTCAACTCAACACAAGACCAACAAAGAAGCCAACTCACAAATGGGTGAATGACAGTTACTTAAATGGGCCTTACTAGCAAAGAACCTGACATTTACCTAAATGGGCCTTACTAGCAGAACCGCCTTATGGTAGAAGCCCAGGAAGTCTAGGCTTTGGGCCTCAAAAAAATGCTATGAATGGGGGCCCAAATTATTAGCATTTTAGTCTTTCTCTACACAAAATATATTTAGTCTAAGCCTTCTCTTGAAAAGTTGTGAGCTTTCTAATATTGGAGAGAGATTTTTATTTTCAGAATTAAAAGTCTTGAAAGATGTTTTGCCGAAGGATAAAAGAAAAGTGGGATAACTATATGTTTACATTTTGTAATGGTTGTAAATTTTTTTATTTTAATGAAGACTTTGTCGATCAACTTTTGTACGGAAAATATAGGGAGGATTTCATTCAAGGAGTTAGCTTCAGGCCCGCGAAACTTATGAACTAACTCTGCTTAAAGTGATTGAAAAGAACAATCCAATCGACATAGCTGAAGAACACTATGTTCACACACCAAGAGGTTGCCCCAGTGGTAAGGGTGAATAACTGACTTTGAGAGAATTCCCTTTGGTTAGGGGTTTGAATCGTTTGATTCTCCATCGGATGAGTACCCTGATAGTAAGTGGGAGGCCGTGATAGGTGTGGCTGCGGTAATTCCTCCCGAGGTTTGGGAGGCCGTGACAAGCGTTTCTACAAACACATATATTATTATTTTTTTTTTAATCAGCAACGCATATATGTTGCTCAAAGGCTACAACTACTTTTCATCAATTAAGCAACCAATCTCAATTAAAATTGTCCAAGGGTTGGCCAACTTTGGCCGTGCTAGCCAAGGAACATCTATCCAGCTCCTAAATTCTTAACCCAATCAATCATTTTGTACTGTTCGTTGGGTAGTGAGTTCATTATTACCAAAAATCCCGTTGATCTATCACTGATAACCACAAGATCGATTTATGTTGATTTCGAAAGATTATTTCCACCGCAATACTCTCGATTTATTGAAGTAGTTATTACTACCACGCCTGCATAGAATAAATGCGCATAAATTTGGTCGGATACCTAGTTTATTAGAAAAACACACATCGAAACAATGCAGCTATCGTACTATATATCCTATGGAGAGAGAGAGAGAGAGAGAGAGAGAGAGAGAGAGAGTACTTAATTTTCTTTGTTTTGGTAATGCGACTTTCTGGGTGAGATTTGGTGGCAAATTTGGCGCATGGAAAGAAGGAAAATTAAATTGATTCCTGGGGAATTAGTGTTTGGATAGATTCATTTTGTCTCGGACAGTGTTTATAATCACTTTATAGATCTGAGAGTGCAGAATATATGTAAGTTATTAACAACTTGCTGATTATGGGGTCAATGCCATCTAGCTACTCCATTAATTAATATTGGAAAATGAATGTGCATGTAAGCTTTGGTGATTGATTCTTTCCTGTTGATCGAAAAATGGGAAAAATGCTGAAAAGGAGTACTGCTTTTCTTCTTCTTCTTCTTCTTTTGAAAAGGTAATTACCAGGTTTAGTTCTTGAAAGTTCAAACTCTCTCCAGAACGATGTTCCAATGGGCTAACCTTTTAGCCCAAGTGTTTGATTCAGTCTCAATGGGATTTGGAGTCATGCGCCTACAAAAATGGAAGCTTAGGTATGGTACCCGGCCTGTCATCTCCGTCAGAGAATATTGTCCCGTCACACCGCATCACTATCTCTAGAGGACCGAACTATACAATCTATACCTATTTCAGAGCTGAAGCTAAGTTTCTCTTTGGCCAGATGCATGTGGGTTGTGTTCACTATCTGAAAGATATACTCCTAACAAAGTGAAATTATACAATAGTCCGGAGTATATACCGTCACGTAGTACTTAAGACCACTTTATAATCACACATTTTTGTGAGTTTACTACTAAGTGTATGAACTCTACATAAGCGTGTGATTGTAAAATGGTCCGCACTATCTAAGCAAAAAAAAAAATCCGAACTATAACGTAACGGTACTCCCTAATTATTGAATGATTACTCCCTAACAAAATGATTTGCTTATCCGTAAAGCTGGACGTGGGTGGTATGAGGGTGATAGTAATTGGGATCGACATGATGATCACGTGTTCATGGGAGAAATAGGCGCCTTCACACAAGGGTTTGTCCTTTGATGTCTCTCTCTCTCCACAAGTACTACTAATACTTCGAGAAATCAATGCAGTATTTGGATCAGTTTTTATGAAATTTTTTATGAGAATAATAATTGAAAGTAGGGGTAAAGAGTAAAAGAGATAGAGAGAGAAATGAGAACAATAGTTGGAGATAGGGATAATGAGTAGAGAATAATGATTAAAAGTAGAGATAATAAGTATTTTTTGAATTTAAATTTTTTTTTTTCAAAAAGGGAAACGAACAAGGCATAAATGACCATAAGTCCAGAACCCTTTGATGTCCCAATGGGCTAACCATATTGTTTGGTTCAATTAATCTTGGGAGTATAATTTCATCGTCTACTAGAGGGAGCCTTATTAAAACTGGGATAAAGTTCCATATAGACTGACCCCATAAGAGTTTATAGTGCTCATAAGAGTTGATAGCGCCTCTGAAATTTCGAATTTGAGACCTTAAAGTATATCTAGTGCACTCCCTATAAATGCCTCCTAAAATGTATCTAAGATGGAAGCACATTTTCAAGTTGAATCCACTTTCATGGAATGATTCAGTATTCTTGGGCATAGCCAAGCGGTACAACCCTCGACACCACATGTTAATGTGGAGTTTATACTACCCAATCCTTTGCCAATTTCGTCTTCAAATATTAGTACAATTGACGGGTCATGAAACCTCTAAATGCATACAAACGTACAAAGACTGCAAAAATTAAAAAAATTAAAAAAAGGAGTCAAAATCCAAATAACTCATAAATTCTCCAATTCGTCTGCCACTAATTGATTTTGTATCTGAAACTACAAAATACGCAAAAAGTAGGAGTATATAATAGAAGAGAACAATAGCTCAAAAGCCATGGAATATTTTACGTAGTCAACGACATAACTGGATTATCCATACGGGACCTCACATCCGACTTTCCTTGGTACATAAATATCGACTAAACCTCCCTCTCAACCTGAGCCTTCTTTGTATATCCAAGGGGACTATTGGCCAAGTTCACTCATTTATGCACACAAAAATTCCATGATATTCAATCACAATGTCATATTCAATGAATATTATCAATGAATCAGGATTTTCAATACTATTAATATTATGAGGAACTAAGGAAGAATCTACAAACGAATATAAAACCGAGATGATGATAAAAAAAAACCCCTCCGAAAATTGGAATGCGTATTGTACACTTTTCATACCTCAGTTTATGGTCGTGCCTGTTGGAAACATAAACCCCACTTGCGTGAATACTGTCCTAAAAAACTCCATCTTTATCGGCCCTTATCTCACCTTTGAGTTTCTAACTTAAAACTCCACAAAGTGAACTAGGAAGCTGTTATCCAAGATACTTAGATAGTGGCAGAGGAGTTTTGATGTGTGTGTTTGGTTCTATGAGACGAATGTGTAATTCGGTGGCTCATTGTTTGGTGAAGAAGTGTATTAGGGGACAAGAGTCTTCGCCTGGGAGGATTATCCCCTCCCTCACTTGGTTAGCTAGTTCCTTAGTAAGGGATGGCTGCTTTTGTTAGTTTGGATGTAATATTCATTTCTATCATCAACAAAAGATTCCTATAATTTTGAACAAAAAAAAAAAACTTTGAATCTGTAAAGAATAGCCTACCTAAAGCTATCCTTCTCGGTAGCTCACCCCAAAGTTGAAATTTTCTCATGGATGGCCATTCAAGATAAGGTTGCTACAAGATCGGTACTTTTCGATAGGAATTTAATTTATGAGATTCAATTGGCAGTGTGCCCCTTGTGTGATTTGCATGTGGAAACACCTCAACATTTGTTCCTTCATTGTCAATTTTCATGAGTGGTGTGGTCAGAAATTTTGGCTTGGTGAAACATCCAGTGAATTTGTCCATCCTCCTTGGCGGATTTAGCACTTTGGTGGTTTGGGAATAGGTTTTGAAACTTGGAGAAAGACATATGAGAAGTATATTTTTCTGCAACAATCTGGTCTATCTGATTAATGAGGAATGGGTATATATGCAATGAGGCAACCACCCAGGCATTCAATGGGGCAACCACCCAAGCTTCAGAAGTGGCAAATATGGTTAAAACAAGAGTAGCTATGTAGATGAAGACTAAGTTTAACATAAAAATCTACACAATAAAGAATTTCAAATGGTATTTGGATGAGATTCGAAAAGTAAAAGTGTATTTCGGATAATTGAGGTGTTTTATCCAACTTTGGTTGGATATATTTATATGCTTTTAGTGCTTTGTAATTTTTGTTTTTTTCTCGATGTATCCCTTTAAGATTAATAAAAAATTTCTTTTACCAAGAAAAAGAGATATAGAACATTATTTCATCAAATTAACAAACGACCGGAGTAATTATTCACTAATCTTAAAACACTGCCACATTGATTCGTCGGACTACAAGGTCGTCTAAAACCGGGGCCCACTTAATCCTGATTAATGAAAGAAACAATCTTTTTAACCACAGCATTGTCATCCCCTGATGTGATCCTCAGATGGAAGCAGTGTTCCTCTCCTTTGTTCTCCACAAGCTCCACCTTCCCCTTCCACCCACTCTTCTTCAAATTCTCATGATAGGCCTTACCTGGCCCACACAGGTGATCCTTCTCCGCCACAAACACCAACATCCTGTCACACCCGATCCCTCCCAGATCCTCTGCGGACGGCTTCATCCTAAAATCATCAATCCCACTAGCGGAAGGACACATGAACAACCACATCTTGTCATCAAGCTCCATTCCCCCAAAATACGGGTGCACCAGAATCGCCCCGGTAACCCGAACCCCAGGTAACCCGATCGACCCGGCCCGTAAAGCCAAGTTGCCCGAGATGTTCCCTCCCGCACTGTCTCCACCCACGAAAACCCGATTAAAATCGGCATTTTCGTTCAGCCAAGGGTCGGAACCGTCTCCGTTGGCATGGGCTGCGATCCACTGTAGCGCGGCCCACGCATCGTCGTAACAGGCTGGGATCGGGTGCTCCGGTGCCAGCCTGTACTCGACGGAGACGGCAATGACGCGGGCCTCGGCGGCGAGGGTCCTGACGTGGGCGTCGTAGTCGGGGGAGAAGGCGGACATGAATGAGAATCCGCCGCCGTGGGCGTAGAGGAGGACGGGGAGCTTGTGGATCGGGTCGGGTAGTCGGGGCAAGAAGATCCGGGCCGAAATTTTCGGGTCGTCGGATATGACGACGTCTTTGGATTGGACGCCGGTGATTGGGTCGTTAGTTGTGGGCGGGACCGTTTCTGGTGGCCAGTTGAATTTTTCGACGCGGCCATCGTTGTATACTCTGAAGAAGGGGAACTCATGGGTTACTTCTGGTTTTGTGGGCTCCATTCCGAAATCCCTTATTAGCCTTTTTTTTTTGGAAGATCAAGAAATATATTAACGACAAAGGAGCTTTTGAAGGTAAAAGATGAAGGAAGCAGCCTATAGTTATATTTTATGAGAGAGAGAGAGAGAGAGAGAGAGAGAGAGAGGGGGGGGGGGGGGGAGGCAGAAAGATGAAGTATTGTGATGTAATTGGAGAAGGAGGAGATACATATATGCAGGTGGGCATAGGCTGAACTAATCAGTGGCGGGTGGGCACGGTCATGCAGTGTCCATGCATGCATTTTGTCTGTAAACGTGTTTTGAACAACACAAATTTATTTGAATTTAAAGGGATGTTTTGATAATTTGGAATTAAAAAAATTATCCAAACAAATTTAAATTGTTCAAAACGTGTTGTGTACGCACGGACAGCACGTGGCCTAGCACACCCGCCACTGAAAAACATCTCCATAGCTAAAGAAGAACAAAAAATGTTGTAATAATTGGTTAGGTAGAGAATTGATAGGTGTTACGGAGTGGTGATATGGGTGGTAAAGCTGTGGGCACGTGGATGAGTTTTTCTCCTTGTACAGTCACATCAATACATGACAAGATACAGTACTGCTGAATTGTTTTCTTTCTCCAAAATTGATTGGCCGAACACGTTTTGTTACTAATAAGAATTTTGCCACCTAGTTATCCACGTCATTTTATTTTTTTTTATAATTAGATACCCAGATCAACTTATCGTAATTATACATAACATTAAGCTAAATGCTGATTTTTCAGGGGAAATTGCGTGCTTTTGAGACTTTGTTCTCATAATAAATAACAAGTGTCAAAAGAATTTCAAAAATGTGTTATTTACTCGAGCTGTGATTGATGAATGTTGATATAAAATTGGTGAGTTTGTTATAACTTTTGTTTGGTTGCAATCAATGCATGGCCATAGCCACCGAAGGTCGACCAAAACGAGAAAATGATTGAACCCCACCTGAATATGTGATGGAGAGAAGCCATAGACATCATGTGTTGATTTTCTAGAGGCATTATATAATCTCTCTAAAACAACAGTCATTGAAACCCAAGGTGTGGTGTCATTGCTAGTCCAATACAAAAGTTGTAGCTAGGGTCGAGAAGGAAGTTGTACCCGCGACTACTTTCTCTTAGAAACTTAACTGGAGCGTGGGAGACGACTTGAGCAATATTGAAATTGAATCTAACTCGGAGACTGTGATCAATATAATTAGACAAGGCCCTCTCTAAGTTAGCCTATTGAAAGAATGATGACAGTGGCGAATTACAACATTGCTTGCACGCTCAGAGAATTGGGAAACCGAGTTGCAGATGCTCTTGCTAATTAAGATAGGAATAGATCAAGAGACGAAGCTCGTCACCCCTGTGATAACTCCTGAACGGGGTCTTAGAATTGCTCGCAGCTGGTATGGTTGGAGTCGCCTTTGCTTGGGGGCGCTGCCTGCGCGGTGATGATGTTTGATTTATGTTGCACCCAAAAAAAATTGAGCTTGAATCAGAAATGAAGGTTCGACGTTTCCAAGTATTCAACTCAACACAAGACCAACAAAGAAGCCAACTCACAAATGGGTGAATGACAGTTACTTAAATGGGCCTTACTAGTAGAACCCGACATTTTACCTAAATGGGCCTTACTAGCAGAACCGCCGTATGGTAGAAGCCCAGGAAGTCCAGGCTTTGGGCCTCAAAAAAATGCTAAAAATAGGGGCCCAAATTTTTAGCATTTTAGTCTTCTCTACACAAAATATATTTAGTCTAAACCTTCTCTTGAAAAGTTGTGAGCTTTCTAATATTGGAGAGAGATTTTTATTTTCAGGATTAAAAGTCTTGAAAGATGTGAGCTTTCTAATATGTTTACATTTTGTAATGGTAAATCTTTTGTAATTTTTTGTATTTTAATGAAGACTCTGTCGATCAATCTTTGTACAGAAAATATAGGGAGGATCTCATTCCAGAAGTTCGCTTCAAGCCCGCGAAACTTATCAACTAACTCTGCTTAAAGTGATTGAAAAGAACAATCCAATCGACATAGCTGAAGAACACTGTGTTACACACCAAGGGGTTGCCCCAGTGGTAAGGGTGAATGATTGACTTTGGGAGAACTCCCTTTGGTCAGGGGTTCGATTCTCCATCGGGTGAGTACCCTGATAGTAAGTGGGGGGCTATGACTGATGTGGCTACGCTAGTTCCTCCCGAAGTTTGGGTTGCGCAGTCGAGTCCAATTGCAGCTCGGCTGTAGGGCTGTTCATCGGTTATAAAAAAAAAAAAACACTATGTTCATCTCAAGCGTTTCTACGAACACATATATGGTTTTATTTTTTATCCGCATTCAGCAACGCATATATGTTGCTCAAAGGCTACATCTACTTTTCTTTTTCTTTGGTCAATCGGAAAATCAAAGGCTACATCTACTTTTCATCAATTAAGCAACCAATCTCAATTAATCTTGTCCTAGGGTTGGCCAACTTTGGCCGTGCTAGCCAAGCAACATCTATCCAGCTCCTAAATTCTTAACGCAATCAATCATTTTGTAATGTTCGTTGGGTAGTGAGTTCATTATTACCAGAAATTCCGTTGATCTATCACTGATAACCACAATATCGATTTATGTTGGTTTCAAAAGATTATTTCCAACGCAATACTCTCGATTTATTGAAGTAGTTATTACTACCACGCCTGCATAGAATAAATGCGCATAAATTGGGTCGGATACCTAGTTTATTAGAAAAACACACAATCAAAACAATGCAGCTCTAGTACTATATATCCTATGGAGAGAGAGAGAGAGAGAGAGAGAGAGAGTACTTAATTTTCTTTGTTTTGTTTTGGTGGCAAATTTGGCGCATGGAAAGAAGGAAAATTAAAGTGATTCCTGGGGAGTTAGTGTTTGGATAGATTCATTTTGTCTCGGACAGTGTTTATAATCACTTTATAGATCTGAGAGTGCAGAATATATGTAAGTTATTAACAACTTGCTGATTATGGGGTCAATGCCATCTAGCTACTACTCCATTAATTAATATTGGAAAATGAATGTGCATGTAAGCTTTGGTGATTGATTCTTTCCTGTTGATCGAAAAATGGGAAAAATGTTGAAAAGGAGTACTGCTTTTCTTCTTCTTCTTTTGAAAAGGTAATTACCAGGTTTAGTTCTTGAAAGTTCAAACTCTCTCCAAACGATGTTCCAATGGGCTAACCTTTTAGCCCAAGTGTTTGATTCCGTCCCAATGGGACTTTGAGTCATGCGCCCAATTATGCCTTGTTCGGATGGCTGCTTGGAAATAAATTTCCAACTCCAAAAACAATGATTACCTTTATCTCTAATTATTATTCTCATTTTTCTCTCTATCTCTCTCCACTCATTATCTCTATCTCCAATTTTATTCTAATTTCTCTCTCCACTCATTATTCAAAAATCAAATCCATTTTATTTTTTAAAATCCATCCAAACAAGGCATTGTTACAAAAATGGAAGCTTAGGTATGGTACCCGGCCTATCATCTCCGTCAGAGAATGTTGTCCCATCACACCGCATCACTATCTCTAGAGGATCGAACTATACAATCTATACCTATTTCGGAGCCGAAACTAAGTTTCTCTTCGGCCAGATGCATGTGGGTTGTGTTCACTATCTGAAAGATATACTCCTAACAAAGTGAAATCATAAGCTGTTGAAAAAAGAAAAACAAAGTGAAATTATACAATAATCCGGGAGTATATACCGTCACATGGTACTTCGGTCCATTTTATAATTATACATTTTTGTAGGGTTTACCATTAAGTGTATGAACCCTACATAAGCGTGTGGTTGAAAAATAGTCTAGACTATCTGAGCAAAAAAAATGATCTGAAGTATAACGTAGCGGTACTCCCAGACCGTTCAATGATTACTCCCTACCAAAATGATTTGCCTATGCGTAAAGCCGGACGTTGGTGGTTTGAGGGCGACAGTAATTGGGATACACATGGTGATCACGTGTTCATGGGAGAAATGGGCGCCTTCACACAAGGGTTTGTATTTTTTTTTTAAACGGATAGCTCAAAAGCAATGGAAGTATATAATAGAAGAGAACAATAGCTCAAAAGCAGTGGAATATTTTACGTAGTCAATGACATAACTGAATTATCCATACGGGACCTCACACCCGACTTTCCTTGGTACATAAATATCGACTAAACCTCCCTCTCAACCTAAGCCTTCTTTGTATATCCAAGGGGACTATCGGCCGGGTTCACTCATTTATGCACACAAAAATTCCATGATATTCAATCACAATGTCATATTCAACGAATATTATCAATGAATCAGGATTTTCAATACTAGAAATATTATGAGGAACTGAGGAAGAATCTACAAATGAATATAAAATCAAGATGATGAAAAAAAAAAATCCCTCCAAAAATTGGAATGCGTATTGTACACTTTT
Organism: Rhododendron ovatum; assembly: GCA_019656835.1. Classification (NCBI taxonomy): domain Eukaryota; kingdom Viridiplantae; phylum Streptophyta; class Magnoliopsida; order Ericales; family Ericaceae; genus Rhododendron; species Rhododendron ovatum. Next base: position 5,203,524 of record CM033802.1, on the reverse strand, counting down.
CGTACCTCAGTTTATGGTCGTGCCCGTTGGAAACATAAACCCCACTTGCGTGAATACTGTCCTAAAAAACTCCATCTTTATCGGCCCTTATCTCACCTTTGAGTTTCCAACTTAAAACTCCACAAATTGAACTAGGAAGCTGTTATCCAAGATACTTAGATAGTGGCAGAGGAGTTTTGATGTGTGTGTTTGGTTTTGGGAGAAGAATGGGTAGTTCGGTAGCTCATTGTTTGGCGAAGAAGTGTGTTGGGGGACCAGAGTCTTCGCTTGGGAGGCTTATCCCCTCCCCCAACTTGGTTAGCTAGGTCCTTAGCAAGGGATGACTGTTTTTATTAGTTTGGATGTAATATTCATTTCTATCATTAATAAAAGATTCCTATAATTTTTTTTGAACAAAAAAAAAAAAAAAAGAACTAGGAAGCTGTGAAGAATAGCCTATCCAAAGCTATCCTTCCCGGTAGCGTTCCTGAGATCCATTGGTTAAGCAAGAACCTGAACCACACATATGAGCAATGGCAGCTCCACCCTTTGTCAAGGATGGTCACTTGAATACCCTGAATTATCTTTTAGGTTTATCTTAGGCTCCGTTTGTTTCGATGTAAAATATTTTACGATGTAAAATGTTTTTTCCAAAATTATTTTTCTGTGCCTGGTTGTAGTCCAATTTTAGTGTTTCCAAATCTTTAACTCATTGAATTACTTGGCCTATTTTAGTTTAAAACGTTGGAAACAGGAGCAATTCTAGGAGAGACAGGAAAGAAATTTTGCCCAACCTTGATTTGTTAGAGACAGAGTCTTGCTTTTACAGAGAGAGAGAGAGAGAGAGAGAGAGAGCACTCTCCTTTGCATGTGTTCACGTGGAAGTGTTACCGTTGGATTGAGACGAAATTCTTCCAACTAATCCGACTGAGGTGATCCTGGAGCGGAGTCGGCTATGCGTTGGAAAACAACTCATGGACTTTTGGATGGTAAATCATTTTATGCCCAAAGAGGTAAAAGATTTTCCCAAAAAATTTATTTTCATGGCTTTTCAACAACCAAACACCGGAAATCATGTAAAATGTTTTTGGCAAAAATATTTTACGGGCAAACAAACGGAGCCTTATAGTTTAGTTCTTCTTGAACACCCAATTAAAAAATACCTGAACACCCTACCCAAAATATTTGAACATCCAACCCAAAAATTAGCCAATAAATCAATCCAAGGCATACAACCCAAGCAATAGATAAGTTTTCATGTATATAGAGTTGCAATTTCTAGAGGCAATAGAGAATTCTAAACACCAATGTCAGAATTTCTGAAGTCGCCACTGCATGAGTGGACTCTACATACTCAAGAGTGGACTTTGTACATTTATGTGGTTCAAATTCGTTCTCAACCAAGCTTAATGGCCATTGAATAATTTCTCGTAATTCAAGCCCATCCAATGCTGTGTTTGGAACATTTTTTTTAAAAAAAATTGAAAAAGTAATAAGAGTAATAAGTGGAAAGAGATAAATAAAAAAAATTAGAAGTAACTAAGAAGAATCTTTTAAAAAATGCTTTTCAACAAGAGAAACAAACAAAGCAAAGACTTTGTACATATATGTGGTCCAAAGTCTTTTAGACTAGTCGTTTGCCACACCTCTCATACTATCACGAACGCCTGTTATTTTCCTGATCAAAAAAAAGCCAGTCATTAAACATCTATTTTTAAGCCCAGAAAAAGGAAAAATGAGGGTCAATTAATGACGATAATTAATATTCGTCAAGAATATTTTTAGCATCAATAAATATTCTAAACATGTTCTTAACGGGTATTAATTATCAAAACTCGTCCTAAACCATTATTTTTGCCTAAAAAAAAATTATAAAAAGTATAAACAGAAAACACGAAACTCAAGGCCCCATATGGGCCACATCCATCTGTCACCACTCATTCTTGTTCCCTATGTTGGACTTTAGTGCTAAAAGGTACCTTAAATTGATCAAAGCACATCCATTCTGGAAAAAAAGAAAAAAGGAAAAAAAATGTGAGCAACTCTAATAGATATCCAATCAAAATATTTTTTTTACAAAGTTAAAATATTTTTACTGGACAAGCTCTATAACATAAACGAGTCGGGTCATCGAAATAAAACCCTAAATAGGGTCAGTAATTGCCGGACTGGACCCCTTGTGATCCTCCCCCTAATTGGAGACAAGTCATCTACAATTTAGAACATCAAAATAAGATATTTTATTCGAAACTAGTTACTATAGGGTTGCGTGATTCATATCAACTCCAACCCTTTAAGTCCGGTTCTTCAAAATTGTTACCTATTTTTAATGAAACCTCTAATAATTCTCTCATCCCTTCAAATTTTAAATTCCTATTATTTCCATTTTAATCGATATTGATCTATTTTTAAAGGTATGGTGAATATCAACTAATCTTATTAAAAAAAAAACAAAAACAAACGTACTAATTAGAAGTTTTATGCATATATTTATTGAATAAATCTCTATTCTTCCTATTTGGAGGGTAAGTTATGAGCCATTATTGTTTTTACGTTAATTTGATTTATTAAGAATAATTTCATTATATACATACCAATTGCATATTAACCATTTTACTTGATTAATTTATAACCTTAATGATAAACGGGCTACAAATGGAAGCAAGCAAACACATTCACACACATTTCAGTGCCTAAAAAACTACTCCACTAAGCAAACACATTCACACTTGTACATTTCAGTGCCTAAAAAACTACCCCACTAGCAACTCTGAGAAACCAAAGATCCAACCAAAAGAGGAAAAATCCATCAAAACAAAGAGAAAATGACAGTGAGAGAATAATTGAGGCAGTGGATTCCATATTGCTCCCCTTCTTCTCATTTCGTTTGTCGGTTTTCAAATTTATCTGTAGGCATATAAAATTTCCAGTCAATCACAAGTTGCCACGTGTTGCGAGACCTGATAAAATTGATTTCGATCAACATCTTTCTCGCCTTTTTTGCAGACGCGAAATTTGTGTTCAACACTATCTATTTTTGTCAAATAAAAAAAAAGGGTATTTTCATAAATAGCTTTCATAATAAAACCAACGTAAGAGGAAGGAGGGAGTAAAAAGGTAGGGTTGGTGGAAAACTTTAGGATGCTAGACCTTTTTCTAAAGTAGCAAAGAAATGAAAATTCAAACATGTCCCTAGTATTCTTCTAGCATAGGTGTAATTAAATCCTCGTCCTCATCCAAGTCTTAAAGTCGCTTGTGACCCACACAAATCATATCGTATTATTACAACAAAAGTCGGTCGTTAAACGAACAACTTTTATGTGCAAAATAAATATTAGAAAAGGTAAAAAGCAAAATACACGAGAAGGTGAAGCCATTCATTATGCAGATAAATTTACGATGCTTTGATGTTCCTCCTCCTTTTGTTGCTAAGTTCATTAATTCGGACTCTTTAGGGCTAAATTTTCAGCCTTAGTAAGTTCCATTTGACCCCCAAAAAAAATGAGAAAAAAGGAAAAAAGAAGTCACTTGCTTCCAATGCTGGACTGTTTAGCCCTCAAATTCTGCAACAGGGCATCCTTGAAAAATGAAAAAAAAAAAATCTCAAATAGGGCACCCATTGGGGATGGAAAATAAATAAATTGAAGGGCTTAAATTTCTCCCAAAAATATATTTTTTAAAAAAAATTACTCCACTATTTGTCCCCTACTAGTAATTTTCGTTTCTTTACAAAACCCCATCTTCTCTTTCTCCGAGGTTCCAAACACGTCCTGAAAATTAAACTAATCGAACGGCATGGTGCTGTTCCAAACGACGTGGTTTTCAAATCTCTCGTCTTCTTCGACTTTCCCAATATTTTTGCATTCATCAGATCCTACCGTACTAGATTCCGGAGAGAGAGACGGAGGGGAGAGAGAGAGAGAGGTGTGAATCTGAAGGAAGTAAACAGCGTGCAACGGTCGACCCATCTCACAATCATAATCATCAATAATCATCACGTACTGCTTATCTTTTTTCACGGGGAAAAGCTTCTTAACAATCCCCACGCTCCGTGTATTTTGCTCATCTTTCCACCCATTTGTTTCTTTTCTTTCCATAATAATACTCCTCCTAATAAACAAACACATAGGTTAAGGGGAAAGAAATCTGATCAATAAAGCGGTCAAAATAAAAAAGAAAACGGGGAAAGATGGGTCTTCGAATCTGAGCTCCCCAAATGCTCTCTCTTTCTCTCCCTTTTTGAAGCAAACCATATGGCCGCCGATATCTGGCACTTCATCAAGGTATTTTTTGGATTAATTTCTTTCTTTGTCCCCATTTTGATCTTCATTAATATGCCATGCGCATTTTCAAATGTGAAGTATTTAGGCGACTTATTATTATTTTGATTTCCTTTTAGCTGTTACTTTTGACTGGTTTTTTTTTTATATCGTGCGTGTGATTTCTGATCTGGGTTCAGAATATAATCGAGCAATTTTCGCCTAAGCTGTTCAATATCAGCAAACCCATATTCTTTTTAGTTATTATGATTGCTTGCGTGTTTTCGTCCTTTGCTCTGGATTTGATTTCGCACGTTTCAGCAAATGAACACTTATTTCTTGTCTGTAATTGTAATGTTCATTGTTTCTCCGCATTTTGTAGCTTTATTGCAGTTTCGATAGCTCAATTACGTCGGATTATCGATTGAAGTCCGTTGACAATTTCATGAATTTTTTTAGGTTATTTGTTATTGTTGCAATTGCTCTCTTGCCTCTTTCCTAACATTAGAGAAGCATCTGTGCAGGCTTTCCTTTTGTCTCAATTAGTAGGAGTTTTTCTTGGTAAATAGAAAGTACCTCCTTACCATTTTTTGACGCTGCTGTGATGATTACACGAAAACCTGCACATGCCTTCTTATTTGGGATGATATATCTTGATTACCCGGAAGCCTGCAATATTTCAGTTTATAGGATTCTTTTAAATTTTCAGGATATACTAACCATAAAGGCGCCAACGAAATCACCATTGGCGTTGAGAATGATTGTCTTGACATTCTCAATGTTATGCGGTCTTTATATATGTTCAATCTGCCTAAAGCAAGTCAGTATCCGCACAAATGGTGGACTCATTAATATCGAAGTGGTCCAAAGGCCGTGTGAGCCGCCTAAAATACAGGCATGGGAAAGAGCTTATGTGCACTATCCACAACCCAAAACTTTCAGCAGGTAAGCGTAAGACATTACATGTTGTAGTTCCAGGTTTCATATTGGATGTACCGTACTGATATATGATGATGTGTATAATCATAATTAGGGCCGAGTGTAGATGCAACCCAGTGAGATATTTTGCCATACTGTCTACGCAGAGATCAGGGAGTGGATGGTTTGAGACATTGCTAAATAGCCATTCAAACATAAGTTCCAATGGAGAAATTTTCTCAGTTAAAGTCAGGAGGAGTAATATCTCAACAATCGTTCAAACTCTGGATAATATCTACAATCTGGACTGGTTGACTAGTGCTTCCAAGAATGAATGTACAGCTGCTGTTGGCTTAAAGTGGATGCTTAATCAGGTGAGAGATGTGTTAAAAGTAGTTCATCGATTTTTTTGTTTGGCAAAACATGTCATGACTCTTAAGATTAGCGGTTACTAATATCATATCTTAATAGGATTCATATAGCGGACCCCAATTGATTGGAACACAAGGCTCAGTTTGGTTTGGTTACTCTTTCTTCAGTTGTTCAACAATTCTTGCCAAGAGTCAAGACAAGCACTGAATTGATAATTGTTTAATAATGTTTACAATTATGCCATTTTACCCTGGCAGAGACATACTAGACTAAAGTATCATAGTTGTTTTAACTTTTTTCCCCTTGAACTCAACTTTGGATTTGCTGATTGAATTATCTCAACAATTGATTAGTCCAGTCAATGTGCAGTAATATTTGAGCCATCATTCTAGTGATCATTTAATGCCTCTAGGCTCTAGTCAAAACATCTGGATTGGTTGACAGAGGATTTAGAGGTCTTTACCACACCTTCTCGCACATTGGAGTCTCCACATTGTATCCAAAGATAAGTTTAGCTCAATCAAGGTGAACTGCCCCATCGACTTAATCTTGCTTCTGGTGTGTTGGTGTTTATGACCCTTCTTTTGGATCATATCTACCCATTTACTGCCCAAGTATGAGGTCCGTGGTTGTCTGTGATGTTTAGCTTAAGTGTGTTTGGCAACCTATGAAATCTTGCTTTTTGGCAATACACCAGACTATTATTTAGCAAACAACGAAACAGAAGATTGCAATTACACAGCATGGCAGACTAGCCCATTAGCTACCTATGCTGGTATTCAGTCCATATTACTTCCTTAGCACCAGGCATGTTTTTTGGGATGTAACCACAGTAGATTAACCTTACTTTTATAATTTGAATGCAGGGTTTAATGCAGCATCATGAAGAAATCGCAGAATATTTCAACACAAAGGGCGTTTCTGCCATTTTTCTCTTTAGAAGAAATCTTCTGCGCAGAATGATTTCAATACTTGCGAACTCTTATGATCAAAATGCTAAGCCACTGAATGGAACACATAAATCTCATGTGCATTCACCCCATGAGGTCCTCCCTCTCTCTCTCTCTCTCTCTCTCTCTCTCTCTCTCTCTCTCTCTCTCTCATATCATGACCTAATGAATGTATTGCAGGCAGAAATACTTGCAAGATACAAACCTGTGATCAATACAACGTTGATTATCCCAAATCTGAGACAAGTAGAAGAGATGACTGCCAAAGCTTTACAATACTTCAACAGCACTCGACACATTATCCTTTACTATGAGGACATCATAAAAAATCGCACGGTAAGACATTTAAAAAACAACAAACCTGATCTTTGTTTTTCATCCACAGAGAATGTCACCGTTGTTCCATTTATGTTGCAGAAACTGCTAGACGTCCAAGACTTTCTAAGGGTTCCTCAGATGGATCTAAAGAGTCGACAAGTGAAGATACACAAAGGTTCCTTGTCTCAACAGGTGGAGAACTGGGATGATATTCAGAATACACTAAAGGAAACACCGTATGAAAGCTTCCTCCATTCGGATTACAAGATGTAGAGTCTGCACTCCCTGTAAATGTAGGATTACATAACTTAATTCTTTATTTATTTAGGGAAAGGAGCCAATAATACAACCCAACTTGCTGAGATTTTGGCCATAGAAGTTACCCTTTGCTTCCAAGCTGCCCCCATCCAACGTCGTTATTCACTAAACTTTTTTCCCACTTTCCATGTCGGGTAGAGACGTAGTTGAGCTGCTACACAAAGCAAAACACAGCAGATTCACCCGGCAATCTTTGTTTTTGTTGTATTTTTCGATTACCCTGAATTTTTTCGTTTCATTTAGAGAAACACAGTAGACAAGTTTTGGATAGCCATTGTCTAGATATTGTAAAGTTCCCATTTGTAAGCCACGGATGGTTTTTGCGTAAAGGATTTCCAATGGTACACTTGTTCGTCTTATTGATTTTTCGCTTTTGCATCGTCTTTCTTATGCTGGAAAGAATTCTTTCCTATCCTATTTGAGACTTTTGTTGCAAGTAGAACTTCATCGTGTTGGGCAAACCATGTAGGAGTAGACCATAAGATGAAAATGTGGGAGTTATTCATTACTTCTTACTTTTATATGTTCTTAGCCAGTTCTATTTGGGCACTCTATTTTGGCAGTGTCAAGAGGATTTGAACATCTTGCTGAATGCTTAGGTTTAAATATCCGAAGCCACTTGGTGGGGTTAAACCTAATCCTTACTGCCCAGAGGATGCTGGACGACTTCAGCTTCAGTCTCAATGTAGCTATAGTGGAGTCTGCTGTCTATCTGGTGCTGTGGATAATACTCTCAAAGGAGTAGCTTTTTTGTATGTCTGAAAGGGAAGAGGTGGTCCTAAAATTACTCTCTTCTCTTTGCTGGATTAGCCAGAAAATCTCTTTCACCCATATTAAAAGAAATCATTTTGTTGAGGTCAAGACAATTTTTAGCTATGCTAAGATAACTTAAGAAATGAAACTAAACTTCCATTCAACTATAGTCGAGAGAGATCTTATCGGCCGGCAAACTGGAGATGGACGACCATTTTTCCCGACATTGTTCTCCGATCATGTCCCCTGGGCGAAAGGGGCCAACTATCATCATATTAGGTGTGACAAACAAATCATGAAGCATACTTGAACAAAGTTTAGACCCGTTGAAGGGAGCAACTGGCTTGACTTCAACTTAACACCGGTTGGCCCGGTGGTCAAGACATGAAACTTAGGGATATGCTCCCTCTTAATGTCTCAGTTTCGAAACATCCCAGGTGATATCAACTCCTTTGGTGCCCCGTCTTTAACTGGGTTCCTTGCTAGTGAACGGTGGGATTAGGTTCTCAGGATTAGTTGAGGTGTGCGTAAGCTAGGCCGGACACCAAGCATAAAAAATAAGAACGAGCTCGACTCCATGACCAATCTGTACAATCGATTTTAACGACTGTTTTCCCAATAATTCCTGCTTTAAGGTGTTATACATTTTTTTTCTTCTCTCTAGGATTATCCCTGCACTTTCTCTAAAGAATCCATTGTGATTAGCACTTTCCCAGTTGAAATCGTGTAGTGCTTTAGAGACGCAAAATGTCAAAAAGTTTTGATCCATTTTCATTAGATTCCAATACCTTTTCAAACGTATACTTTTTCTATCTTGACACACTTTATGAACGGCTAGTAAAAATTGTATCACTCGTGTATCATTCTATCACCCCTGAATTTCTTTGTATTTTCTTTTCAATATTTCCTTAAAGTATTAAATTAATATTCACCCTTTCCATGGGTAGAGTATTTTAATTTTCGTGACCGTGTTGGGAACTTTCTTTTTTAAAAAGTGCCTATAATTTTCCGCCCGTAGTGAAAAATATTTAAGTTTGACATTATTCGGTTGCGCTTAATTACTCGTGAGAATTTTTTTCAAGATTATGATTGAAAAATGTTCCCCGTAAATTTTTCGAATCCGTCACTAGTTCTAATTTGTCTTCTAGTATAATAATATTTTTTTTTAGAAGGGTAGAAGAGTAATTCTACACACCAATTGTTGGATCAAGACTCCGACCCCGATTCCGCACCCCAAACACAAGCACGCAAACAAACCAAGCACAAACGAGAGATATCCGAAGAAAGACTCCGTAATTGTATTATTCACAAAACAAATACAATTTACATGAAAAAACCTCCTAGCACGCCACAACCCGGCTGCCACCACTCCTCTATCTCTTCTTCACTCTATTGGCTCTCCGACAGTCTCTCTGGGCATCTCCGAGGAGCCCCGCTCCCCCGAAAGGAAGCCTCTCCGCTCACACTCTCTCTCTGCCTCTCACTGTCTCACTCAGCACACCACACAGGTTACACAACTGCCGAAAGGCAGTCCAAAATAAGGGAAACGGGACCAAGGGGTTTTATCCCCTACAACACACAAGCGGATCAAGAGAAAGAAAGTTTGATCAAGAATCCTCTAACTATAAATAGCTAGTCGTGTACACTCTCATTCCCAACTACCTCTTTCCACTTATAATCAATGGAGAAAATCCATGAACGTTTCTTCTCAGCAAGTCTCAACCACTTCTTCTTTTCCACTATGATGATGATGGTGGTGGTGGTGATGATGGTTGTCCATGGCCATAGCCATGGATATCCATCGGACCAAGCGGGTCGACTCAGTGCCTTGTGGGATTATACGGAAAACCCGACTCAGGGAGTTGAGGTTGATGAACATGACTTGAACATGGTGTCAAATAGCTTGATTGGTGATGAAGTAGTGTATCATGATAATCAAGTGGGGAAGATGGAGGATGATCTAATTCAAGGCGGGCTTCCGGGCCAGCCCTCCAGGTCGAATTTCAAGCAATATGCAGGGTACGTGAGTGTTGATGAACCCAAAGGCCGAAGTCTTTTCTATTATTTCGTTGAGGCTTCCCTTAATCCTTCTTCCAAGCCACTTGTTCTTTGGCTTAATGGAGGTTCTCTCTCTCTCTCTCTCTCTCTCCATAATTTTGTGGTATTAATGCCCATGAAGTAGGATTATTTTTATTATATTCAATATGTTTCAATATTTGGTTGTGGCGGCCAGCTTCCGCCTACCTCGACTAATACTGGACTAATATGTGAATGTTGGAATTACAGGGCCAGGTTGTTCATCAGTTGGGATAGGTGCCATGGTAGAGATTGGGCCTTTTGGTGTGAAACCAGATGGTAAAACGCTTTATACAAGAAAACATGCTTGGAACAAAGGTGGGTTAAGTGTTACTAAATTATTATCCTTTATGCCTTTCATTTTTCTTTCTCTCTCTCTGTTCCAATGTACTCCAGCTCATATGAGAGTACAGGGAAATGAGAAGAAACTCATAGAAATGATCAAATGGCTGAAAATCCATTGAAAGTAAGAAAAAGTAGTAGTACAGAAAGTCCAATGAGTCTTGCTTCTGAATGTAGGCTGTGTCGCCTTTGGGCGCTATTTGTTTCGACGTAAAAAATGTTTTCTGAAAGACATTTGTCCTTATTTTCAGGTGTTTGGTTGTAGTAATTTTTTTCTTCTTCTTTGCAAGCAAGTTGTTTTGCTCTCAAATTTGAAAAATAAGATACCCACCCAATGTCCTCAATACTCACCTTAAATCAAATGTGAATTGTTTGTAGAGATTATTCTTACTTGATTTGGGTTAGTGCTGTGAAGCGAAGTCCCACATCGTTTGTATACCAAAGTGATATGAAGTATAGAAGCGTGAGGACACCTCACTTCAATACCTAGCATTGGGGTTGAGTTCTACCTAAGACTGTGTAACAACTGCAGGATATGCTTATTAACTGCTTGATAAAATGTTTTGTTTGTTTTGTGTGTGTCCAAAGTTGAAGCATTGGGCTTTGTCAAAATTTTGTTGATGCACTTGTTTTTTTTTTTTTGCAAGTTTGATCAGCCTAACACTACGAGTAACATTTTCTATTACAAAACAAAGGCAGCCTTAAGTTCTAGTACTTGGCAACTTACATGTTCTAGTATTAATGCCTCTTCTACTTTCGATTGCAGTTGCGAATGTCTTGTTTGTGGAGTCCCCAGCAGGAGTTGGATTCTCCTACTCCAACACTACGTCGGATTACAACTTCTCCGGGGATAAAAGGACAGGTAATTAAGTTATCGTGTGATTGTGTATGTGGTGATTCTCATCCCATAGTGTGGTTGTGAGTGCATTTGGTTAAGGCACTCTGTAATATGAGCGCAGGGACCTTTGGATTATTTCTTATCCGATCATACATCTAAATAGAAAGAACGATTTGGGAGTGTGTGAATTAAGCCACTAGTTAGGTCTTCACTGAAGGATTGCCCACCTTCTGAATATGACACTCATCGTATTTTTTCAGCTCAGGATGCATACACCTTCCTATTAAATTGGTTCAGACGATTCCCGCAGTACAAGGATCGGGACTTCTACATTACTGGAGAAAGTTATGCGGGTACGTACCTTTTTTTTCTGACACCAGAAGTTATTTCTTTAGCATAATCTAATGGAAAGGGAAGCGGGCTGTGGGGAGTTTGAACCCAACCACATGAGCTGGAGAACCATTGGCCTACTTTTGGATATATTTTGAGCAGACAGGAAGTGGATGATAGACATAGATATGCAAGAATATCTACATGATTCATTTCCTGAGGCATGCATTTTACATGGCCGTTCGAAAAGCCATGTATTCAAGAGCTTGGGATACTGTCCCATTCTCTGTTCTAATCATCTGACTTAACCTTCTAGTAGTAATGGACTAAACTAAGTTTCAAATATGGTGATGTGAGGTGATAGAATTACCTATGGATTCAACTTGCGATCGGTTATAGCACTAGAAGGGTGGGATAGAGGTGTTAGTATAGCGAACATCTGAAACCCTTATCTAAAGGCTGTTTTATTTCCAGGGTTCTACATCCCAGAGCTGACAGATACTATTATCAAAGGCAACAAAGAGGCAAACCCTTCCTCAATTATCCAACTTAAGGGGATAATGGTACAAAAAGCTCTCTCTCTCTCTCTCTCTCTCTCTCTCTCTCTCTCTCTCTCTCTCTCATGCTACTTTGAGAAAACCATGACAATAAATAAGTACGAAATGAACATAACCATTTTTTTGTGATATGTTATGTAGATAGGAAACGGTGTACTGAACCTCGAAACAGATCGAAGAGGAAGATATGATTACACTTGGAGCCATGCCTTGATCTCGGATGAAACTCATCGGGGTCTTATAGAGAACTGCCTTACTTCCAGCGGCCCAAAATGTGATGAAATTAGAGGGAGAATCAGTGATGAAATGGGTGACATAGATTTATACAACATCTACGCCCCCCAGTGTTTGAATTCCTCTCAATTGTGGAAACAGTCCAAATGCCGCGGAGGTTATGATCCCTGTGAGGAAGATTATGTTCGGACTTATCTCAATCTTCCTCAAGTACAGGAAGCTTTACATGCCAACAGAACAAAACTGCCCTATACATGGGAAGCTTGCAGGTTTAGTTTTATTTCCTATAATCCTATTGTTTACTCTAGTTTTTTCTATGTTTAAATCATCTTGTTCGTGTGAATCAAAACAATTTCAAGAATGCATATCTACTTGAAGATGGTTAATGTCTCTGTCTCTCTCTCTCTCTCTCTCTCTCTCTCTCTCTCTCTCTCTCTCAGTGTTGTGCTTACTGCTTGGAAGGATAGGCCATTAACCGTGTTTCCAATATATAGAAGGCTCATTGCCTCTGGTGGTCTTCGGATACTTCTTTATAGGTAATTCAGCTCTTCTTATCATAATTACTACAGCATTTCAAAGGAAAGGGCTAACAATGACCAATAGTAGTACGACATGTCCAAGAAAACTATATAAAAAAGTGAAATATCAACTCATGTTTGTCTAATGCAGAAAAGACCTGGTGGATTAGTTTTTGGATCAGATAATTTCTTCCCCACCAAAATGGCAGACTCTTCTTATCAGTTTCCTTTGATTTCTAACTCTCTGGATCTTGTGAACATGTGATCGACAGTGGCGACGTGGATGCAGTGGTTCCGGTGTCTAGCACTCGGTACTCCATTGAGGCCTTAAATCTTAAAGTTGTCAAAGCTTGGCATCCATGGTTGGATGCTATCGGAGAAGTATGAATTAAGGCTTTTTATATATCCTATGCATTCTGATAATTTTTCTTCGTATTTTCTCCTATCATTATCCTTTCTTTTCTTTTCTTTTTGAGTTGAGCATCAACTGGTGTGTGTTATTTTGTAGGTGGCTGGATATGAAGTGGTTTACAACGGATTAACATTTGCAACAGTTCGAGGCGCTGGTCATCAAGTCCCACAGTTTAAGCCACAGAGAGCTCTGGCCCTATTCAAGAAGTTCCTAGCAGGACATTAGTATTTCGAAACCTCTAATGAAGGGATGCCACGGGTTGGGCATGACAGCTATTCTTTTCTGCAGATCTCAAACTGCTGCTCCTGGAACTGCTCGTACATTTCTTAATCTTGTATCTGCAATTACTATTCTTGTGAAAATAAGATGGATTGCTTGCAATCATGTTAAAGTAAGTGAAAATCTGAAATTATTGTATTGAACGGCCACTCCATATTTCTAGCTGAGATGAGGAAATATTGGATTTGATGAACTTATACTTCTGTAGATAACGTCATAACTAAAGGATTTGTTGTTCTCTCCCTTCGATTGCATATACCTAGTAATCACAATGACGATGATATTATATAGTCATTGAACATTGCATGAAAATACAGTCTGAGTGACCGAGAATGATCTACTGATGGTCGACTTGATTCAAGTGAAATAATTGATGATTTTCAATTCGGTTGATGACATTGCATGAAAATACAATCCGAGTGACCAAAAATGATTTACTGATGGTCGACTTGATTCAAGTGAAATCATTGATGATTTTCAATTCAGTTGATGACATTCAGTCCATTTACTGCGTCAATGGATTTACTGTATAACAACACAAAATTTTCATGCTTCTGTGGCTCACTTGAAACTAAACACTCTGGTTGCTAGAAAAGATCTGCAGTATACTGGTTTCTAACAACTATTTGACATAATCTACGCGTTTCCACCACATAATCTAAATGTGAATTTGAACTTCAAAAGTTCTTCCTCGAATGTGAAATGCAAAGAGTCTTCCAAAGTTTTAGCAGGTATAGATGGAACAGGATAGTTTTTTTATCCATAATTCTGAATTTGAGCATAGTTATGATTGGACTTCAATACAATGGGTATTGACTGACTTGAATGGATTTCCATATGTAATCAAATTTCGAATGAATTCTGGAGATCACAATAATCTTGAATGTGGGCATAATTAAATTAGCACATTTCCATGATTCTGAATTTGAGCATAGTTATGATTCTATTTCCTAGTATCATATCGAGTTGGTAAAGCATTCTCCAAATATAAATAGCAAGTTTTTGTACATTCACAAAGTCTACCTCCTTGCTCTCATCATCAATGGGGAAGAACCATGAACATGTCTTCTCTGCAAATCTCATACACTTCTTCCTTTCCATTATGGTGATGTTGATGATGATGATGGTGATGGTCCATGGCATTAGCCATGGCTATCCAATGGACCAAGTGGGTAGACTCATGGCCTTGTGGGAGTATTCTAAATACCCATCTCAGGGACTTGAAGTTGATGATCATAACTTGAATGTGGTGTCAAATAGCTTGAGTGGTGGTGATGATGTATATTATGATCAAGTGGGAAAGATGGAGGATGATCTAATTCAAGGTGGGCTTCCAGGTCAGCCCTCCGGGTTGAATTTCAAGCAATATTCAGGGTATGTGAACGTTGATGAATCCAAAGGTCGAAGTCTTTTCTATTATTTTGTTGAGGCTTCCCTTAATGCCTCTTCCAAGCCACTTGTTCTTTGGCTAAATGGAGGTTCTCTCTCTCTCTCTCTCTCTCTCTCTCTCTCCATAAATTTTGAGGTAGTAATGCCTATGAAGTCAGATTAATTTGTTTTTATTGGCATTACAGGGCCAGGTTGTTCATCACTTGGGATAGGTGCCATGGTAGAGATTGGGCCTTTTGGTGTAAACCCTGATGGTATAACGCTTTATGCAAGAGAACATACTTGGACTGAAGGTGGGCTGAGTGTTATACTATTATATCCTCTATGCCTATCATTTTTCTGTTTATCTCTTTTCCAATGTACTCTAGCTCATGTGAGAATTTTTGGGAAATGAGAAACTCAGGAAATGATCTAATGGCTGAATATCCATTAAATTTAAGATGAGTAGTACTAGAAAAACAATTCTTGCTTCTGCGTAGGCTGTTTCATCTTTGGGCTCTATGTGTTTCAACATAAAAAACATCTTCGGAGAAATGTTGTCCTTATTTTTGGGAATCTGGTTGTGGACTCTAATTATGGTTCATTAGATATTATTCTTGTTGGATTTGGGTTAGTGCAGGATTAAAAATGCTTCTTTGTTTTGTGTGTCCAAAGTTGAAGCATTGGGCTTTGTTAAAAGTCTGTTGCTATGTTTTATTTTTTTGCAAGTTCGATCTGCGAAACACTAGATTGCAGTTGCGAATCTAGTGTTTATTGGCAAAACAAAGGCAGCCTTAAGTTCTAGTACTTGGCAATTTACATGCTATTTTAATGCCCCTGCTACCTTTGAATGCAGTTGCGAATGTGTTGTTTGTGGAGTCCCCAGCAGGGGTTGGATTCTCCTACTCCAACACAACAACCGATTACAACTTTTCCGGGGATAACAGGACAGGTAATTATGTTATTGCGTAGATTGGGATCATCTAACCCAAAATCTCTATTCTTTGCCTAATGCATTTCCAGCTACATGATCACATCTTGTGATTGTGTATGTTGAGATTCTCTCATCTCATAGCATGGTTGAGAGTGTATTAGGATACGAGGACTGGGACTTTGGGAACTGAAGATCCATAGACACAAACACAGCCCCCACAATCCTACCCTAGACACGATTACACTATGACAGTCTTAGCCTATTTTTTCCAGCTCAGGATGCATACACCTTCCTGTTGAATTGGTTCAGAAGATACCCGCAGTACAAGGATAGGGACTTCTATATTGCAGGAGAAAGTTATGCAGGTACCCTATTTTCTGACACCCGAAGTTCTTTCTCTAGCTTAGTATAAGGGAAAGGGAAGGGGATGGGAGGATTTGAACCTAACTACATGAGCTGGAGTACCATTGGCCTGCTTTTTGGATATATTTTATCAAACGGAAAATGAACAACAGAAATAAATATCCAAATGCCACTTATTCAAGAGCTTGGGATACCGTCCCCATTCTCCGTTCTTACCTTCTGACCCATCCTTCTAGGTAAGGGGTTCCTTTATTCTTACAAATTGTGGTGTGCCGTGATAAAGTTACCTACGGATTCAACTTCTGAAAGGTGATAGAACTAGAACAGTGGGACAGAGGTTAGAACAGCAAAAGAAGGCAAGTTAACCATTAAGGTCCCCATATCAGCAGAATTTGTATTTGGGGTGCCCTCCCAGGCTTAAACGTTGTTTGTTGTCCAGCTAGTTAATGACATATTTGTTGTTATAGGCTTTTTTATTTGCAGGGTTCTACATCCCAGAGCTTACAGATATCATTATCAATGGTAACAAAGAGGCAAACCCTACCTCAATGATCCAACTTAAGGGTATAATGGTACAAATCTCTCTCTCTCTCTCTCTCTCTCTCTCTCTCTCTCTCTCTCTCTCTCTCTCTCTCTCTCTCTCTCTCTCAGTTATATGACTTTCAGAAAATCATGATAGTATGGTTTACAAAACTAGTCCAACGAAATCACATATGGAACGAACATAACCATTTTCTTGTGAAATGTAATGTAGATAGGGAATGGGATACTGGACCTTGAAACAGATCGAAGAGGAAGATACGATTATGCTTGGAGCCATGCCTTGATCTCGGATGAAACTCATCAGGAACTTATAGAGCACTGCCTTTCCTCCAACAGCCCAAAATGCAACAAGACTAGAGGGAGTGTCGGCAATGAAATTGGTAACATTGATTTATTCAACATCTACGCCCCCAAGTGTTTGAATTCCAATCAATCATGGAAACAGCCCAAATGCCGCGGAGGTTTTGATCCCTGTGAAGGAAATTATGTTCGCACTTATCTCAATCTTCCTCAAGTACAGGAAGCTTTACATGCCAATAGAACAAAACTGCCCTACACATGGGAAGCTTGCAGGTTTAGTAATTTTATTTTTTATTGTTTATTCTAGTTTCTTATGTTCATGTCTATTTGAAGATGATTACTCTCTCTCTCTCTCTCTCTCTCTCTCAGTGTCGTGCTTACTGCTTGGGAGGATAGGCCATCTACCATGTTTCCAATATATAGAAGGCTCTTTGCCTCTGGTGGTCTTCGGATGCTTCTTTATAGGTAATTCAGCTCAATTTCCCAGTATCACTCCAACATTTCCAAGGTAAAGGCTAACAGTGATCAGTAGTACAACATTTCCAAGAATAACCATATTTTTTAAACAATGATGTATCAACTCACACGTTCATTTAAAAACATACCTTGGGGAACATTTTTTGGATTGAATAGTTTCTTCCACACCAAAATTGCACTCTCTTCTTGTCAGTTTCCTTTGATTTCTAACTCTCTGGATCTTCTGAACATGTCATGGACAGTGGCGATATGGATGCAGTTGTTCCAGTGTCTAGCACTAGATACTCCATCGGTGCCTTAAATCTTACAGTGATTAAACCTTGGCGTCCTTGGTTAGACGATGTTGGAGAAGTATGCATTAAGGATTTTCGCTATTTCTGTGCATTTTGTTAATTTCTTGGAAGTTCTTTCCTGATTTACTTAACATCTGTTTTTTGGCTTGTCTATCTACTGGCGTGGATTATTTTGAAGGTGGGAGGGCATAAGGTGGTTTACGACGTGTTGACGTTTGCAACAGTTCGAGGCGCGGGTCATCAAGCTACACAGTCTGAGCCACTGAGAGCTCTGTCCCTGTTCAAGTATTTCCTAGCAGGAAATTAGTAGTATGAGGGGGATGCCATACATTTCTGAATCTTCTTACTGCAACCATTATTCTTGAAGAAATAAGATGGATTGCTTGCAATTGTTCAAGAAGTGAAAGTTTGAGATAACCGTATCAAAAGGCCTCCCTTTTGTAGCAGAGATAAGCTTAATTGTGTTTGGTTGATCTTTTTAAACTTTTATTTCAGGAAGTTAATTTTGAATGCAAACTTTTTGTAAAGTAAGGAGACCAAAAAGTTGTGGGTCCCTTGAAAAGCAAGGGGTCCTGTCTCTCTCTTCTCTCTCCTCCGAAATTGGTCAGACTCTCTCTTTCTCCTCCTAAATTGGTCCGAAGCTGTTTGTTTTAAAAAAGTGAGATTGGGAGTTCAGAACAGACTTTTGGAAACTTGGGGCAACCCGTGAGTAATTAGAGTGAGTTTTTTTCAAGGGCGGAACCAGAAATTTATTTCGCCCTGGGCTAACCAAAATTTATATATGTGAACCAAAAAGAAGGCAAACTCGTATATAAATATAGAAATGTTTAAAAATAAACAAAGCAAAAGTACAAAAGTATTTTTCTTCCCTTTTTATTTTGTTGTTCCATTAGAGTATGTACACCAGAGTAGCAAAAATAAAATATTAGCTATCATAGCAACCTAAAACCGAGAAAACCCACCTAAAGCAATTAGATAAAAGTTTAGATAAAATACATTTCGCTACAATACTTCGGTATATATACTGTACGACTGTTCATCAACAATTTCTTTTATATTATTTTTCACTTTTCTCTCTTGATTTCTCTTATATTATTAAATAGTCTCAAAAAAATTAAATGCTCCAATTTTTTGTTCGTTTGAATCATTTCAAGATCTTATTTTTCTGATTATATTATTCTAAATGGTTATAATTAATTTTAACCATATTTTTAAATATATGAACTCTCTAAAAAAATCAAGTACTCCATTTTTTTAATCCGTTTGAATCAGTGCGAAAATCTTATTTTTCTGATCATATTGTTCTAAAAGGTCATAATTAATAGTTGCATCTAGAACTCTCATAATCAAGTATCTACCCTATACAATACCAAATAAAGAGCAAATACTTGATTACAAGAGCCCTAAAGACAAAAATTAATTATGACCATTTATGATAAAATGATCAAACAAATAAGATCTTCACGCCATTCAAACGGATGGTGGATTGAGGTAGACTAAATGGGAGGATGGTATGTTGGGCTAAATTCACTTGGACCGAAATTTTACACGTAATTTATTATTTATTTTTAATTCTTTGAAATTGCACCTAAGCTATAGCCTAGTGGAGCCTAAGTGTAGTACCGCCCTTGGTTTTTTTTTCCCTTCTGATGAGAGAATCAAGAGGACCCATTCAAGTCTCCTCTTATCTTTGAGATCTCGCATCCATTCATGTGTTTTTATATTTTAACTCAAAATTTTCACTCCAAAATTGTCAACCAAACACAGTGCGGAAATGTTTCAATTCGATGAGCTATTTGCTACCCCAAACTAGGGTTGCAAACGAATTTCAGTTGCTCGCGCTCGAGTGGTTTGTGGCTCAGCTCGACTCGTTAAAGTTTGACTCAGCTCAACTCGTTTTGTAATTGAGCTTGTTTACTAAACAAACCAAGCTCAAAACTCAAAAGCTTAGACTGGACTCTAATAGTAGTAATTGAGCTCGAGCTCCTCAAAACTCAAAAGCTCAGACTGAACTCTATTAGTAGTAATTGAGCTCGAGCTCGAGTTTGGGACTTGTTTATTAAATGAACCGAGTTCAAAACTCAAAAGCTCGACTCAACTCATTAAAGCTCGACTGGACTCTAATAGTAGTAATTGAGCTCGAGCTCGAGCTCGAGTTTTGGGCTCATTTATTAAACGAACCGAGTTCAAAACTCAAAAGCTCGACTTGAGTCTGTTAGTAGTAATTGAGCTCGAGCTCGAGTTTTGGGCTTGTTAACTAAACAAGTAGAGCCCAACACTCAAAAACTTGGCTCAGCTCATTTAAAGAAGCTTGTTAAGTAAATAAGCCATACTCGAGCTCAAACTTATTGTTGTTCTAGCCTTGTTTAATAAACGAGCCAAACTAAAACACTTTAAAATTCGGCTTGTTTGAACCCTACCCCAAACAAAACTTCCTCGATGTTGGAGAAAAACAGTAACATCACAATCAAATGAAATAGCAGTACTGATAATAGCCAATGCCATCATTCACCAACCATTTTAAAATTCAAATACAAACGAGATTGGGAATTTACGTAAGCAACCGGTAAGAGGGGGATCACCTTTAATCTGGGCACCCTCATCTGGCGACATCCATCAATTAGCATTTGGATTCTCACCTAAAAAAACCTGACCACATTCTACACTTCCAAATTCAAACACTAGTTTCACTACAAATAGGACTACGCTGGATTCTACATTGCCAGTTTTCAAAAGATCGGCGAGTTTTTTCGGCCATCCGATACCATTACACTTAGACATACGGGTGCTATTGAACATTCACATTCGTATCACCCGTTCCCAAACCAATACTTGCCCGTTATACGGCCGATACTGTACGGCCGTTTTTTTGTGCTCTTTATTCGTGTTACGTATCGTTTGATACTCCTGTTACCTTACATCGTTACTGTAAGTACGAGGTCCGGTTTCGCTGTTTGAAACCTTGTTAAGCAAATCGTACACGTACGACAGGCAACCACTTGCGGAGATATGGAAGTGATAATGATACCGTCACCGTCTGTCAATTCGGACTTCCACAGCGCATCCGCCCCCACCAGCCCCACCCGCACCTTCAACACCTCTCCCGACGGAAGCGGCGTCACCACCTCCGCCAGCTCTCCGTCAACAATTCCCTCCCGTTGGGAATTGAAGCCTGCACTTCCAAAACCACAAGATAATAAATCCAGCAACCACGACGATGGCGACAGCTTCGAATTCCATTTCAGCGGACAGTTACAGAGGACCGCCGACGAGCTCTTCGACGGCGGCAAAATCAAGCCTTTGAAGCCGCCGCCGCCGCCAAATGGACTTACCGATTCAGTGGAATCGCCGTCTGACACGAAGAATCAGATAGAAGTTCTGTCTCCACGGAATAAGAAGTGCGATTCCGGACAATTGGCGGCCCCAATCGAACAGAGTCATTGTACTTCTTATTCCGCGGAGACAGAACTGTACGACCTCTCTCTTCACGGAATACAGAATCCGATGTCTCAAGAGAATCGAAATGAACGGACAGAAAAACGAGAAAGAGGAAGAGAGAGGACGTACAATTCGTCGGTGTCGAGTCGGAAACAGAGAGGAACCAGATCTCTGTCTCCGTTCAAATTCAGCGAAAGCTGCAAAAAATTCTCGAATCCATTGCCACCGAGTACAGCGAAAGACTCCTCGTTTAAGAAATGGAAGCTGAGAGATTTGTGGCTGAAGAAGAGTAACGAGGAGGAAGTACTGAAGAAGTACTCGGTAATGAAGAAGAGTGGTGGTGGTGAGGACGTGAAGGAGTCGAGTTTTGGGTCGACGGAGAGCAGTGGTGGCGGTGGAGGTAGGGTGAGGAGGAGAGGAGCGGTGTCGGCTCACGAGTGGCATTACGCGGCGAAGAAGGCGGCGGCGGAGGAGATGAGGAGGAAGACTGTTTTGCCTTACAAGCATGGGTTGCTGGGTTGCATGGGGTTCAACTTCAATCCGGCCGTTCATGAGATCTCCAGAGGCATTGGTTCTCTGACACGTGGATAACGCGATTTTTTTTTTATTTTTCTTTTGCAAAAGATAAAACTATGGCTAATTTCTTGACGCATCCCAGGCTCTAGCATGCAGTCTTAGAGGGGGCGTTCTATCCACGAGAGACGTTACAGATTTGAGCTGATAGAACAACATCGGTACGTTGTTGTAATCAATTAACGGCCAATGTGATAATGTATCATTGTCGCCAAAAAGAAAGGGGAGGGGAGGGGGGGACTTGATTATGTATTGCTCCTTTTTTGGCACAGGACATTAAAAGGTGATTATATTAATACACTTCCTTTCATATTCACCTTTGTAATTGGGTTGTTATTGATGTCTTATTATTTGGTAATAAAGATGTTTATTTTTCTTCATTTTCTAGTTAAAATGTTTTCTAAAGTAAATCCAAATCAGGTGTCATAATAACAGTAGAGAGAGAACTATTTTCACAAACTATTTCAATCATGAACTAGTCTTGACTATATTGTTATCTTCTTGTTTTAAAATAAAAAAAAAATTAACTATTCCATATCGTCTCAATTAAAACTCATTTAAATTCAGCTCGCTTAATAAAAACAAGTTAACTTTGAACATATTTTGTAATTATTATAAAAATTTTAAACTAACTTTTAAATATTTACCTTACCAAAAGGCCATGTTCTGTTCCTTTCAAGGAAAAAAAAAAAAAAACATGTTCTGTCGGTTATACGAGAAGAATATTTCAAACGCGAAATTACAACAAAAACTTTATAAAGGGTATTACTCCCTCCATCCGTTTTTTGTTTGTCCATTTTTGCCTTTCGCCATTCGTATGTTATGTTCTAAATTATTCATATCTTTTAATTTATAATGAGTTTCAGGATTTTAAAATTTTTGTATAATAGAACTAATAATCGAGATCTAGTAAATAAGATTCTATTACATATTTTTAAAAATTCGTAATGATAGATATGTACAGAAATTTGAAGGAGTGCAAAATAGTGAAAGTCAACAAACAAACACGGACCTAGGTAATAATAATACTAAAGACAAAAATATTCACAAAGAACATCTCCAACAGGCTCTCTATTAGAACCTTGTTAGGCAAAATATTCAGGCCTCGTTCCAGAAATTTTCTTAAAAAATAAGCAATTTATTTTACATTTTTAAACTTAAAAATAATATAAAGGAAAAATAAATTTTTAATTTTTTTTACATTGTATAAAATATCTCGATGAGATCTTTTAAATAAAATTCATATTGCATATTTTTAGATTTCAATAAGTTCATAATTTTTGAGTTTGAAATTGTCTTTTTAAAAAATAAGAATTTTTTTTTCCGTTGCGGAACGGGGCCTCACTCAAACACACTTTCTACAAGTTCATCAGGCTCTTTAAAAGATCAAATAAGTATAGTTTGCACTGTGCATTTTGCTCTAATGGCCGGCTACATGAAATCAATTGACACATGAGAAAACATCATCATTCGCCATCTTTGCTCAGTGGAAGGTAATTTCAAATAAGTTCAAATATCAATACATATCTCACGAATGTTAGTATACTTTCACAACTATTAATATATTTTGAGGAGTGCTAGGAATAAAGAAAATAGACAAAAAATTGACCCTTAAAGTGTACATAAACGGCTCAGATTCAGTGTACAATGCATCTGAATCGTTCATATACACTTTAAGAATCAACTCTTTGTCTATTTTCTTTGTGCTTAACATTTCTCTTGAGAAAATCCAAACAGAGCCTAATAGTAATCCGATAAAGCCCAACACTGACGTGAGTGAGTGGAGTTTTTTTGTTTTTTAGCTGTTTTGTTTCTGAAAAAAGTCAGATATATCGGCTAGGCTGGGACAATGAGTATATCTGTTCTGTCAGATTGATTGGGAGACCCACGTGGTGGACGGCTATAGATTTTGCTACCGTCCGCACGTGGATTGGGCTCGTTTGTTTCCCGGGCAATCATGGCAACCTTGATTTTTTATTTATTTTTTAAAATTTTCCCTTCCTTTCGATTTATTTCCACAGATTCTTTCCCCCCACAATTCGGGTTACAAAATTTTCAGTGGGTAACAAAATTGAGAAAAGTTAGTAGCTGTTTGATAAAACTGAAAGCTGAAAAATTAAGTACTGAAAACTGAATGCTGAAATTTTAAGTTGAAAAGCTGTTTGATAAAATATATTAAGTACTGAATTAAAAAAAATTTAAAATTAATTTTGTTCCAATTCTCTCTTAATTTACTAACAATCACAATATACTTCTGATAATGGTGGAGTGGTGGAAATGGTTGTAGGAGTGGTGGTGGTGGAGGGGTGGAGGTGATAGAGTGGTGGTGTAGTGCTGGTAGTGGTGGTGGTGGAGGGGTGGTGTGGTGTGGTGGAGTGGTGGTAGTGGTGGTGAGTAGTGGCGGTGGTGGTGATGGTTGTGATGATGGTGGTGGAGGTGGTGGAGTGGTGATAGGAGCGGTGATGGTGATGGTGATGGTGGTGGTGGTGGTGGTGGTGGTGGAGCGGTGGAACTGGTGGTGGTGGTGGAAGTGGTGGTGGTGGTGGTAGTGGAGGAAGTGGTTCTGGTGGTGGTGGAGTGGTGGAGTTGGTGGTGGTGATGTGGTGGTGGTGGTGGAGGAAGTGGTGGTGGGAGTGGTGGAGGTAGTGGGAGTGGTGCTGGTGGAGGTGTTGGGGGGAGTGGTTGTGGTGGTAGTATAATGGTTAAATGTAAGTACATAAAAATTCAACCAGAATTAAGTAGTTCAAAACTACTTAATTTTTTTTCAACTTTTTGGCCTATATTTTAAGTGGTACTTAATTTGTTAAGTAATGTAAAATGTGATTATCAAACCTACTGAATCATTTATTACTTAATTGATTCAGTTTTAAGTGCTGAATTTAGGTTATCAAACAAGCCGTCCATGAACACTTTCCATGAAAGTGTCCACGAAAACTTATCAGACGGTCCAAATTCATCGAAATCTAGATCGTCCGATAGATGAATCTGAATCGTCCGATATATTTTCGTTCATAGAAAGTGTTCATGGACCCTGTCACACCTCAATAAAATTTCCTTACCCCACTGTGTGTGCGCAGCATCTTCGGAGTTCCCTGTTAATTTCCTTCTTTTCCTTTCTTCTTCTAGCCCTTGTCCCCACCATAAGTACTCTATGAGTATTCTAAATGTAAGGATCATACGACAAGAAATAGTATACATTTTTTACAATAAGAGTTACAATGCCATTGAACATGACAGCAATGCCCAGAAAGAACAGAACATCATTTTCCAGCAATTTCAGACACCCTAATGAATTGCAATTTAAAATGAGAGCACATGGAGAAGAAAACACTCTTTTAACCCACGTTAAAACAAGAAGAAGTGTTTGCTTTGCCGATTCAGATCACTGCCTATAGAGGCCAAGCAACGGCTTTTCTCGCTCTTCAACTCTCTTCCTTGCAGCCTCCCTTGCTTTGATTGCAGCTTTTTCCTCTTCTGATAATATCTTCGGTTTCCCATCTTGCCTCTTTCTCTTGTTTAATGTGAGAGATGAAGGAGCACCTTTAACAGTTCTCGTGGGATTCAGAGGTGCCGAAACAACCAGCCCAGTTGTGGCTGCCCCGTTCTGAGACTGTGTTCCGCCTTTGTTTTCCGAAACTGATCTACTCTCTGAACCTGCCGACGGTTTTTTGAAAATGGGCATCTTAGGGGCGGCATTTGAAGAAGTTTGAGCAGCAGCAAATGCCTCTTCCCGTGTCACCCACCTGCCTGTTCCATTCCGTGCAAGTAGCGATTATCTTATGAAGACATAACTAAAAGAAAATTCAAGATTTGATTTATCGAAATGATTCTGGAACGAATGGGATGATCATTCATTAGCCCACAAATGGAATGGCCATTCACCTGAATTGGTGAATTGGTGAATGTATTGCTAATGTGCATTCTGTCATCTTTTTCAGAGTGAACGATGCTCGGAATGAGCATTCTAAGAGAATGACCATTCCATTTAAGTGTTTATTCCAGTTAACAAATATTGCCAAGTATATAGTTCATTACCTAAAGCATCTGTATAGTAGAAGCCAGAGTTCGGATCATAGAAGCAACCATTAGTTTTATGACAGTAATAGCCTGAAGAGCTGTCATACTCCCAATCTGCAATGATTTAGAGCAACATCAGATAAAGAGAGCTATACACCTACCAGATACAATTAACTAATTTGCCACTGAAGATATTTAAGCTATTTAAGTGATCAATTCTTTGCATTCAAAGTAAATTAGTTCTAAACCGGCAATTGAATAGGGACAAAGGCAATGAACATGTGTTAGCAAATAAACTCTATCCAGACATGACAAGATACTACTTGCTAGTGTTTCTGGTTGCAAAAAGATTCATCGTTTTCAAATTCTAGAAACAAAAAACCATTTAAAGCGCCCTATGTTGTTGTAAATAACAGATACAGGTGATGGGAGTATCAAGCTCGCCTCGATTGAAATAGCTTCAAGCTCGAGGACATACCCACCCCACCAGCCCAACAAGCTTTGTTTCTCTTTCAATAGAAAGACAAAAATTCAAGTTGAACAACAAAATTAGATTAAGCAGGAATCCCTGCTACTTAAGAACCACACCATCCTAAACTTAGTAATGTAAGTTAAGGACCATACTCCAAAATCCCATGTACACCCAGCATGTTCTTCTTCAGGTATTCATTGTCTAGGGCAAATTTTTACAGATGTGGCCATGATAACTGCAAGATGCTTCTCAACATCCATGAGTCTAATCAGGCTAATCCCAGGATTGCTCAAGCTTGGTATTAT
>CM033802.1:5135466-5175466 GCA_019656835.1 Rhododendron ovatum | reverse complement strand
ACAGAATGTGAGGCAGGCTTTGGCTGATGATTTGTATCAGAGATTATCTAGGTAAGGGGTTCTTCTCTGAAGCTCAGGATTTCAGAACCATATATGTAAGAATGTAGTTATGCTGTTAACATGATTTAGATGGGTTTTCCTTCTTTTGTTTGGGTTCCAGTAATCTTTGTGATTAGCATTAGTATTAGATTTCACGTAGTTGGACTCCAATTCCTGAAAGTAATGTGTGTTTGTAGTTCATCCGGAAATTTGGGATCAAAACCTAGGAATGATGTACTTTTACTTGGATAAAGTGGCAATGCTAATCCGTCTTTTGTGTGAAAGGTTGCTTATGGATTGTACCAAAGTTCTTATGTTCGTTGTGATTTTGAGCTTTTTGCCTACTTTTGAAAACCAATTAGTTAGTTAGGGGCATCAGATGACTCACAAACACATAGGCAAGGAGTACCTTTAGATCAATGGTTGCAACCTGTGTACTAACCATCGAATTGGATGTTGATATTGATTAAAGTTTGTTGATGTTGGATTTGTTGATTCATACAAGTTGCAAGTGACTTTGGAAAAAATATTTCAATCCCATACGCAATCCACAGAGGTACAAGTGAGAGAGATGACCTGCATTATTTGGTTCCTCGCCGATCGGGACAATTGGTGACCTAGACAGCAGGGGTGGTTGTTTTTTTTCCTTTACCAGGGAACGTCTCATATTTCAGATTTGTGTAAGCAATTGATTGATTTCTAGCAGGATCAAGGGATCATCAGTGTCAACAATCTTAGTTGGCCAACAACTTTTCCAAATTCAACAACTAGCATTATTTTTCCCTTCTCTCTATCTGAATTCTTGTGAAACAAATGGCCAAAAGAAAAAGGGAACTTTCATTATACTTCTGAGAGAAACCAACTCGTATTCAATCGCATACATTAAAAACAGAATGAAAAGCACATAAATGACACTCCATCAATAAAAAGGTTCCCGTCCGAACAGGCACAATAACTGTAATTTTGGTGACCGGCTTCGAACAGAGCACAACATGAATGTGCAAATTCCGTGTGAAGTTCAAGCATCAGCATAAGAATCGTGAATCAAGACTTGAGCCAAATCAAATTGCAGGGTTCCAGTGTGCCAAGCCCTTGAAAACGAATCAAAGCACCTGTCTCTGTAAACGACTTCTGACTCCTTTTGTTTGGATGAAGACCATAAAAGTTAAACTTCCTGGAGATTTTCCCAGGCGTGTTTCGCTTTTTATTGTGCCTTTGCAAGGGTTCGGCTGGACACACCATGTAACAATTTGATGAACCCAAGGAAACTGAGCTTTCCATCGGCTTGCCGTATCCAGTCATGGAGGACAGCATGAACTGGAACTGAGGGGCTTAGGCCAAGTTCCTGCCAGGAAAAATACACCAACGTACATCACTTTACTATGCGCAGAAACATGTATCAATTCGAGTGTTGTTTTTCAGATCTAAGGTATCTATCTATCTACAAGCAACAAACTACTGAATTTTGCAATTCTTGTTGAGTCATTTTTCTGCATAACCACCTCAGGGCTCTATTTGCTTTGTCGGGTCCTAGGAAATAGGTGATTTAGAAACCAATACTTCGCTGATCAACTAATAATCTGAAAATCTTGAATGCTTGTTCAGGTCAGTTGGGTTTTCAGGAAAGCATGCCACGCCATGACATCAATATTTGCGGTTGTATTTTCCCCATTTCAAACAAATATAAATGAACTTCCAAACATGACGTGACCACATAACCCTTACAGACTTTCCTGAAAAACACTAGAATCAACCTACCGATGCAAGTTCCTCAATGACAATAGCCCGGTTTCCTCCCTTGTCAAAAATTTCATATGCACTACGAGCATGTTGTTCCCAGCGATCAAGTGCCTCCAGCTGATATACACTTAATGCAGCTGCACAGAACTCTTCAAAATCCATTCTTCTGTATTGCAGTGCATTTAGCTGCAAAGCAATGGGAATTTAATGGCAGCTAGTTATAAGCTTATGCTTAGCAAATCATGGAACAGCCACACAAACAATCAAAAGCGTGTTACTACCGAGGAAAGAAAGTCGGGGATGCGAGAATCCTTCATTGCATCCGTTGCATTTTTCATCAGGGCCTGCTCAAAACAAAAGAAATGAGAACTTCTATTGCAATTTTAGTTGAGAGTCCAAAAGTTAGGAATAAAACGAACCGTTTTAACACTGTCTAATGTTATGCTGCCATTTTTGTTTGGCTCCAATAGTGCAAATTGCTCCTTTAGATAGAAGAGTTCATCACCCGTCAATGTCTTAGACAATGCCTGCCAAGAGATGCACATAAAGTGAATGTTAGAACTTTCTGAAGGTAAGCAACTAAGTTCAAATTCTCATAAAACCATGACAGGAAGGGAATGTAGACAATATTCAGATTTTAAGAAAGGCGTGTTATAATAGGCAGAGGTAATGAATTTTATATTTTTCCAAAAAGTACATCAGTCTAACGATATACACACCCTCAAAGCAGCCTTACGCAGAGATGAAGATCGCATATATGCCTTCATGATTCTGAATACATGAATATCAAGAGGCACTTTTACATCATTACAGTTTCGAATCCAGGGATGACCTGCAAACAAAAGATTGTGGGTCAGTGCCAAACAAGGAAGTGCAGAATCCTAGCACTTTGGGACAAAAGGAAGCACTCACTTAAAGCCTGCGCGGCACTCATCCTCTTCCTAGGGTCTTTATTTAATAGACGCTTGACAAAATCCTTAGCCTCTGAAGATAAAGAAGGCCAAGGACCTTCTTCAAAACTTGGGTCAGCTTTTAGAACTGCCCGAAAAATACCAGACTCGGTCCGGGCCCAAAATGGGCGACTGCCACATAGAAGAATGTATGCTATCACTCCTATACTCCACACATCAGCTTCTGTACTGTATGATCTGTGTAAGACTTCAGGTGCCACGTAGTACGCACTCCCAACGATGTCATTAAGCCTTTCATCTGCCAAAAAAAAAAGCATTGAATAATTTCCAAACTCCAAAGGCCGAGGAGGAACAAATTGGTAAGATCTTTTGATCTAGCTAGAGATGACAAACCTGGCCTGACAAAATCTGACAATCCAAAGTCTATTGCTTTTAACTGGGAGTGCTCATCCTTGGAGGTAAACAGAAAGTTCTGATCCAGCAGATAAATAAGCTCAGATCACCACACAAAAAAGTAACTCACAACCTATACTGCCAGAAACAGTTATTTAAGTACCACAAGCAGTTATGTGGTTCAGATAACAGAGTAGGACAGAACTATTCGGGTCTTTTACGATGAGATACTGCTGATAGAAATGAAATGTCTAGATCAACGGACTTAATGAAGCTGACATTACAGCTGAACAAATGCACAATAGTTGGCCAAAACAATAACAATGAGTTCAATTAGTCATCTAAAGACGAAAGAACCAAATCCTAAGAATAGTGCAAGACAGTAACCATTCGCTAAAATGGCTGCCCTCAATTAATCAGGACAATATCAACCAAGCAGATCTAAACGGGTATAGCTCCACGATGCTACCTATTTTCCCTTCCTTTTTTTGGCAAGAGGGAGACAGACACAAACGGAAGCGACTTTACAGCCAATCAAATACCAAATTCAAAAGCAGATAAGGAAATATGTTTCACCTCTGGTTTTAGATCTCGATGCACCACACCCTGGAGATGACAAAATGCGACAAAATTAAGAATTTGTACCATGACAGCCTTTGCTTCATCCTCAGAGTATTTCCCACCCCTAGAAAAAAGAACAAAAATGTCATCATTCACTCACCAAATACAATATGTTTAGACGTATTAAAATTTCTGATCCTACAAAAAGCAACACCTTGACAGTATTCTATCCAAAAGCTCCCCTCCTTCGCACAACCTGATATACGCAGAACAGAACAAAGGTTTAAACTCCCGTGGTAGATGTAGTACAAGCATGATGTTTGTGACTTGGAACTACAGTCACCAAGTCTTACAGGAAAACAACGAATTCAGCCAAAACAAAAAAAAACGTAAATTTGGTTTTTTATCTCCACACTTACTCCATGGCTATATAGACATTATCATGGTCTTCAAATGCATCATAGAATTGCACAAGATTTTTATGTCCTGCCAATGCCCGTAGTATCTTCACCTCCCTTCTCACATCCTCAATCGCAATAGCTGTCGTCATCTGAGAATGAAAGAAGAACATCACAGAACATTGAGGCTCAATCTTGACTGGAAATTCTAAAACAAATAAGTAATCAATTTCAAACCACAAGAGTAGAAAAAACTACAAAACGGTCTCTATGGAATATAATGCCCTCTGATTAGCAAATATATAGCATGAAACCATGGATTTGAATCCCGCGCCATACCGGTCGTATGTACCAGTTTTTAGCAAATCATGTACCCTAAATTTGTAATTCCATTCCGGTCAAATACCATTTTCAATTTTATTTTCCTTTTAAAATAAGAGTGGCACTAATGATGCCACAAGTCAGAATGTTGGAGCGACGACCATTAATTTGAAATGCCACATATACCCTTTCAATCACATCTCTTTGCTCCACTCTCTCGCCTTCCTCTCCCCCCTCTTGGCCTCTTCTCACCTCTCTCTCTCTCTCTCTAACAACAGCAATCACTCACCCAACAATGCCCTCTTCTCCTTCCGATTGAATCCTTACCAAAAGCAAAAATGCAAAGCAAAATCAATAGAGGGCCACCGCCATTTCAGACATCTGCAGCACATCTGCTCATCAAGTAGACTGACAATCCATCCAAAAGGTTTCTTAAAATAAAAGGCCGACGCGAGAGAGTCGAAAACAGAGGTAATAGGAATGTCAATGAAATTAATAATTACTGAACAATAAGGAAACAATTGCTTCAATTAAAGGGCCAAAGTGGGGGAATCAAAGACAGGTGAATAGGAATGGCGCCGAGAAACCCTACAATCAGGCATGTTGGAAAGAGAGAATGGCAATGTGCTTCAGAGGGGTTTTGAGTTGACAGAGTCAGTGTGTAAGCATCT
The DNA here is from genome assembly GCA_019656835.1 of Rhododendron ovatum. Lineage (NCBI taxonomy): Eukaryota > Viridiplantae > Streptophyta > Magnoliopsida > Ericales > Ericaceae > Rhododendron > Rhododendron ovatum. Next base: position 5,170,432 of record CM033802.1, on the reverse strand, counting down.
GTTAGGGAGATCTGCACTTCGTCTTTCTCCGCAGCCGGCATTTGAGTTGGCAGTGATGGTAGTTTGGTTTGTTGCCTTGCTAGAGGTTTGCCGATGGCTTGGGGTCTGTGACTGTTGATGTTTGGAGGAGTGAAAGAGGCAAAACGATGAAGACAGAAGATAAGGCAGATGCCATTGAGATTTCCGAGCGAGGCGCACAGGAGATGAAAGAGAAGAAAGGCTGTGTGTTGACTCTTGCCACAAGTTTTAGGAGGGTAAGTACGCCAATTTAACAATGATGTTCGTGGCTCCAACCTTCCGACTTATGGCATTAGCGCCACCCTTAAAATCAACCTACATGTTACGCTAAATTTTTCAATGTGAGGAAATAACACTAATAGCAATAAGCTAGAAATGGTGCCCGGTATCTTACCAGTACCATACGACAAAAATTACAAAACCCTCAAACATGGTTTTTGATACCCTCAAACATGGTTTGAATACTGCAGAAGATGAACACTGTAACATTCAATCGCATCCACAACCCATGAGATCTTAGGCTTTAGCTGTGCTATGTAATATGTCAACAACTAACACAATTGGGTAATGTTCAATTTTTAATCCCTTCTATTCCCTCAAAAGTCAGAAGTAATATTCCACCAAAACACATAGGAGTACTAATATAATTTAAAACTAGCATACATATGCATATACACAGAGAACTTTCGTTTAGTAAGGAGATGTCAAAACCTTAGCTTTGGGTATGACTTTGACAGCAACCTGCTGACCCTTGAGCTCCCCCTTCTTAGCCATGGCCGAACAAGTATACCCAAAATGCCCTCTCCCCACCTCCTCCCCAACCACATACCTACTCGTGAACTGCTTCGAGAACCCAAACCCCTTATCAAGCCCCGCCGCCGCCGCTGTATCGCCTCCTCCTCCCTCCCTCTCCTCCCCCTCCGGTATCACCGCCGCATCGCCCGCCCCCTGCCGCCGCGCCAAGAACGCCTTTATGTGCTTCGCCGGAGACGGCGGCGGGAACGGCCGCCTGAACAGCCTCCGCGGCGTCGAGGTCGCGCTCTCCGCCGCCGACGACGGAGGCGCCGGAGACTTCTTCGAGAAGAAGTAGCGGGCCGGGCTGGGGCTGTAGAACGGGAAGAACGGGGACTTTTTCACGGCGTCGGCATCGGAGGTCCGGCGGGAACCCCTCGCCGGAGTTTCGTGGGGCTTGTCGGAGTGTCGTTTCTCTAGGGCTTGTTCTGTTTGTTGTTCTTCGGTGAAGGGGGCGTAGGGGTTGGGCTTTGGGGGTTCGACGTGCAAATCCCCATACTGTCCCCTTTTCTCCGATCAGAGACTAGTTGCTCGGAGTGGTTCCGATGGCTTGCGAGTGTAAATTCATTCGAGCCACTTTTGTAATTTCATTGCAATGCTGGGGTTCGGAATGTAGAGAGAGAGAGAGAGAGAGAGAGAGAGAGAGAGAGAGAGTTACATGGGTTTGAGCCCGTTTTGGTTGAGCCCCGTAAATGAAAGGCGTAAAAATTTAGTTGAGGTGTGCTGACAGCTGAGTTAACGAGAGAGAGAAAGAGAGAGAGAGAGAGAGAGAGAGATAGTGGGGGGGATAATAATGGGAGCAGGAAAGAGACGAGAGGAGAGCTTTTGCCGGTACGGTGGAGAGAGAGAGAGAGAGAGAGAGAGAGGGGGAGGAAGGGGGAGCTGGTTTTATGGCTGCACATTGGGGCTGGCAACGTGGCGCCCACATGATATTTGACTGATCATTGAATAACTGGGATAAGGATCGGGTACCGCGAGGCTAGCGTAATTCGCCACGTGGTAAACTTGTATTGGTTTGATGTCCAGGGTGCGTTTGGAACACGTAGAAAGGAAAGGAAATGAGAGGGAGAATGTGAAGGAAAAATATACTTTGCTCAAAACTTTAATTTTCGTATCACTTTATTTCAAAAACAAAGAATAATTCATTTCGTTTCATATCTTTTTTATATATTTCAAACCAACCCTTAAGAGATGAATGAATTTGAGAAACCTGAATTGTGATTTGTGATTTGTCTTTTTCTAATTTTTAAAAATTTATAATCGTAATTTTGTTTTTAAAGTTTTCTCATCAAGAGGAATTAAAAAACAATCAATCCACATGTAAAAAATAAATAAATTAGCAAAGACGAAGAGTGGCTTAAGTTAGGCAAAATAAACTATTTCTAAAACAAAATAGGCATGTTACAAACATTTGTTTTACCTTATTTTAGATTAAAAGAACAGATGACAGGAAAAATTATGCCAGAGTTATAGTAAGGTAATGTATTTTTTTCTTAGAAATGACAATAAAGTCATACAACATAGGTTAGAAGGTTAGTAAGTTAATAGACGCCAAATCTCTCGAGACGTGAACTTGGAACAATAGACGCCAAGTCTCTCGAGACCTGAACTTGGAACAAGTACCCAACAAACTAGATCAGCTTGCAAGTTCAGTAATGCTTGTAATCATGGATGAAACTATATGGAGTAGCATAAAGTGAATAGTATGTTATTTAAATTGGTTGTTAAAGAGGGAAACATTGGTCAAAAGACTTTAAAATTGTTGTGCTTTCACTTTCATGTTGAATTTGTAACCATAATGCTACGGTGAAATGATGGATCGGATGTGTGGTCAAAAGTTGTGTCCGAATTGTTTTTTTTTTTTTCGACGGTCAGGATGTTTTGGCCAACTTTCTAATTTTAAAAAATAGAATAAATAGTTAGAACAATTAAAATAAACAGTGAAAATGATGTTTCAAAGAAACTCTTTAACTTAAAAAAAATACCGTTATTATTCCCTAGTGGAAGGCAACGTCATGACCAATCCCCTTCTAATTAGGGTCAGCTTAATTTAATAAAATGTGGGCCTTCATTTCCTAATTAAATTTCAATGATCCGAATCATTCAATATGTTGAAAACATGATTTTTAAGTGTACATGTGAGAAATCGGCAAGATATATATCGGAAAGGGCTTGATCCAAACAATTTTTCATTAAAATGCATTTTATAGTGTTTTTATGAAAAACTGCTCGAATCAAGCCATTCCCGATCATATTTTTTGCCTATTTCTAGCGTTTACCTTTAAAATCACGTTTTAAACACATTGAACGGTTTGAATCATCAAAATTTGATCAGAAACAATGTCAAACTCATGAGGGCCGCATTTTATTAAGTTAAGGTGGCCCTCATTAGAAGCTTGGTGACATCATGACATCCCAACTTAAACAGATTCAAGACGTAGTACTTTTACTTCTCTTTTTTTGGTGCTCCATCATTTGAACCAACTTTATTTAGATATATTCCACAATTAAATAGGAGTTGAAATTTCAGCCTTAATCTCGTTTATTGTAGCCATAATGTGTTGCTTTACGTTGTCATTTAGTTGAAGTATCATAACCAAAATTAGAGTAAATCATTTTCAGTAGTATTGTGTTGCTCAAATATTGATAAGTATCACCTTAAAACAACTACTACTTCTAAAATAGGTATAACCCCCGGGCAAGTCCGGTGGTCAAGGCCAAGAAATATGAGTTTGCCTCCTCTTAATTTTTGAATTCGAAAAATCTCTTTTGTTATGATCCCCTCTAGAGCCACTGGAGATTTGTCTGGTCCTTTACTTCCAAGTCCCGAGATTAGTCAATGTGCGCTAGCTGGCCCGAACACTGGTTATCAAAAACCTGGAAAACAATGGACTGAATCATTTTCCCCGGATACAACAAGAGGTAACAGCCAAATATGGCCAATTCCAAAACTATTTAATTAGGCGATGTACACTGGCTTGGTAGTCAATGTAATTGACAGCCAAACCCCCTTTGCTGTATGTATGGTCCCAAACTCAGCTGTTCTTTTCATCACCATAACTTCATTTTTTTTTATAGTTTAGATGTCCGGATCAACTTACGTATGCCTCGACTAATCATGGAACCAATCTCACCGTCCGCTAACGAGCTAAGGTCCCAAAGCGCGTATGAGTTCGTGTTGCTTATTTGTTCTCATTTTTTAATTATATTTTATCCATCCGTCGAGACAAATCTCTCAAGATCGTGTGAAGATAAATAGTATACGCATCCACATGGGTGAACTTTAATTTGATAACACAAAATATTTCAAATATAAAATCGTGGTCTTATTCAGATCAACTGCCACCCACAGATCCGAGGGTGCTGTAGTGCATCCTATGTAAGGCGGCGTACAGCTGTCGATCTCATCAGTCAACGGTTTACATTAAAAATCAATTATAATCGGTAATAAATGATTTTTACCGGTCATAATTAAAAATCATATTTCAACCATTTATTATCGAGATCGATAGTCTGTATGCGCCCTACAAGGTGCCTGGCAGGACCTTGCACTATAGGATTTCCCAATCTGCGACTCAAAAAGCTAATGGTCGAGCTATTTGAAATGAGCTCAAGTTCTGATGCTGTCAAAGAACTTAAGCTACTCTTTTCTGAGATTTTCCCAAGTGCATATCCTGAATTTGACACCAAGAATTTAGCCAATTATATTACAAAGGAAAAATACTAGTATATTTTTTAAAGTATTTAGCCAAAATTTAATAAATTTTATGAAATCGTAGTCATTCTGATGAATCTGATTTTTTGTACTCCTCTTTTTCTGGTGATATGTAAATACTGGAGTACTAGATTACTGCGCACACCCGCCAGAGCCGTCAGGGAGAGCATCGTCCTCAAAATTAGGTGGCATCTCCAGGGGGAGACCCTCTGAAATTACATATTTAGGTTGAAACTTTGGTCCTACCATTCTAAGCATCAAAGAGTAGGTTTAAGGTTAGGTTTATGGCTCCGTTCACTTGTCGAGAACACGTTGAGAGAAAAATAGAGGAAAAATTAATTTTCATACCCTTTTTTCATTCCAATTGTACAACTGAGCGGAGCCTAAATTTTTAGGAAAAACTTAAGCCCAGCAATTGAGCGAGGAAAGCTATAAATACTTCCCGATGGAACCAACCTCTTGCTCATGTTTTTTTTTTAACTTCTTTGATTTTACCACAAGTCCACAACCTTCACTCCTTTTAAGGTGTGATTGTGATCATTTTTCAAAAGGTTAAGGTTCCGTTCATGATTACCTTTCTTTTTTAAAAGTTTTTTTTTTTAATTTTCAAATTTAAATTTAATGAAAATGAATAATTATTTGCATAAATACTAAAATTTTAAACTTTAAATTACTTTTTTTTCAAAAAATACTTTTTCTCTAATCCGGAGCCTAAAACATCTTTCATCTCTCCCTTCCACTGTTACTACACTAAAGAAAAGGGAAAAGAACCAGTACACTTCAGTATCTCATAGAATCCCACCACTCCTTTTACCTTTTACTTTCTCACTAGTGACTCAACTACCATCTCTCTCTCTCTCTCTCTCTCTCTCTCTCTCTCTCAAGAGTCTCCAAAATTTTATTCCTTGCAAAACCCATTTGCTTTTGGAAGATAATCCCCCCACATTTCATCATTTTGAATTGAAGGCATCAGTATGAGTGGGTTCCCCACTTAGGATGTTAATTTGAGGGGAGTAAATGATCTCTCACCCCACTCTAGGGGACTAGGCCCTTTCCCCTCGTTAAGATGCCATTGACATGGGACATATATATATATATATATCAAACTTTACCACCATTGTACTGACTATACAGTACCAGTCCTGATCCCCTGAGGGATCCCGGACAGTTTTATGGTGCGAATCTCACATTTCTGATCGAATTTCGATGATCCGAGCTGCTTAAAGTGATCAGAACGTGATTTTAAGGATACTTGAAAAGAAATTAGCAAAAACAAAAGACCGAGAAGGGCTTGATCGGAGCAGTTTTCATTGAACGGTTCAATAAAAAAAATGCTCAAATCAAGCCCTTCTAGGTCTTTTTTTTGCTGATTTCCTTATGGTACCATTAGAATCACGTTCTGCACACTTTGAGCGACTCAGATCATTGAAATTTGCTCGGAAATGAAGAGGTCCGCACGGTAGACCGGTAAGAGATCCCTCGTTGGATAATTTGTGTATACAGTACCATTTAACCACCATCTGCGGAGTTAATCGATGCACATTATTGGAGTCTAGGTCATTTGTGTTTGTGGGTCCCATATTTGCCTGTTGGAGTGAGGTGGAAGATGATGATGTTACTTCATTCGTCTCATTTTGGCGGTCTATTTTCACATATAATTTTCAGATAAAAAATATGATATATTGTAAGAGCATGACCTGTCTCATAGAATGAAAAATAAATACTTAAGAAATAATAACCTTAGCGGAACGAAGTCTGATTGTCCTATCCGTTGTGCTCTACGCTACAGGAGTAAACAACATGGATCATCAAAGAGGGAAGGTGAACCCATAATGGACAAACTGCATTCTGCAGTCCCAACTCTCCCAACTGCTTCCATCTACTAGTACTTGTCTGTATATTGTTCTATTTCAAATTTGTGTAGAGACAAAAGAGAAGGAAAGGAATGGAACAGACAGGAAAAAGCAAATACTACTGTATTAGATTACTAAAAAAGATTCGAAGTTTTCAACATTCGATGGACTACAGCAACGCTGAGAGATACTCCACAAACATGCAACTTTATTAGATCCTTGTATTTCTTTAGCAACTCAGAAAGTAATATGAAAAGAGAAGGATCTTCTCCGGTCCATGTAAATGGATCGGAAATAGACTGGACCGTCTTGTTGACCCACTTTTGAGCCCATTTTGATGATTGAAATCGTTCACTTTTTAAATCTCGTCGTGACCATTGGTTACATCACAAAATCACGTTGATCGAATATCGTTTGATATAATTTCGGAGCACATTTATGTTGATATAAATAGGTAATCAGAAGTTTTTTAGTTTGTTTATGTCATTTGTTTTGGTTTGAAGTTGATTTCATCTGTGCTTTTGGCTATGGTTTGAATTGGGTGTCCCTTTGAGCTCTACTACTAAAATCGGAGACAGGCCCAATGCCCTGCATTTATGTATGGTTTGTCTTGGCAGTATGTGCTTGGGGCCTCCTATTTGATGTGCTCCGGTGGCTAGGTTTCAGTAGTTTTGGTTCATTAATGTATTTTCTGATGAAATTTTTGTAGCCTTCGGGCTTTTACCTTCAGGTATTGTGAAATGAATTGTTTGCCTGTGACTTATCAAAAAACAAAAAGAAAATGTTGCGATCTTATTTTGTAATCCTTTTTTTCCTCCATATATGTGCGTTCTAAAACTAAACCAAACGACATCCGATCAACGTGATTTTGACGTGGTTGATGGTCTTAATGAGATCGAAAAGATGAACTATTTTGATCATCGATGTGGGTCCAAAAGTGGGCCATTAGGGCGGTCCGTGGACTACAAAGAGCTGCATCCATATGAAAATAACCCAATTTAATTTCCCCTTTCACTTGATAAATCAAAAAAAGAAACAGTAATAGTACTAGCTATAGATACCTAAAATATAACCCCTTTACCGATTGCAAGAAGGTGCCTATTTTGTTGTGGAATAGCCCATCACCATCCATCCCAAATAGTAATTTACAAACAAGAATAATTAGTTAGCATTTCCTGAGGACCCGCTCCAAAACACCTTTTTAAAAAATAAAAAATAAGTACTTATTTTATATTTCAAACTAAAAAATAGTGTGAATAAAAAATAATTTTTAAAATTTTTTTGCACCGTATAAATTTTTACGTAGCGACAAATTATGCAGTAGAAACATTCTCATTCAATTTTGTTGAATGGCTAAAAAACAGAGTGATCCACATCGAACGATGTCGTTCTTTTATCTCAAAGATTACCATATGACAATGTCAAATGGTCCTCCGAAGCAGGGACGACTCCACTAATTGGCAAAACTACTCCGTCAACTGCAAAATTTGCAGACCACGTATAATTTGATGATCGACATTGATGTTCACCTACGTTGGCCCACAAATGATGTGCCTACGTGCAATGAACAATGCATTTTTTTGTAATTTTCTTCCGGAGATTTGAATATCTACTTATGTGGCCCCATGTACGTATGAATTCCACCTCATGTGAGAGAGGCGTTGCAATTGCATTGAAAATTTTATTGTGGAGGAGTGGCTGACCGAGCATAAAATCCTCCATCTTAGGCTCTGTTTTCACTGAAAATATTTGCACCGGTTCAAACGGATTGAAAATTAAAACACTAAATTTTTTAATCATATTTTTAGTATATAAACTATCTTTAAAAATTAAATGCTCCAATTTTCAATCCGCTTGAACTAGTGTGAAGACTTTATTTTTCTGATCATTTTATCCTAGAGGGTCATAATTATTTTTTGGCTCAAAAGCTTTCATATACGAGTCCTAAGATAGCTGAAGAACCAAATGAGGATAATTTGGTCAACATAATTTAGTCCCATGGGATCGGACAACGAGTACCATGTCTACCGGGTATTACCAATACCCCTATTTGGCCGGATTGGCAGTCCATAGGATTAGTAGTCCGAAGGTGTTTTGAGTTAACAAACAAGGGATTCATATTTCATTCGGATTCGCAATCCAATTCCATGGCTTAAAATGTTTAACAAATGGGGCCTAAATTTTTTGTCAAAAGTTAAGTTGCTTCCACGAAACTAAAACATCCAACGCATTTTCTTCTACTATACCAATATATTTTCTACAACTTATCGTTTAATAAAAACAACTTGACGTTTATATATAAACTATAAAAAATAGTCCATAACTTAACGCTCTCCAAAAACGCCCCCTTAATGCGACTATAAGAACTCCAAAACAATAGGATCTCAAAACAACACGAGGCAAGCTAGAGACCAGATACTCATCAATTAAATTTATTTACTAGTACTTGTTAGCTTCTTCAGGAGTTGGGAGTTATTTTCTTGTCAGAAAAATCTAACCTATCCTAACTTCACAATCCAACCAATTATCAATTAAACCAAGTACAATTTTGTTCATCTTCTTTAAAAGAGGGTGAACGTTATCCTCTTTTCTAATAGTTGAAATGGTGTGAATCCCACCACAAAATGATATCATACTTATCGAAAAGTGTATTTTGTGGTAGAACTCAACACTATCTCAACAAATAGGAAGAAGGGTAACGTTCATTTTCTTTTAAAAAGAACGAACAAAATTGAATTCATTTATCACAATGGATCTCACATTCGTTTTCATCATGAGATTTGATCACACAATTTCACATACAACAGCACGTACACGATCGTTGCGCCAAACTTACGTGGTCTCTTCTTCGAGAATTCAATCTTGGCATTTATCTAGATTTATTCACATGCCCACGGAATTGTGGTAATTATTGTATTGCATGGACTATGAGATTAATTCCCTAGAATTAGTCGAGATCCGTATAAATTAGCCTGAACACCTGATTATCCAAAAAAAGAATAAAAAATTGTCTTGTAGACTGTTGTAAATTTCAAAACAACCCCTCCCAAAAAACACAACCACCACCTTCTTAGGTGGCGTTCTGCTAAAGGATTTTAGAAAAAATTTTCTTTTTCCGTTTTTGTTCTTATTTAAATTTTTTTCGCGTTTGTTAATTTTGCGATAAACTTTTGTAGATTATTAATTTGTCTCGACAAGAGGAATGAGAAAAGCAAAAAAAAATTATGATTTTTACACAAATATTTTTGAAAATATACAAGATAAAGCCTAAAAATCCCAAAAAGCCGGTTTCATCTTGGATATTTCAAAAAAAAATTGGGTAATTTTTTTACTTCGACGATTCGTCTTGACACAAAGGTTAGGCTCAAAACTAACAAACGCAAAAAAAAAAAAAAAAAAAATCTTGAATAAGAACAAAATCCCAAAAAAATCTAAGCGGAATGCTTCGTTAGCAGAGCATCTTCTCTTATAGTAGCATCTATCCAGAAACACCAACGAGAGGGCGGCTTGACCGATTATTGATATGGATATCTAAACAAAACTTACACAAGTGTCTTCTTCTCTTCTTCAATAAAGAAGGAAGGAAAAAACAGAGCTAAGTGGTTGGGCTAATTAAAGTGGATGAATGACAACGTACAGTTTTATTTAAGGGTATGACTAATCTCATAATCCTAATTAATAAACGTCCTGTCCTACTCCAGTACCCAATATTTAAACTGTATTATTATTAACCACTAAAAGAAACTCCAACATTGACTTGAATATAGGAAATACCATAAAAAGGGGAATATTGGAGTAGTACTGTACCATTCGATGTCGTTTCTTTTCTTTTTTTAAATCTTTTGAACAGAGAGTCAACTAAAGTCTTGAGAAAATGTACCACGCTACCGAGCTAGTGGAGATTTTCATATGGCCTATAGTTGGCTTGAAGGGGCAAAATTACGTAGTAGTGACTTCGTCTCAAGTTATTTGTTCAGTTTAATTACTACTTCGGTCCCATTTTCTTTGTCCGTTTTTGATATTTGTGTCAGTTTTCAATCGCTTATATATTTTGATATGAATCTCTAAAAATATGCAATATGAATCTTATTTTATAGTTATCGATTAGGTCTATAATACAAAGTTTTCAAAACTATGAAAAATATTGTAGATTGGGAGATATAAGCGTTTAAAAATCAACACGAATAACGAAAATGGACAACCAAAATGGGACGGAGGGAGTATTTAAGACTTTTCAAAAATTTATGTATATTTTTTAAAAAATGTAGTACTCCCTCCGTTCCGATTTGTTTGTCTCCTTTTAGCGTTTGACCACTAAAAAAATTGTCTATAATTTTTAATTCGTAATATTTTTTTTATACAATATAGATCTTATTTATTAGATTTCAATTAGTTTTATTATACAAAATCGTAAAAACCATTATAAAATGTGAGATTTAAGTATATTTTTTAAAAACACGAATTTCGACAATTGAACAAACAAATTGGGACAGAGAAAATTATAATTTTTATGTGGAATATAAATCTTGTTAGATAGATCTCAATAACAATTTTATTAGACAGAATTTTTTAACGTGCATGAAACACTATAACTTACATATAGATGAGGTAAACAACGCGTATGTTGAACTTGAACAAACGGTAAACAACGCGTATGTTGAACTTGAACAAACAAACCGTGGTTGAGGGAGTATAGACTAGCACGCATGACTTGAAGTTATGGAAAGCATTAACTGTTTGTAACATCGTCACACCCATTCTGAGAAAGCTGTGCTTGACTCAAGCCCAGGCCAGTTCAACTCGAGTACGGCTCGTCAAACTTGAAACCCTAGGCGCAAGTCCATCGAGTAAGAAAAGTCAATCAAATGGCTAGCTTCATAACATCTCATCTCCAATCATGATAGCATATTGTACAACAGCAAAAACGACAGCGTTCTCATTTATCAGCCAAATAATCTAGAGAATTTTTTTTTTACAGAAGTGCTGTAAACTAGTGTTTACAGCCACTTGCGGACTCAAAATTTACACCAAGTGGGGCCACATGTATAACATTAACAACCTTAACAAAAATTAAAAATTGTGTAAAAAAGAATGTAAATATACATGATTGAGTAAAAAACAACTAAACAAATTAAGGACTAAATTTTTCGAACAATCAAAAGATATATCCCGAACTCTAACGAAAAAATAAATAAAAAGTCCTAATTTATCTAGATTTAATTTAACTGTTCAGATGCAAAGTATTTTGGATGTAGTTTCTCAAGTTTAAATCTTCAATTTGAAGTTGCAATATTCAATCTAAAGTAAAAAGCCCAATCAAAAGCTCTTGGAGAGAGAGTGAGAGAGAGTAGCTGGTGAGAGATGTATGGGGTACGTGGATATAATGTGTCAACAAAACCCCTCGGAAGAAGTCAAAGATGGATACCAGTGTAATAGAAACTGCCAAACTTGTTTTACAATGCGTGAAGCATACAACCAAAGAAGGAAAAAAACTTATAGCTGTGGGGGCACGTGACCCCACGTGCCTTTGAATGAGTTCGCTTCTGTAATTACAGCACTCAATCGTGACCGTCCAAAACTGTTTTGGACGATCAAGATGTTAATGAAACTTTTCCGGAGAAGAATTAATTGTGACCGGTCATAATTGAAAGCAAATTTCAGCCATTGATTGCGCGAATAGATGGCTGAGATTGTGTAGCCTCTGTGAAAAAGACAATCTCAAGATCTGCAACCAGTTACTCCAACACCCAGCCAATTCAACAGAACAAAATATTCACGCCTATTTTCATGCTCTAAAAGAGTCGTTTGGTGTTTGGGCTCGAAACTTGAACTAAAACTTAAAAGGAACTAACCAAAAAGATAACACGAAATCCACAGACCTGCTATGGATACACCATTTGGTGTACACCAAGTGTACACCTCCTTCTATGGGACCCACTTAAGGGTCCCACACAAATGATCAGATCTGCTCAATATTTTTAAAACATTTTTTTAAGCAGTGGTGTAAAAATTCAGCTCCGTCAGATATCGGTAAAGACTTGATCGATTCTATGCCCAATTTCCTATCAGCAAATCAGGCGTAGAATCGATCAAGCATTTACCGATATCCAATGGAGTTGATTTTTTACAAGGATACTAAAAAAAATATTTTGAAAAAGTTGAGCAGCTCCGATCATTTAGATGAGATCTCTACATGGGTTCTATAGAAGACAGTGTATATTTGGTGTACACCAAATGGTGTACCCATAGCAATTTTGCACGAAATCTCATCAACAAAATGATTTCTTCCTGTGATTCCCAGCAAAGGATTTTATCAGCAAAAGGAGCCGTAGAGGAAGGTTCCGGAAACTTGAAAGAGAACAGGACCACTTCTAGCTTGAGGATAATCAGATTTGTGATTGAGTTACAACAGATTACAAAAACTACAAGTCCAACAAAATAGTATCCTGTGGTTGAGGTGCGCGCATGTTGGTCTGGACACCCGGTTGTAAACAAATGAAAAAATCTTGTGGTCTCCTTAGCTCATACCAGCCTTAATACACGTCGGATCCGAATAGGCCATATCAATGATATCATCCCAGATTCCCAGAGCAGAAATGTGTTGCATTGTCCATCAGGGCCATCACCTTGGACAACTATGTGGCAAGCCCAAGACACTACCACATTCTGCAAATGAGTTGAGATGCCAACAATAACTGAAGTTCCATGCAACTACGTACCACAATGCCAAACTATTCTTATTCACCTCATCATGCAAGGCAGACGTTAGGATCTTCTTCATCAGAGTCAAACTCAACCTGCAAGTAAATGAAACCCATGAAAACAATTAAAGCTAAATTGAGTGATTTCAAACCAATAGTGCAATTAACACCAAAGCCAAATAGCTTCAAACAACAAGAAAGCTAATCTCCATTTGACTGAATTTAGTCTATTTACTCAAACATGCCAGGCAAGTATAGTCCATGACTAACAATTAGCTGAAAATCAACTCACATTTTCATCTTTAAACCATTTGCCATGGCCATCTCGCTTCCAGCCAGCTTCTGTGAACTTTAGTTCCCTCTCTTGACGCTGTTGCAAATCTGCTTGCAACTGTGTGACAAAATTATCAGCTGCTTCTATTGTAAGAAAAGGGCCCTCGCTATTAAAATGAAGAGGCCCATGTGTGGATTGGCCCTTACTAGATTTGACATCATTGAGACCCTTTGCTTCACTTCGCTCAGGAGTTCTATTGGAAAGTATCTCAGAAGCTGCTTTCCGTGTTTCTTCAATCAAAGGTTTTTCTTACTGACCTATGGGCAAATCTTGTAGATGTACCGCTACCAATAGTGCTGGCAGAGCAGTCTGACAAGGCTATTCTCTTGTTTATCTCATCTTGAATAGCTAGTTCCTTTTCCTTAAGCTTGGACTTGGCAGCACAATGGCGAGATCCCTTGATATGCATCTGGAAAATAAAAGCGCTAAGGTAACCAATTTTAGGTGATGAAACCTTCCAATAACAAAGCCTCAGCTAATTGAACATACCTGATAACAGAGGGATGAGCAATTGGCAATATCATAAATGAGAATGTTCTATACTTGGTGAGGGTCCAAACCACATGTTTCTAAAATTGATAACTGATAAGTGCCGAAATATTGATATTTTGGCTCTCCAAATTACACTTGTTAGTTATTTATATTTGTTATCTGATATTTATTTTGCTTTTATTTTATTTATTCGTTGATTGAGCTCATTGCCCAAAATATTGGATAAAAAGAAGAGTTTAATGAAGTTTGGGGTTAAAGCGCAGAATGCTTCAAAGTTGGATTGTTAATTTATTAAAGCATGAAGTCCAAGGGGCTGAATGTAATTAATGCTTGAAATCCTATATAAACAATGGAAACCTACTGACTTTAGGGTCAGCGACTTGAAGAGCTATTGGACGTGGAAATTGGTTTTGGTTGTGGCAGTGGCGGAAAAAGAACGAAGACAGAAGGAAATTGTTTTTTTGGAACATGGAGATTAATTCAACATCATCTGATTCACTTCTTCCGATGGCCGGCTAAATCCTTCTTCTAGGGTGTAGATGAAGCTCGAATTCTGAGTAACTCTTTTATGTTTTGATTGAGATTTTATTATTCGGATCACGGTTGTATGACTTTCAAGGATTTATTTATGATATTACTTCTTTCCAGCAAATCTTGTGCATGAAATCCTAGGTTTTATGCACGTTCGTACAACGGTTTTAATTGTTTTGTGATAACTGGTTAGATGGATTATACTATGTAAGACGAGTCGTGCCGATGAGATGATCCGTGCTTGATTAGAGATGATTCGTGCAAGGCGGAGATAGTCCATACCAATTGGTGATTCATAAATTATTTTTAGGAGATATCGCTAGGGCTTGCAATCGTACGGTATTCGAATTGATTCGAAACTCTAGAGCTTTTTCCCGTCAACTCTTTTCTACACTTTAATTACTGGTTAATACTTTTAGGAAACTATCAATCAATCATATTTTTCTCGGATTAAGATAGAAATTAATTGGAATAACTGTAACTCAGCCTTACAATCCCTGTGGAGCGATACTCGGAATATTTACCACTGTTCATTTGAGTAGTAGTAATTGTTTCGTTTTATTAATTATTTTTGATACGGAAACAACATGATCAATAACACAAAGCAGATACCGCAAGTCTATGTTTCTTTTTCTTTTTTTTTTTTTCTTTTTTGTATCGGTGAAAGTCAGTATTGTTAGATGGTTAAATTAACACTTTGGAGGAGGAGTTGAACCGTGACCTCCTTTCTTCTAGCACTTAAGCGCACCCCTAATGCCGTTGGGCCAAAGACCTCTTGGCTGATGCTATTGCACTTATGTATACATTTCTAATTGCTAGGTTTGGGGGAGAGACAAGATTGGTGTACATATGTAGCTGCAGCTATAATTATCTTCACGCAATCAAAAATTGGTTGATAACCTAGAATTTTAGAAAACAGATTCCCACACATTTAACTTTAGGATTTTTTCTTTTTCACAGGGGCCAATCCCTTGGAACTTTTCAAAACTAACCTCAAAGTTAGTGGTTGTGTTTGTTTTGCATTTTTGGGTATTTTAGTTTTGGTAGTAGGTGGAGAGAAAAATAGGATAATGATTGGAGAGAGGAGTAATGAGTAGAGAGAGATGACAAAGTAATAATTAGAAAAATAGGGTAATGATTAGAAAACAAAACAAAAACAAAATGTGAAACGAACAAGGCTAGTATAATTTCCATCCCCAACCGATGAATGAACTGGAAACTAAGAGAATTTCCTACAGTTGCAGATAACTTCGTAAATTAGTATCTGTAGACATCAAGGAAAGGGAAAGGGAAAGGGAAAGGAAAGTCAATGAGAGAAGCTAAATTCTTTGCTTTTGTTTGGTTGGGAGAAGAACCAAATTACAAAGACAATGAACAGGCATTTCTTGAAGTTGTAATTTGTCCGGTAACCCAAAAAGAATATCACAAGCAATCTTGGCTCCTTTTCATTCCCTCAGCGTATGCTATA
Organism: Rhododendron ovatum; assembly: GCA_019656835.1. Lineage (NCBI taxonomy): Eukaryota > Viridiplantae > Streptophyta > Magnoliopsida > Ericales > Ericaceae > Rhododendron > Rhododendron ovatum. Next base: position 5,154,528 of record CM033802.1, on the reverse strand, counting down.
GTCTATACCCAGACATAGACATACATCAGTCTTACCAAGTCTAACACATAATCGATTTGAAACAGTTGATGAACTCTACAATTTTAATGCATGTTATGTGGGGTAGCTCCACAACAAAAATGCCACAAAAACAACAGACATAGACTCAAATGGCAATGTCAATACTAACTGAATCCTATCCTATACAACCCCTTCGAATTGAGACATTTGGTAAGAAAAGAAAAGAAAGGATTAGAGCATCTCAAAAAATCACTCATGTGAATTGAATAATTTGGTTAGGAACTGAGAGAAAAGCACAAAAATAAATTTTTTTGATTGGTCCCTTCCCCTTTCTCGAGATATGGTGAGAAAGAGCTCTCCTTTCTTGTCACATCATTTTTCACAATTCAAAGGGGCTGTTACTCTTGTTATCTACTTTTGATCTTTGAACATCCATTAGGCTAGCTACACACAAGCCCATCCACTGATCCACAACGGGGAAATTCACATAAAAGCAATTAAGCACAGCTACAGGAGGATACGATACCGAATTGCAAGTTTTCTTTTTGATAAGCGAATTGGAAGTTCTTTTGCTAATACAGGTGACTTTTTCCCCCGCAACCAAGGTAACCAAAAATCCAAACATAGGACAGATAATTAGTAAAGCTACAAGTGAAGTTACAGCTAGAGAGAACAAAATCCGAAGTAATTGATAGTAATAAGATGGAGAAAATGGCAAATTAGGGGTTGTAGGAAAACGTACGGAGAGCATGAGAGGGGTATCGAGGACGGGATTGTGAGGGCAAATCAGGCACGCGTATTTACCGCTGGAGAGCTTCCTGTAAGAGGAGGACTCGATTCCTTCAACGGCCAGATCATCCACCCTCCTCTTCCTGTACTGTGCCTCTCTCGCCCAGCTATCTCCTCCGTACACACTCATCTCACTCTCTCTCTCTCTCTCTCAAATCGCGCGAAAAATCAAGAGATTTGGTGGGAGATGGAAATTAAAGCCAAGGCCAAGCCCAAAATCGAATCACTAGGCCTACCATTAGGACATGGATGGGCCTGGCCCAGGTTTTTTGTGAATTGGCAAAGGGCCAGGGCTTCCTTTACATCCTACTCGAGAAGGCAAAACTTTAATGCAACACTAAAGAATTGGCCAATTATTCAATTCCCTCGGAGTGCCACGTGGTACTCTCTACAAATAAAAGATCGTCACTACACAATGTGGGTCATTTCTGGTCTCCCAAGCACCTAACATAAGCAAATGATGATGTCCCTATCACAAAATTTGTTGCAATGTAAGTGATTGGGAGTACCACGCAGACAATACCAGGTGTATTTCTAGGAGTGCTGAATTATTACTTTACAATTTCACACACACACAAAAAATTACATCACTGCGTAATAGTAAATCACCATGTGTGCATTATGAAAATTTATACCGTGTAGACGCGAGAGTTAACAAAATAGCATGTAGTGATCTATTAAGTTTGAATTAGTGTTGTTAACTAGTTAGTCTTTCTACATAATAATTCATTATTGTATGTCTATCATGTATTTGCGACATCGCCAGTTAATAGCAAATCACCATGTGTACATTGTAGACTATAGTACTATACTATGTAAACGTGAGAGGTAACAAAATGGTCCTGCTAACCTCCTGCTAGCACGAATTGATAAGTAATAGTACTATTGCATTAGTATGGTTATTAACAAGTTAAACTTTATAGAGAATGTGCAGTGTGTATGACCCCACCCCCTTTGTGAGTGTATTTTTAAATGTTTGTGTGTAGTTGTAGAATGATTATAAAACTATTTACGATTGAATGGTGAAGCAAGAAGGACAGAACATTTTATAGTATCATACGAATGAATAACATGGAAAGTAACTCTGCCTGCCACTTAATTCGTCACAAGTTTTTCCAAACAGAAAATTAGAAGAGACCAATTCCGTCAGTAAAATTTCCAATTCGATTCCAGATGTGCAGTTCTCATAAGAAAGATTCATTCTCCCAGATATAAACCGCTAGAGTGACACTCGCCAATTAACAGAAACAGACTAAATCCAATTGACGAAAATTGTCTTGTGCCTGAAATTTGTTTGGATGCTCATGTTGTTCTCCCTCCCACAAAACCTGCAAGTTAATTGAGGAAAAAAAAGTACAAATATACATCAGAAAAACCATTAATACCAGAACGTTTAATCAATATGTTTCTTGAAAAAGGGGGAAAGAAACTGAAACAACCAAAAACCCCACACCCCCCCCCCCCCCCCCCCCCCCCCCTCCCCCCCCCCCCCCCCCCCCCCCCCCCCCCCCCCCCCCCCCCCCCCCCGACTATTTCCATTTATGTTATACAAAATCAAGAACAATTAAAATGTAACTACAATTCAAACAAAGCTATCAGTTTCTTAGTGCCTGATACTGAAACGGCTTGAAGATGCAAAATTCTGAAAGTAATAGCAGTAAGTAATTTGTCCCTACAAGACACTGGCAGCCTGAATTCAGGAACCAAATAAGAAAGCTACTTCCAAGGAGGAAAATCAAAGAGAGTATTAAAGGTGCTCCACATACCATAGAACCGTCCCTTGCTATTGGAACATCTTGAGAAAGCTCTTTTCTCCTGATTACGTCTATCAGCTATCTGTTTGAATTCCAACATTCAAAACCAGGTTCACAATAAGCACGTATTAACCCCCTGCCAAAGAAATTGTATCCAACTGTACGTAATCATGCTAACCTTCTTCCTCGCAGCAGCAAGTTCCTTCTTTATTCCAGCTGAAACAGGCCAGAAACCATGTCAGTTATGGAGTTCCGACCTTCATTAATTACAATTTTGAGCATCTAATTTAGCATTCATAACTGCCATTCACATTTTGCAAATACCAGCCAGCTTGTAGTTAAATTAGGCTGGTATAACAATATCCGAATATCCGCAAAAAAATTAAGTTAGAAACTATCACCAACCATCATCTGGCTCCAATTCCAATGCCTTTCTGAAACTTTCAACAGCAGCATCTATATCATTAAGAGCTATGTGCGCCTGACAAATAAAGAAAACCCAAAAATTATTACCCTTGAAAGCGTCCAATTGGACTCATTCCATCAAAGACACATCAGAACGATCTCCGTGAGGCCTAGCAGCAATTTAATAGAAAAAAATGCAGACGAAGATGCATAAAAAGCATACGTAGAGTTGGCTAGGCATGCCAACAGGCGAATACCAGTAATCTGCTGATATAAATTGGTACAAATGAAGTTTGTGACAGCCAAAACTAAAAATATTTACCGAGAACTGGCTAGGCATGCCAACACTTGAATACCAGTAATCTACTAACATAAATTGGTTCACGAAAAGTTTGTCATATGCAGAACTCAAAAAATTTAGTAAATGCCAGAGAAGATAATAGATCCACGATTATACACAGACCACACTTTAGTGTGCATGTGAACAATTCTACTGAATAGCGTAGTGCTTGAAGGCAGATTAATATTAAAGCTCAAGCAAGCCACCAAATAACACTGCAGCAAAGTGCAAACATAACACCAGATGTTTACTTATTTTGATAACTTTGGTGTCTGGGCCAACTTAAGCGCACCTCAAGTAATCCTGGGGGACCAATCCCATTGTCCACTAGTGAGAGCCCAGCTTAAAACTAGAGCAAAGCTCTGTATGAGCCCAACTTAAAACTAGAGCAAAGATCTGTATGTACTGGCCCCAAAGGAGTTTATAGCACGTAAGAGGTTTCGAACCTGAGACCTTAGGAGGGAGCAAACCCCTAGGTCTCAGGCCTTGACGACCAGGCCAACCCCTTGGGGTTCATGACATTAGATGTTCAATACTAGTTACGTAATAAATAATATCAATGGACAACAAGATCAATTCTAATTCTCAGGTGTAAGTCAACCGTCACAATGTTCATAATGAGCTATCCAAAGCAATACTTAGAAAACCAGTCCAGACCAAGAAAACAAGAAACAAAAGTGGGCAAATTTTATCCCCAAAACCCTATGCTCCTTGCACTAAAATAACAATGGATGGATGGTACAAACCTGGCCTTGACGAAACAAAGCTTTTACATTGTTTTCTCCATCACGCATTGCAAAATCTGTGTCCAACAATGCTCCCTTCAGATCGCCCAATTTTAATTTACAAGCCTACAGAAACATAGTAGCATCAATTCGTAAGACAAATTGAAGTTTCAATATAAATGCAACATAAGGCATAAATTACAAGTCGATATGCATAGAAAGCAAAGAAACCATGAACACAAAGAGCCCTAATTACGCAAAATGGCCAACTATACATATTGCAAACAGAAAATAAGACAACTTTGCATGTATATACAATGTAATGAACAAATACACAAATGATACATGATAGCACATTGCTGAAATACAATGAAGATTGCAATGAGATGAAATCTCAAGGAGCATTCAACAATTGTTATGCTATTGCAAGTTGCAGTCACCAATTGGCATGTCAAATCAGCAGGATTCATCCATAAGCCTAGTAGAGAACTAGAGCCCAGATACTTAAGTATGATCCCAATACTGGGAGCAATCTTAAATCTTGTGATCTTCAAGTTAACCAATTATCTTCTACTCTTTAAGCAACATTGACATATTTCCCAATTGGGGAAAGCTAAATGACATCGAATGAGACAATTAAAGGACCAAACACCATATCAGCACTGTTCAAAACTGGGTGGTCAACCATCTGACTTACCAATTCAGATTAAATTGTGTGTTTTTCAAACTCGAGAAAGAATCTGGAAGTCTGGAACATACAAGTCCATAAACAAATTCCTAGCCTCCATCATTATGGATGAGAGTCGCAGCTAAAGATTCGAAAGACTAGTAGCCTAAGCTCAGTATAGTATAAACCACATGGTATCATCCAAAGTTGACCTATTTCCAACTCAAGCAATTATATGTGCCCAACTAGCAACCATGTTTTCAAGTATGGAAAATGCTAACCACAGGGCTTGAGGCAGTGGACTGTTTAAAAAGTTAATCGATATTTGAGAAAAGTGTTTTGCTATCCGGGAGACGTGTATTGAAATTCTAACTTGCTTGGCATTATATGCTTATTATCCACTGCCCGGTCGGCTTTGGTTATCCAGACCCTTTACTTAAAACCTTAAAGGACAGTTCAAATGAACAGTACAACTGTACAAATATTCAGCAAAATGAAGAGTTGAGCCTCATGGCCGGAGATCAAAATATCTGTAGTTAATCGATGCAACCACTAAAAATTGATAGCTGGATAACATTTAAGTTATACTTACAACTTTCATTTCTTACTTTGAAGCTAGCCCTTCAACAAAGATCAGAGGCTCACGCTGCCAAAGTTTTCAAAATGACTAGGCCAAACCATGTTAATCCAGCCCATCAAACTTTGATATAAATTATGAGCTCAGCTTGGTTGATTAGCTCATGGGATTTGGTTGATTAAGCATAGCATGTTTACTGACTTACACTATTGTATGTTAAAAACTCGACCCACAAGGTCAACAGAGCCAGCCACGGGTCGTCCAAACATGAAACAACCGGCGCCCATTATTCCATCCTAAGTTGATCTAATTGATGGTAAGACCTTATAATGCATTGCAATGTACAAGTTCCAAAACAAGTAGCTCAGGCAGTTTATTCCCATTAATTCCAAATAATTGGGGATATTGCCATGAAGACACCATGCAGCATCAACTTAAAATTGTTTCAGTGACAGAATTCTTTGGTACACATGAACTCCTATCGAACCCAAACATAATGGAAAGGAATCATATGGTGTGAGATTATCAAGCTGCAGAAACATGAGTTAAGCCTGATTACAGCATACAAAAACCATGACCATGTTTTTAGATGAAGTTGAAAACTTGGAACGTGCAGTTCTATGGTCCTAGCTTGGTTCTGGCATATCAATTTCCAGAAAATTCCTTTTAGCTTTTCAGCTCGATTATGTGCACTGAAACCAGAGTAATTTAGCAAAGACAGTAGAGCCATTTGCTAGTTGTCAAGACATTTATCCAAATTATAAAACCGATATGCCGAGATAACTACAGTTAAAGAGTACAATCTCAAAACACCAAACAGTGCAATAAAAAACTTACAGAACTGTTGGTAAAGATCTGTGCTTTTATCTTTCGTAAACATGAACTTTTCTCTGCAAAAGGGGGAGAGTAAACAAAAAGAGAATCATGAACTCAGATAGTGATGAAACAAGTGAGTCATTAGATGTAAATATCAACTCCTGGCAAGAAATATAGAAAAGACAATGAAGACAAAAGAAGTCGGTTAACCTTCATCAATCTCTTCCTTTTCCCAGCAGACATCCAAATACCGTAAAGCCTTCCTATATTTCCTAAGAGCCATCTTATAGTCTTGCTTCTGTAATAGAAATGCAAAAGGCCATCAATGATGAATGCAGACTACAGGTCAAAGATGCAAATAACTCCAAAGTTCCATTTCACCCTCTATTGAAGACTTAAAAGTTATTTCTCAATTGCACAAATTTGAAAACTCAACAAAAACTCAGTTTGCGGCTTGCCTTGAATTGTTCATTTCCGAAAGTCTTCACAGAATCTACAGCTTTCATCCACCAAGACAGCTCCTCGGGGTTGTTCTCAAGGTCAGCCGGCCAATCAGGAAACATATCACCATCATTGAAAAAATTAGCTATCCCATCATCTGCCCCCTCAGGAATTTCTCCACAATCCGCAATTACAACATCAACATCAGGGCAATCATTTTCACCAGTTGTAACATGCTCAATAGAACGAACAACTCCCATGCCCCTAACAACCTTCCCAAATACAACATGCTTCCCATCTAGATGAGAAGTACGGGTTGTTGTGATGAAGAACTGAGACCCATTTGTATTAGGACCAGCATTCGCCATGGATAACATTCCTTTTCGTTCATGTTTCAATTCAAAATTTTCATCTTCGAATTTTAATCCATAGATGGATTCGCCCCCAGTGCCATCACCAGCAGAAATATCTCCACCTTGTACCATAAAACCTTTAACAACTCGATGAAAACGAACTCCCTGAAATTTAGTGAACAATCGTAAGGCACTTCCCATGAAAAGAGCCCCAATGGGGTAGACTTAAACTCAAATACTCAATACGTTGTCTCTAAACGTCAGTCTAAATAAATCTTACGATACACATACAAATGAGATGTATCATATCCTACAATGCAGTTCGTTCAGAGGTATGTGGGACACGTATCTCTAACTGTATCTTATTTTAAGCAAATATTCTTGCACGAACTAGGACACAATACAGGGTACTTTTTCTTATTAGAACATGTTAGCGGATAACTTTTGTTCATTGGAGCGCCGGAGTGTGGGGGTTGTTCCCATCAGAGAAGTCAGAGTCCTGGATTGAGCGTTCGTAGAAGAGCAAACTTTGCATCTTACGACATGATAAATCTTCTATTCTGTATTGGGTATAACTACTATTTAACTTGTATTTACACTTGTTAACGTATCTTAAGATATGATACATAAAATGACGAAAATGATATATGATATGTATCATGTTTTGACAACCTTGTAATGCTTAATATCTCAAACCTATACTAATATTTTCCCTGAGATGAAGTTTATTACGATATACATAGCAAAATCATACAATTAATTAACACAAAATTTCACTATCTAAACTGTAATTGCACATTTTGCCAACTAATCTTACAATTTGCCCTCAGTTCTATCACAAAAAGAAATAGGTACCAAGAAAAGAAAAAAAGTGCCCCACCATTAACTCAATAAAATCATATTACCGAAAGAGGAAAAATAATCGCCCCATTATCAAGAACATCAGCCAGTAATTTCCTCAATTAGGAGAGCTCGGAATGACATTTCTGCACATTCCATGATTGGAACCCATCACTACAGATGAAGCTCTGAAACTCAAAGACGGATATGCCCCCAGAATCAACAAAAATCTCCACTCTAACATCTTCAAAGAACGATAGTTTCTCAAAATCACCAAGGACATAAGGGTCCTTTTCTTACTATAACCGGAAACGAAACTGCTTATCATCCTAAAAAGTAAAAACAGATAAGCAGATCTTCTTTACCGAAAAATAAGTCTATCATCGTGTCTATGTCCATGTCTACACCTAGAAATTCACACACGCACACGAACACACACAGAGAGACAAATACATGCATATCTATATGAAAACGTGTGTGTGTGTGTGTGTGTGTATATATATATATATATATAGAGAGAGAGAGAGAGAGAGAGAGAGAGAGAGAGAGAGTGGACCCTGTAATGGAGAGGGAAGCCGGTGATGTCGCCGATGCCCTTTTCCCCGGTACAAAGAGCCCTAAAGTTTTCGGCGGTTCTGGGAACGACGTCGTCGAATAGCTCCACGACAATCCTCCCTTCCAGCTCTCCTCCGATGCTCACATCCAGATAGCACCTCACCTTGCCCATCTCTTCTTCCACACCTCACTTCTCTCTGTAGCAGTAGTACTACTTTTCTCTCTCTAAAACGAAAACGAAGAACCCTAGTTTGGTATAGGAAGTTTGTCCAAGTAGTAGCATATGTATCAGACTGTTGTACTGTCCCGTTTGCGCCCATTATTCAAACTCTTCCCTGTTGTTCGCCAGGTGTCGCTATCTTGCGCCGGGGACACTGTGTGCTGTGTCTTTGTCTTGACGTTGGGTGCCCTCCCCACAGTGTTTTTGATCATTTCCTTCTTATGGCCCTCTTCATTTATTCCTTTGTTGAGTTTTACGTAGTACAGTACTAACGTAGGGTGGAAAAGAGGTTGCCTCGTTCAGGGAGGGTCCAGAGAGGTGGTTTTTGACGTCCCAACTCGCTGTTTGTTTCGGTAATTAATTATTTAAATTTTAAATAAATTATTTGTGTCAATAGTTAAATAACTATTTGTTTTTAATTATTTGTACGAATAATTTATTTAAAATTTGGACCGTCCAAAGTACTTTTGGATGAATGAAATTGTTCACCTTTGCAAAAATAATTTTTACGGAACCTCCGTAAAAAAGTTTTTTCTCTATGGAAAAATACTAAGGTGGCATTCTGATAAGCACTTTTTGCACCCTTTTTTTTTGTTTTTAGTGAAAAAAAATAACAAAATTTTTGCAAAAAAATAAAAAAAATGAGTGACCTTAAAAAAAAAAATAGTGTGAAAATCATTTTCATTTACTCTATTGCTACTCTTATACTATAATAATGTGACCTCGAAGACTGAAATCTCATATTGCATTTGTGATATTTCTTTTTACAAACCAGAAGGACTTGGGGTGGAGACAAACTTTTGGATATTTTTGGGTGTGTCATTTTATTGTTTTACTTTAATTTTCTCTATCCTTTAGTATTTTAATTGGTCAGTGGTTACTTGGTCACTGAACATTACTAATATTGGATTGGAAACCCTCATGTTTAGGATAAAAATGAAGAATTTAATGCACAAAACATTAGTGACACTTTCGGAGAGAGAGAAATTAGGTAGGGATTCTTTTTCTCTCATCTTTCGGAGTTATTAGAGAAATAACAACAAATTACCCATCAATCACTATCACCGATAATAATCGAAAGAGGTTGGTTGAGGAGACCGTGACAACAGGTAACACCGGATGCTTATTCAATCATTAATTTTAGGGTCTCAAAATTAATGAAGGTGTGCGTAAATTGATTCAGACTCGCTTGATTGTAAAAAACACATCATCAATTAGGTCATAATAGCAATCAATAGTAGTAAGCAACGTCCCTTTTGGATGGAGTAATTTCAAGAGAAGAGAGAAGAAAAAAAAAGGGTTTTGATTTTTAGTCAAATCACTTATTTGAATTGACTATTTTAGCGAGAATGGGGAGAAAATTATATAAATAAAATGTTTTGATTGGCTTCTCCCTCTTCTTATCTCTCCATTTATCACTATCCAAAGGGACTGTAAAAGTATAAATGTAGAGTGGTCTATTAAAAAAAATTATTGAAGCTATCACAATCAATTATGACATAAAACTTGGGTTTGGTTTGTGTTGAATGTGGGAGATGCTCCTGCAGAGCGGGTGCAGAACGCCTGATCCAGTCGTTCATCTCAACAACCGACGGCTCGAATCTTAACCGAGCAATGAACGTGCTTATTTGTATGCGCTCAGATTCAATCCAAATCGTTCGTACCGAGATGAATGGCCGGGTCGACCGCTCGACTCCGTTCTATAGGAAGATACTCGGTAACATCGTATATGAATAAAATACATAAAGTCTCCTTCAACCAATGCATAATGTGATGAAAGACAGAAAACTAAAACACAAATAGACGTATTGGATTGGAAAATGGTGACCGCATTTAATATTTGCATAATTTCTCCTTTAAACATCTAATCCACCAGACAGCCACATTCGCCACTTTGATCTATATTGTTGCACCTAAACCTCCATTCACTTGTTCCTCTAATGGACGTTCTGATTGTTTTGGTTTGTTTCTTCTTTTTAATAATCGGGTGTCTGGATCTTATATGCATCTCGATAAAAAAACTTTTAAGTTAAGGACCGTGCAAATTTCCAGTGACCCTAATGAATGGTTGCACAACGCTTGCTTGTGTTCAATGGTTTGATGCAAATTTCCAGTGACCCTAATGGCTTGTTAGGAATGCAATTTTAAAACGCAATTCCCGACACAACTGTATCGAGAGCTGTTCGATGCATGTGACTCCGGAATTGTGTTCCCTGAACTTTTTGCTCTCTTGCAAGTCTTGATAAGACCTGCTCTAAGACCCCCACTAGGTGATGGGGGAGCCGATTTGATTGCAAAATACTTTTTTTCATCCATGGGTCTCCCATAGCTAGAACCATACAGAACACCCCACCAGTTACAAAATGCTCAACTTCAAGAGTTTACAGAGCCACATTTCTTCCTAATTTCCCCAACTTGCCCGGTTAAAACCCCAATACTTCCCATCTTAATCATTGATGCTCCAAAATCTTGTGAAAACATGTATGGGTACATGCTATAAGAACTGACCAGTGATGCAGCCACTGGATCCCCCATTAAGGCTTGATCGGATTCGAGAAGGCCCGAGTTGCTCACCAGGTTGTTATAATAAGCGTTGTCGAACATGTACGCGGTTGCAGTGTCCAGAGGAGCGAGCTTGGTATTCGATTTGTCCACGTTCGGACACGTGCTTCTCAAGCCGGAGAGAAGCGAAGAATCGAGAGTAGGATCGGGCTTTCCGGAGCCTTTGAAGTTGAAAAGCCTCCTCTTGAATGTGAAACATTGAGCATAGCCTATAGTATGTCCACCTACAACATCAAGAAACATTTACTTACAAATCTTTCATGAACAAAGAACTTCACAGTGTCAGTTTCGTTACGCTTTCGTCAGGAAAGATACTCCGCCTATTGGCTCCAACACTTAACAGTACAAACCTGTGCTTCGAATTCGAAAATGGCTTGCTGTAGTCAAGAGATCGAACAAGTACCTGAGAGGACTACTACGTCTTTCAAGTCGAGGCCCTTTGACGTAAACTTGGCAGTGATTGCATCTAAAGGTTCAATAGGTGATGGCAACTGTTCATTTGCTGCTTTCTCACTAGCAGTTAACCCGTCCCGCCTGCCCAGTGGAACGTACCAGAAAGGCCCTCCTGACTGCAAAAAAAACGTAAGAAGAGAAGATGTAGTTCAGTTTGAAGCATAGAAGTAAAAATTAGTCCTCTGATTGAAACAATGATATAGTTGTGTTAATTACTTGGAAAACAGCTTCTCTTGCTGCAAGAGTCAATATGTCAGCACAAGAAACAGTTGAAGGGCAAGCTCTTTCGACATCCGCCTTTATTGTGTCAATGACTTCAAAACCTCTAAGCGAATTGCGGTTGGGTAAAGCATTCTTCTCTCCCTTGAAACGTTTAGTGTCGTCAAGGAGCACAGAACCATCACAGCCCTATCGCAAGGCAAGACAACCATGAACAATAAATTTGAAAATTCTAAAGCAACATAACCGGTCCATATTAGAAGAAACACTGGACGAATTTGAGCTTCAGTTTGTCATCTGCAAACTGTGACATCGTGTTTTGAAAAGCAAGTTCAAGAAGAATGAAACTTCTAAACCAATGTTTCTTAAAAATTCCCGCTTATTTCTAAGATTCAAATCGATTTACACATAATGTTACCATAAATCAGTTCGGTTCCTAGGATAAAGCAGGACAATTATAGCGAAAGAGCAAGTAGCGAAACGTGTAGTCATAATATCCAATTAAATTCAAGGTTAGGCTCCTTTATCATACTAAAACATGATTAATAACTAACGAAGGAAAAGATGCCCTATGGGACTATGGGCTTATGGCAAGTTATAGCAATTAACTTTCTACATATAACAGTAAACGTAGCTGTCAACTTGTTTCTCCGCGTTGGACAGTAATATTTGCATTTGTCTATCTTGTAAGTCAGGAAGGGGAGGATTATCAAATGTTAACAAAACGAGAGAGCATTGCAGGGGTAGGGGAACAGAGAAATTCCAGGGCTATAGTTTTTGAGGGAGGAAATAACTACATTTACGAAACAATCGTGAAAGTGCAACCGGAGAAGGGATGCAGCCATCCTGGTATCATTCTTCAGAGCTGCCCAAACACCAAGCTTGACGATCGTGAATAAGTGAGGGCATGACATATCGTAAAAACTATAATCGAGTAGGCCATCGTCATAATAACCATAAGTGACAGAAGACAGAAATATCAACAGAAAGAAGAGGGAGATAATGACGCGGTGAGAGGGTTTAAAACCCATAATCTTCTGAGTTGGACGTTTGTGTTGACAAATTCTCATCACTGGTGGTTGATAATATATACTACGCGAACACGAAAGGATACTTTGTAAACTGAGCTCATTGGCTTTTCTTGGAGAGTGGCAGTACCACTATAGTTGTTGAAGCCTAATGTCCATATCTGCAATACATTATTTCTCCAACTATGAAAAGTGATAAAACGCCATTAAATAACTTCGGCGTGCGTCGTTATGCATTCTATTTTTCTCTGCTAATCGAGTTACATTCACCTCGTGCAAAAAAGCATACTATTTTTCCAGGGCCTTTCACTTTCTATCACACTTCCCGAGAATATGATTCGCCCTGCATGAACACCAGTAGTAGAAAAATCATGTTAATCAGTAGGCAGCAGCCGGCACTTAATCAGGAGTGGTCAACTAAGTCAAGGGTTATGCTGCTCCTGCAACCAAGGATTCATTAGATTCTAAGTATATATCCTCAAGTCAGTGAACTCTTTCCAAGTTCCTTAGACTACAGAATGACACACCAAGTTCAGGACTTTAGATAAGTATCTGAAGGTTTTGTTTGAAGAGGCGACGAGAGAGAACAATGAATGTCTTAGTTCTTTGCTTTACAAAAACAATTAAAGTGCCAAAAACGCGAGTTCCTGTTGGATTTCCTTCTCGATCAATGGAAATAGTTGCACCGTCATCGCATCGCCTGGTGATGTGTAACTAGGTGATTAAGAAACAAAGAACATGGTAAGAAAAATCAAAATATGCCAAGAATATAAAGTTCTGGATGAGCATGCACAGGTTTTTTTAAACAAGTCAACACTTATCTTCTGGAAGTGGGAGTACAAGTGTTATCAGAAGCAAGAAATAGCAATAGATAGTTGAGCACCCCACTTTGCTTTTACAAAGAATAATAATAAGAGGGGAATGAATCAACTCAAGATGACTGGTAGAACAGTGTGTGCACTAAAAATTCAATTGCTCCCTTTACTAGTGTGTGCGTTCGCCAGCTTTGTGGTTGGAAAGTTGAGCTGCAAACCCAAGTCTGAATTGTCCCCACAAGTGGACTGCAGTACTGGTCCAGAAAGTTAATCGAGATGTGCGTAACGGCGTAACCTAGTCCGACAAGTGCCTTATCGAGAAAAGACAAGTTTAGCTGCAAATTAACTAAGCAAGGTATCCAACATAGTAGATCTCATTGCATACACAACTAACCCAATTTTTTGCGTCAAGGGCAAGTAGTTATTAAAAGGGTCCAGACAGACTTAAACCAATACTATCGTGCAAATGCGTGGGGGTTCATTGAACAACTAGAAAAGCCCGGGCTAGCCCGCAAATTTGGGGAAATTCTAGATGGGTTACTGTTCAAACTAGCAAAGAAATCCTTTTTGCCCGAACAACAATAGGTTGTGGCCACAAACTCAGAAATTAAGGCCGCAAAATCATAACTTGTGGTAAAAAACTCGGAGCTTGTGACTGCATACTCACAACTTGTGGCCGCAAACTCTTTCTCTGAAACCGCAAACTTAAACTCGTGGACGTAAACTGATACAATGTGGCTGCACACTAATGCCCATGACCGCAAACTAAGTCCTGGTGGCGCCGGCGGCGGATTGCATATGGTTTTATGACTTTCCCCACCACCCCAAGTCACATGGGAGTAATTCACGCGAGCGTGCTTGAGCGCAAGCGTGTTCGAAACACATTCCAACCTAGTATTAAAATCCGCGAGAGCAAGGATGAAGAGTGCGAGCGCAATGCAAGAATTGAAAGTGAGAGCTCGAAATATTTTGAAGGATTATTTGACCGAGTTCTCACCGGTGCGACGCTTGGATTTGAGCCTTTGTTGCCCTCTTACCCATTAAACACAACAGGAAACGATATCAATGAGAACACAAGTTAGGATCCATCGATAACTTTTCTCTGTGCTCTTCGTTTCCATTTCAGTAGAGATTCCGTTTCGATAATTGCAACCCTTTTGGTATACGTGCGTTGGGAGATCGGGATGAGCCCAAAACACTGATTAGCAAAAAGGAGTGACGTAGAAGATGGCCCATGCAGGTCTCGAACCTGCGACCTTCGCGTTATTAGCACGACGCTCTAACCAACTGAGCTAATGGGCCGTTTGCTGATGGGTTTCATACTTATTCAATTAACTTAAAAAATCTCGCGTTCAGACGACTAACTGAAGGAATTCTCATGAGGATTCCTTGTAGTTTCAGGCTCCATTCTTTTGAATTTTTTGTCTAAGATTTGTTCCGGTATTTTTTATTTTTCGCAACATCCTGTTGAGTTTTTCGTTGTAATTTTTGAGATTAATCATTCGTCTCAACGAGAGGAATTAGAAAAGTATAAAAATGTGAGCCGATGTTGAACAAAGCTCATATATGATGGTACTTTAGGAAGGAAAAAAAAAGACGACAACTGTTTGGTATTTTTTTATTTTTAGAGAACTTTTTTTTCTTTTTTCGCCATAATTTTTCACTTTCTAAACTCCTCTCGTCGAGATGGATAATTAATCCAAAAAATATGACATCAATCAAACAAAAATTCAGAAAAGACGAACAAAATACACAAAACGAGATAAACAATAAAGTCAAGGAGGATGGAGCCACTGGATTCCCATTGACTAAAGAAAATGAAGTTGTGGTGAAAAAAATTGAAGTGTCAAGTTTTTATATAGGTTGGAGTGGTGATATATCAATTGAGCATCCCATGTCATTGTTCAGAAAATTCAGACAGGAAAATGAGAGAAATGGGAGTTCCATATGCAAAACCACATTACCAGGAAATAGGAAGACTTGGCAAGAAAAACTTGTACTCAAATAGCCATGACCACTGTCATGATCATTGACAAAACAATCTCATACATCTCAGCGAACACATGCCCGAAGGTTCTGCGTTCGATTATTGACTGCTTTCCTACTTGCCAACACAAAAATCAGAAACTATTGAGCCATTTGCTAGTTGGAAAACAAAATTGAGCACCACCCACTACTCCGAAATAGAAACGCCCAAAACAGGAGTTCTGAGCAGCTTTCCTCGTCCCATGGTGAAGCCCCTTGTTCCGTCTGGCATCCTAGGCCCTTTTGTAGCTGCTTAGGAGATACTTCGTACTGGATGGAGCAGCTTGATGGCAGAGGTGAGGCAAGCAGGCCACGCCCGTTGTGACTGTGGCTCTGGAGGCGTTGTGGTCTTGAAGACTTCCCACGGCCTCGTCCAAACCCTTTCTTCATTCCAGGTGAAGTTTCTTCACCCTGCCAAGTTAAAAGGAAAACAATTGTTCAGTGCCCTTTCCGTTTTTCGCTTTGTCCTGTTTCATTACTATTGGAAACTGAGTAAGGCCTATTATTCTGTAGTCGTCCCGAATAATCTTCCACGTACAAGGCGTATCATGGTTATGTGTTAAGCCTGTGTTTGGTTCATGGACATTTAGTCGGCTACCTGGGAAGGGAAATGACAAGTAAGAAGAAGAAGGTGTAACTTCTTCACAGCAATCCAAACACAGCCTATCAGAACACTTCAACAAAGAAGTGACAAAAGGTACTTGTTTAGCATTCTTATTAGGCACCAGCCGCACCACAGTACCAAACAAGCAGGGACAGAATCAGGATTTCATAAATGTGGGGGCCGAACTATGACAAGAAAATTTTGAAATTTAAGGTTCAAAATCTAATAGTTTGTTTGGTTTAGGTTTTGAAGGAGGTTTTTGAGTAATGAGTGGAGAAAGATAGAAAGAGAAATGAGATTAATAATTGAAAAAAACTTATGGCAGACCGTGTGCAAAGAAAGAAATTAAGTTTTGGGACCCAAAATGAACACATTTTAAAGCATTTAAATGTCTAAATAACATTCAACACAAAATACAATATTTAGGTGTTCTTAACCAAAAAAACAAAAAACTAATATTAATATTGAAATTTGCAAAAAAAAAACCCCCCGAAACAACGCAAGGGCCGTGGCCCCCATATGCCCATTTACAGTTCCGTCTCTGCAAACAAGAATGTACTACCAATAGTTAAGATGATACTTACAGTATTCTCCCCAAACAATTCTGAGCTATGAGGCTGATAAGCGTCTTCAGGTGATCCAGGGCACTCATCGTCGTCAAAAATCCCATCAAAATCTGATTTCCTGCTCTTCAAAACAGACTTCGGCTGGACATTCACAGAAATGTTCAAAAACTCTTCACTCTTCAGGCAAACCGAACATTGAAAACAGATGTTATAGAGGAAAGGAAAGTCAAAACTTTCCAAATTGGCATACCGAGCATCTAAGCAGCAGCCTTACGCGGAGGCCTTTCCTCCAGTTTCTTTCATCATTTAGCTTCTCAACCTGGGAAAATTAACGAGCTCTTAACTAATGCTTGTGCAAATGGCAGACCGAAGAAATACACATGCAAGACTTTTGTGGTGGAAATTACATACTGCTTTCTCAGCTATCTCAAGAGTTTCATATTCCACTAGTGCATGGAGCTTCAAAAAGAAAAAATGAAATAAAGAGGATCGCATTAAAAAACAAGCACAAGAAAAACTTCTAAGAGTAGTCTCCATGCTACTCAAGCAAAAGCATGGCGTCGAGTTATATTTCTGAATTTCTCATACCTTGTTACTGATTAGAACATCAACTTTGGAACGTGAAGAATTAGATTCCTGGGGATGGCATATTCGGACTGTTTTCACCCTGTTCATAGTGTGAGAACTTTTATAAAATGCACTGTTGACACCAAAAAACATGGATAATTATGATACCAGAAAATGAGGTATGACCTTCCAACCACACCAAATATTTTCTCGAGGTTATGATGCGAGTGATCTTCAGGTAAATTCTCCACGACAACTGTGCGTGCCTACAAGGCGCATTAGACAAATTGAACCACAATCCTGGGAAAGGTCCAAATAACAACTTTGGCTTGTTTGTTTGCCTAGACTAACAGTGAAATCCTATCCGGTTACTAGCAAGGGGATTAATGAGACCACAGCCTTTATGGTGTAGGCATATCCCATATTTCGTATGATATCATATCCACCGGATATTCAATCAACCAAAAATGGGATATGTGGTTCCCTTGGATTCCTAGTCCAATCCCATGCTTTAATCCAGGCAAACATACGGGAAATTGGGGTCAGCCAAGGATAACGGGAAAAATCTACCTGCAGTTCCTCCCTATCCTTCTCAGTGAAAAGGTGCTTGCGCTTGACCTTCTTGCTGTCATCGGTTACAACCTTTGCAACACCAAATAAAAGTATAAGGAATTGAACTTTAAGCTAAACTGAAGAAATTAAACCAAAATGATTCTTCTTGTTGCTTTTCATCTAGGATAACAGAATAAACTTACAAGTGTAGAAGAGGACCGAAGAGCTTGGGCAAGCAAATCGTGGTTACTGATAAGGGACCTGATTTTCTTCGTAGATGCAATAACAGAAATCGGAACTGTTACAGTGCCAAAATCACAAGTCAAATATCATATCGATCCAAACTTAATGAACTCTTAATGAAAATGACATTATGCCTGTATGATAGTATTGTCTCATAGTCCTTACCATAACCTTCAGGGTCCTTATTCATTTGTTTCGACAAAGACTCATTTGCAAGCAAGCTTATGTCACTTAACTGGTATTCAACCTGTCACAAGCAAATTTATTCGATAAACAAATCGACTGCCTTATTCAGGCATAAGAAACGAAACAAACATTGTTGCGTACACAATGCCGCTCCCTATCATAACTTTTAAAGCAGAATCACTTTCTGGTGTGAACGTCAATTTTGAGTCTGCCTCACACATTTTTTCCCCTGAACTATCCCTCTGACAGCCCAAAGAAAAACTGCCAAAACTTTTTTTCTCCTCTCTTTTCAACTTTCACATCCTAGTTTTCATCACAGATCAATCAAAATTCAAGATTTTTCTCCTTCCATCTTTTGCAAAACACAATTTGCACGCACATTGCGTGTGCCTAGAGTCTATTCTTACTCAGAAGTAGGACTAAAAAAATAGACCCATGCAAAAAGAAACCCAGAAAAGAAGAGGTATATACCTGCTTGATGATCTTTCGGCGAAGATCGTCAGTAAGGACATTTTTCGAACTGTAGGAGGGCGTGGCAGTGTAGCTAGAAAGGAAGCTAATCGGATCTTGATCCCCAACATAAAACCAATCAGGCCCACCGGTACTCCCATCGAGGAGGTTATAGTAAGGATAGAAATAGCCCGATACGGGCACCTGCGGGTGTGTTTGTGGGACGAATTCGGGTGCTTGGGCGTTGAATTTGAAGGAACCAGAACTAGAAGTGGTAAAGGTGGTGTCTTTCATGTGCATTTCTGAGGCT
>CM033802.1:4807084-5129354 GCA_019656835.1 Rhododendron ovatum | reverse complement strand
GAGGTAACCAAAGCCAAAATTCTTTAGTGGAGCATAGCGGTCATTTGCTCAAGAAGAAGTGTCAAACAGTGAAAGTGTATTGCAATGTCTTAAGTGCAAAAGGGCTTTTTTTGGCTTTATGTGAACCCCCAGCCCAGTGGGTGTTTGTTAGCATGGTCGTTAATTAAAAAGGTGAAAGCACTATGCCTACCTAATCGAGATTCAGGATGCTGCCGCAAGATAACTCCAACATCCAACGTCCCAGCTGGACCTCGTTTGGTGAAATTCATCTTTAAAAGAAAATCTCAAGTATAAGTCCTTAATGCTTTGAGCATTAGGTGTGGTTAAAGAGTGTCTAAGTTGCCATGAGTTAGTACTAAAACTAAACTTTTTACCTTCTTCAGCATTCACAGTCCCTTGATCATCCTCTTGAGCAACAAATGCATTGGCATTAGAAACTCTGGCGTCTTTGAAAGCTGATATATCCTTCTCATAGCTACGCTTGGCTTTCTGGTGGACAATTGAATGAGAGGAGGAAAATATCATATATAAGAACATATCAGTCAAAACTAATGCATCACTCTACATGATAAACATTTAAGAACAATACAGATTAAACATCACAAGCACTGCATCGATAATATATAGGCAACGGACAGCATATTTCATTCTGAATTCCATATCAGTGCACGTGTGATGGTCATGGTATAGTGTGTGGCAATGAAGTGGGGGAAAGTTAACATATCCGTTTTGCATTCAATTTACACAGTTTCCAGCAACCTCAGATGTTTACGGGAGATGTCATGATTAGCATAATGCAAATTCTTTCAGAAAGAACAGAGATGCAAAGAGTTTTCATTGATAAATTTTATCTTCCGATTCAAGCCTTCAAAAAGGATATATTCAGGAAGGTATAAAATAAGGAGCCCCAATGAATAAAGATAATGAGTCAATTTGTTCTGCCATGCTCGCCAAACCAGGCTGCATTTTATGACAGACTTCGGTAAGAAAAAAAAACTCATGGAGAAGCATTTCTTGCTATTGGTAAAGGAAAATTGTTCTCAAAACTTACAGTTTCAATTTGTTCGAGGGCACGAGCAGCTTCCTTTTGTTCCTTCTCTTTGGCAGCCTTCTCTTGTCTCATAGTAACAAGCCTCTTGGCAACACTATCCTTGTGACGTTGACCAAGTTCATGGTTTCTGATGCTAGTAGGATTGTTTGATATGAAAATTTTGCAGAAGTCACACCATTTGTTACCCTGACTCACCCAGTACTGGCAAGGGAGTGGTGAAAACGACATACAGTCAGAAACACAATTTAACAGTATATTAACTGGAGTTTACCTTACTAGCAGTAGTTTGGAAAAAGTTATTCCGATAAAAGTTAAAGCTAACATATAGGAAAAACTAATTTACAACAACAAATAGCAACCATTTCAAGAACTCAAAAATTCCGACTACAATTGGTCAGTTAGATACATGACATACGATGAGAGCACGGTAAAGTTCAGATATTTATATCAACCGGAGGACCGGAAGGGATCAACCATGCTAACTTGACAAACAAGTTCTTAAAACAGCACTATGAATTCATTTTAGTCCTTGCATTCTTTTTAGAAATTCATACTATATTGACAACAATGTATTTTTAGAAATTACTATATTGCCAACAATGTACCTAACAAATATAATTCATGTAGCTATTTCCACCAATTTACCTAGGTCGAATAGGTTTGGGCTTTAACTTTACTTCAAAATAAATGGCTGGTTTGTTGCATACATTTTGATACGCATAAAAAGAAAAAGATTCCTCTTGGAGTAGCCATTTTTTCATGCAATTTGCAGTCTATATGCTTATTGCTTGTATATATATTACAAAAAACCGATCCTTGACGAACATGATTTAGATTTGAAAATCCATTCTGCCATCAAATCCAAGCATACTAAGTTTCTCTAGCACCGTAATCAACTTCCATTGAACTCTCATTCGAGGACCATTGTTTACTTGAGACTTCACGTTTTTTCTGTTCTACAGGAATGCAAAGGAGGTTCAAAGTTCTCCAAAAAAATTACACGGTTGGTTCATGTGTCACGGCCATAGAAAATTCGACAAAAAAAAAAAAAGAAGCCTAAATCCGAAGCAATTGGACAGCAAACGCAAATATGTAAACAAACAGATTCAGAGAGGGAGGGGGGAGGAGAGAGAAGGAATTACCTCAGTCATGGCTGTGAATTGGATCTTGCGTAGGAGTATCAAAATCCACTGAAATTTACTGAGAATTCGAGTTTCGCTCGCTGAAAGATGATTATTTTAGGTGATGATGAATTGATGATGATGGAAATCAAATCGATCTATAAACCCTAAAATTAACTTCTCTCCCCCCTTCTGTAACTCCGTGTCATTCGAGTTCTACCCGTTCGTTAACAAATCAATGGCCTCTAGAATCTGGGAGATTGTGTCAATTCAACAAAGTGGGCCTTATTATGCATCAAGCCCAAATACAAAAGCCCACATAAATAACCAAGGTTTGCAAACGAGCCGGGTCAAGCTTTACCTGTATTTGAGCTTAGCTTGTTCAAAACTAGTCCACCTTGAGCTTCAGTCAAGCCCAACCAATCCAGCTTCAGCTCGGCTTGTTTCATATCGAGCTGTTTGAACGCACTTCGTTTACTAAACGAACTGAGTCTGTGCAAAGGAATTTAGCTTTTGTAAACGAGTTGAGTTTAACTAATTCGCGCTTGGCTCATTTGATGAACGAGCTTAAAACCAGAGCCCTTGCTCCACTTATCACTCTGTCCCAAAAAGTTACACTTTTACCATTCCAGAAATTTGAAAAAAGTTATATATATATCTTTTAATTCATAATATTTTTATAAACAACGTGGACTTTCTTTGATGGAGTATAAATTTCAATTAGTTCTATTAAACACAATTTAAAAATCACGCAAAACATTATAAATCGAAAATGTGTAACATTATGGGACGGATACCAACAAGTTGAGCTGAGTCTAGGACGGCTTGCAATCAGCTTGGTGACAGACAATAATTAAAATCGATCATGTTCGTTTTGAGTCTTTAGCCTCAACTTTTTTTGTCCATAATAAATTTTTTCTTCAATTATTTCTTTCATTTTTCTATCCATCTATCTTCACTCATTATTCAAAAAACTTCCCCGGTTACGTAAATTGCTTGCAGCTCTGATATAGGAGAAATTTTTCCGTGCCGGGTGGCTGTATATCTCATGCGGTACACGCTCATCTCATATGCGCCATCCAATACACTTTTGGTTGACTCGGATTAAAACCCTCTCTCTCCTCTCACCACAACATTTTCTCTTTTATTTTTTTCTCTCCAAATCCGAGCAATCAAAAATAGCAATAGATGGCTTAGGATACGCCGAGCGGACACTACGTAGTACCCACCCGTCACTGAAAATTTTTCGAATCCGGCTAAATACAACTGCAAATTTACTACATGTAGCCAATTCATAAAGAGAAATTTAAAATTTTCTTATTATGAATTGGTTACATGTAGTGAATTCGCAACACCCAATTTTTCCAATGGGAGTACTACTACTCAGTAAGGAACATTCGTACGACGTCGTATGCCTCCTTTTCGCAGAAAATCCCCGCAGCTACTCCGGCGGAAAACGCAGAGACAGAAATCCCTCCGTCTCTCTCTCTCTCTCCGTCTTTCTCCCTCGCACGGACGCTCAATTAGGGTTTCCAGACAGCGAGAACCGACAGATCTAGAGAGAGAGAGAATGGATGAATCATTCTTGCTCATGCTCTCAAACCTCCTCCACATCCAAACCAACCTCGACCCAACCTCCTCCCTCCTCCCTTCCCCCACCTCCCCCTCCTCCTCCCTCCTCACCTCCTCCTCCACCTTCCCCCTCCTCTTCTTCACCATCGCCTCCGTCCTCTCCTACCTTGCCTCCTCCCGCCCACCGCACCCTCCATCTCCCCCCTCCCCCCCTCCCCCCCCTCCCCCCACCTCCTCCTCCCCACCTCCCCCCTCCTCCCTCTCCGCCTTCCGCGCTCTCTCTACCGAACACATCTGGTCCCTCGAACCCCCTCTCCGCGACGCCCAGTGGCGCTCCCTCTACGGCCTCTCCCACCCCGTCTTCACCACCGTCGTTGACAAGCTCAAACCCTACATTGCCCAGTCCAACCTCTCTCTCCCCTCCGACTACGCCGTCGCTATGGTCCTTTCGCGCCTCACCCACGGCCTCTCCGCTAAAACCCTTGCCTCCCGTTACTCCCTCGAACCCTACTTAATCTCAAAGATCACCAACATGGTCACCCGCCTGTTAGCTACTAAGCTATACCGTGAGTTCATCAAGATCCCCGCTGGCCGCCGCCGCCTCGGTGAAACCACCCAGGCAAGAACCAAATTCATACCACATTGAGTTTTACTTAAATGTTTAACGGACTCAATATTTTGAAGGCTTGTTTTGCTCTTTACAATTATGTCATTAATGAAGCTTTTAGTACTTAGATTTGAGTTTACCGATTGGAGTGATTCATACTAAATGGAGCCTTTACTGAAAGTTGAGTAAAATTTTGAGCTTGGACGGGAGATGCTCTAATATACATAGAACGGTCTTGCTATTGTCAGCCTAATGGGCTTTTGGGCTGACAATAAACACACTATAAGACAAGAAAAATACGTATTTCTGTGTACTTTTTATACCCTTTAATAGATATTTACACATTCACTATTATCGGCCCAATGGGCTGATTTTAGAATTTTCCGACATAGAATGGTTCCTTACATTTTCTAGAATTCTCGTTGTTGCTTCTCTCTTTCATGAGAATTCCTTTAGAAAAATATGGCATAACTACACTTATGTTTATGTTCCAAGTTACAACCTTTAGTTCTAACAATTCAATGATTTCCGTAATGCTTCCGTTTGAAATATAATTTTTTAGAAATAACTTCGCTGCCCCAACGTCTAATTCCTGGCTTTGTCCCTGATTCAGGCCTTCGAGGAACTCACCTCCCTCCCCAACATTTGCGGTGCCATCGACGGAACCCTTGTCAAGATCCACTCTCTCCCTGCAGAAATTGACCCATCTACCTACCACTGCCGCCATGGATTCCCTGCTGTTAACGTTCAGCTAGTCGCTGATCATAAGAAGATTTTCTGGGATGTGTGTGTCAAGGCTCCTGGGGGATTTGATGATGCTACCCATTTGAGGGATAGTCTGTTGTACAATAGACTCATGACAGGGGACATTATTTGGGATAAGGTTATGAATGTGAGAGGTCAGAATGTGAGGCCTTACATTGTTGGGGATTTAGGTTACCCTCTGCTCTCGTTTTTGTTGAATCCATTTACTTGGAGTAGGACAGGTACACCAGCTCAGAACGAGTTCGATGATGCATTGTTGAAAGGGAGGAAAGTTGTGGAAGAAGCCATTGGGTTGCTTAAGGGGAGGTGGAAGATTCTTCAGGACTTGAATGTGGGTCTGAATCATGCCCCTCAGACCATTGTTGCCTGTTGTGTTTTGCATAACTTGTGTCAGATTGCAAGGGAGCCAGAGCCGGAGCTTTGGAAGGAGCCGGAGGAGAGTGGGCCTGTACCGAGGGTGCTTGAGAGTGAGAAGTCGTTTCATTATTTTGGACAGAATGTGAGGCAGGCTTTGGCTGATGATTTGTATCAGAGATTATCTAGGTAAGGGGTTCTTCTCTGAAGCTCAGGATTTCAGAACCATATATGTAAGAATGTAGTTATGCTGTTAACATGATTTAGATGGGTTTTCCTTCTTTTGTTTGGGTTCCAGTAATCTTTGTGATTAGCATTAGTATTAGATTTCACGTAGTTGGACTCCAATTCCTGAAAGTAATGTGTGTTTGTAGTTCATCCGGAAATTTGGGATCAAAACCTAGGAATGATGTACTTTTACTTGGATAAAGTGGCAATGCTAATCCGTCTTTTGTGTGAAAGGTTGCTTATGGATTGTACCAAAGTTCTTATGTTCGTTGTGATTTTGAGCTTTTTGCCTACTTTTGAAAACCAATTAGTTAGTTAGGGGCATCAGATGACTCACAAACACATAGGCAAGGAGTACCTTTAGATCAATGGTTGCAACCTGTGTACTAACCATCGAATTGGATGTTGATATTGATTAAAGTTTGTTGATGTTGGATTTGTTGATTCATACAAGTTGCAAGTGACTTTGGAAAAAATATTTCAATCCCATACGCAATCCACAGAGGTACAAGTGAGAGAGATGACCTGCATTATTTGGTTCCTCGCCCGATCGGGACAATTGGTGACCTAGACAGCAGGGGTGGTTGTTTTTTTTCCTTTACCAGGGGCAACGTCTCATATTTCAGATTTGTGTAAGCAATTGATTGATTTCTAGCAGGATCAAGGGATCATCAGTGTCAACAATCTTAGTTGGCCAACAACTTTTCCAAATTCAACAACTAGCATTATTTTTCCCTTCTCTCTATCTGAATTCTTGTGAAACAAATGGCCAAAAGAAAAAGGGAACTTTCATTATACTTCTGAGAGAAACCAACTCGTATTCAATCGCATACATTAAAAACAGAATGAAAAGCACATAAATGACACTCCATCAATAAAAAGGTTCCCGTCCGAACAGGCACAATAACTGTAATTTTGGTGACCGGCTTCGAACAGAGCACAACATGAATGTGCAAATTCCGTGTGAAGTTCAAGCATCAGCATAAGAATCGTGAATCAAGACTTGAGCCAAATCAAATTGCAGGGTTCCAGTGTGCCAAGCCCTTGAAAACGAATCAAAGCACCTGTCTCTGTAAACGACTTCTGACTCCTTTTGTTTGGATGAAGACCATAAAAGTTAAACTTCCTGGAGATTTTCCCAGGCGTGTTTCGCTTTTTATTGTGCCTTTGCAAGGGTTCGGCTGGACACACCATGTAACAATTTGATGAACCCAAGGAAACTGAGCTTTCCATCGGCTTGCCGTATCCAGTCATGGAGGACAGCATGAACTGGAACTGAGGGGCTTAGGCCAAGTTCCTGCCAGGAAAAATACACCAACGTACATCACTTTACTATGCGCAGAAACATGTATCAATTCGAGTGTTGTTTTTCAGATCTAAGGTATCTATCTATCTACAAGCAACAAACTACTGAATTTTGCAATTCTTGTTGAGTCATTTTTCTGCATAACCACCTCAGGGCTCTATTTGCTTTGTCGGGTCCTAGGAAATAGGTGATTTAGAAACCAATACTTCGCTGATCAACTAATAATCTGAAAATCTTGAATGCTTGTTCAGGTCAGTTGGGTTTTCAGGAAAGCATGCCACGCCATGACATCAATATTTGCGGTTGTATTTTCCCCATTTCAAACAAATATAAATGAACTTCCAAACATGACGTGACCACATAACCCTTACAGACTTTCCTGAAAAACACTAGAATCAACCTACCGATGCAAGTTCCTCAATGACAATAGCCCGGTTTCCTCCCTTGTCAAAAATTTCATATGCACTACGAGCATGTTGTTCCCAGCGATCAAGTGCCTCCAGCTGATATACACTTAATGCAGCTGCACAGAACTCTTCAAAATCCATTCTTCTGTATTGCAGTGCATTTAGCTGCAAAGCAATGGGAATTTAATGGCAGCTAGTTATAAGCTTATGCTTAGCAAATCATGGAACAGCCACACAAACAATCAAAAGCGTGTTACTACCGAGGAAAGAAAGTCGGGGATGCGAGAATCCTTCATTGCATCCGTTGCATTTTTCATCAGGGCCTGCTCAAAACAAAAGAAATGAGAACTTCTATTGCAATTTTAGTTGAGAGTCCAAAAGTTAGGAATAAAACGAACCGTTTTAACACTGTCTAATGTTATGCTGCCATTTTTGTTTGGCTCCAATAGTGCAAATTGCTCCTTTAGATAGAAGAGTTCATCACCCGTCAATGTCTTAGACAATGCCTGCCAAGAGATGCACATAAAGTGAATGTTAGAACTTTCTGAAGGTAAGCAACTAAGTTCAAATTCTCATAAAACCATGACAGGAAGGGAATGTAGACAATATTCAGATTTTAAGAAAGGCGTGTTATAATAGGCAGAGGTAATGAATTTTATATTTTTCCAAAAAGTACATCAGTCTAACGATATACACACCCTCAAAGCAGCCTTACGCAGAGATGAAGATCGCATATATGCCTTCATGATTCTGAATACATGAATATCAAGAGGCACTTTTACATCATTACAGTTTCGAATCCAGGGATGACCTGCAAACAAAAGATTGTGGGTCAGTGCCAAACAAGGACGAGTGCAGAATCCTAGCACTTTGGGACAAAAGGAAGCACTCACTTAAAGCCTGCGCGGCACTCATCCTCTTCCTAGGGTCTTTATTTAATAGACGCTTGACAAAATCCTTAGCCTCTGAAGATAAAGAAGGCCAAGGACCTTCTTCAAAACTTGGGTCAGCTTTTAGAACTGCCCGAAAAATACCAGACTCGGTCCGGGCCCAAAATGGGCGACTGCCACATAGAAGAATGTATGCTATCACTCCTATACTCCACACATCAGCTTCTGTACTGTATGATCTGTGTAAGACTTCAGGTGCCACGTAGTACGCACTCCCAACGATGTCATTAAGCCTTTCATCTGCCAAAAAAAAATAAGCATTGAATAATTTCCAAACTCCAAAGGCCGAGGAGGAACAAATTGGTAAGATCTTTTGATCTAGCTAGAGATGACAAACCTGGCCTGACAAAATCTGACAATCCAAAGTCTATTGCTTTTAACTGGGAGTGCTCATCCTTGGAGGTAAACAGAAAGTTCTGATCCAGCAGATAAATAAGCTCAGATCACCACACAAAAAAGTAACTCACAACCTATACTGCCAGAAACAGTTATTTAAGTACCACAAGCAGTTATGTGGTTCAGATAACAGAGTAGGACAGAACTATTCGGGTCTTTTACGATGAGATACTGCTGATAGAAATGAAATGTCTAGATCAACGGACTTAATGAAGCTGACATTACAGCTGAACAAATGCACAATAGTTGGCCAAAACAATAACAATGAGTTCAATTAGTCATCTAAAGACGAAAGAACCAAATCCTAAGAATAGTGCAAGACAGTAACCATTCGCTAAAATGGCTGCCCTCAATTAATCAGGACAATATCAACCAAGCAGATCTAAACGGGTATAGCTCCACGATGCTACCTATTTTCCCTTCCTTTTTTTGGCAAGAGGGAGACAGACACAAACGGAAGCGACTTTACAGCCAATCAAATACCAAATTCAAAAGCAGATAAGGAAATATGTTTCACCTCTGGTTTTAGATCTCGATGCACCACACCCTGGAGATGACAAAATGCGACAAAATTAAGAATTTGTACCATGACAGCCTTTGCTTCATCCTCAGAGTATTTCCCACCCCTAGAAAAAAGAACAAAAATGTCATCATTCACTCACCAAATACAATATGTTTAGACGTATTAAAATTTTTGATCCTACAAAAAGCAACACCTTGACAGTATTCTATCCAAAAGCTCCCCTCCTTCGCACAACCTGATATACGCAGAACAGAACAAAGGTTTAAACTCCCGTGGTAGATGTAGTACAAGCATGATGTTTGTGACTTGGAACTACAGTTTCGTTTAATTCTTTCATTCACCAAGTCTTACAGGAAAACAACGAATTCAGCCAAAACAAAAAAAAAAAACGTAAATTTGGTTTTTTATCTCCACACTTACTCCATGGCTATATAGACATTATCATGGTCTTCAAATGCATCATAGAATTGCACAAGATTCTTATGTCCTGCCAATGCCCGTAGTATCTTCACCTCCCTTCTCACATCCTCAATCGCAATAGCTGTCGTCATCTGAGAATGAAAGAAGAACATCACAGAACATTGAGGCTCAATCTTGACTGGAAATTCTAAAACAAATAAGTAATCAATTTCAAACCACAAGAGTAGAAAAAACTACAAAACGGTCTCTATGGAATATAATGCCCTCTGATTAGCAAATATATAGCATGAAACCATGGATTTGAATCCCGCGCCATACCGGTCGGTATGTACCAGTTTTTAGCAAATCATGTACCCTAAATTTGTAATTCCATTCCGGTCAAATACCATTTTCAATTTTATTTTCCTTTTAAAATAAGAGTGGCACTAATGATGCCACAAGTCAGAATGTTGGAGCGACGACCATTAATTTGAAATGCCACATATACCCTTTCAATCACATCTCTTTGCTCCACTCTCTCGCCTTCCTCTCCCCCCTCTTGGCCTCTTCTCACCTCTCTCTCTCTCTCTCTAACAACAGCAATCACTCACCCAACAATGCCCTCTTCTCCTTCCGATTGAATCCTTACCAAAAGCAAAAATGCAAAGCAAAATCAATAGAGGGCCACCGCCATTTCAGACATCTGCAGCACATCTGCTCATCAAGTAGACTGACAATCCATCCAAAAGGTTTCTTAAAATAAAAGGCCGACGCGAGAGAGTCGAAAACAGAGGTAATAGGAATGTCAATGAAATTAATAATTACTGAACAATAAGGAAACAATTGCTTCAATTAAAGGGCCAAAGTGGGGGAATCAAAGACAGGTGAATAGGAATGGCGCCGAGAAACCCTACAATCAGGCATGTTGGAAAGAGAGAAATGGCAATGTGCTTCAGAGGGGTTTTGAGTTGACAGAGTCAGTGTGTAAGCATCTGTTAGGGAGATCTGCACTTCGTCTTTCTCCGCAGCCGGCATTTGAGTTGGCAGTGATGGTAGTTTGGTTTGTTGCCTTGCTAGAGGTTTGCCGATGGCTTGGGGTCTGTGACTGTTGATGTTTGGAGGAGTGAAAGAGGCAAAACGATGAAGACAGAAGATAAGGCAGATGCCATTGAGATTTCCGAGCGAGGCGCACAGGAGATGAAAGAGAAGAAAGGCTGTGTGTTGACTCTTGCCACAAGTTATAGGAGGGTAAGTACGCCAATTTAACAATGATGTTCGTGGCTCCAACCTTCCGACTCATGGCATTAGCGCCACCCTTAAAATCAACCTACATGTCCCGCTAAATTTTTCAATGTGAGGAAATAACACTAATAGCAATAAGCTAGAAACGGTGCCCAGTATCTTACCAGTACCATACGACAAAAATTACAAAACCCTCAAACATGGTTTTTGATCCGCATACCCTCAAACATGGTTTGAATACTGCAGAAGATGAACACTGTAACATTCAATCGCATCCACAACCCATGAGATCTTAGGCTTTAGCTGTGCTATGTAATATGTCAACAACTAACACAATTGGGTAATGTTCAATTTTTAATCCCTTCTATTCCCTCAAAAGTCAGAAGCAATATTCCACCAAAACACATAGGAGTACTAAATATAATTTAAAACTAGCATACATATGCATATACACAGAGAACTTTCGTTTAGTAAGGAGATGTCAAAACCTTAGCTTTGGGTATGACTTTGACAGCAACCTGCTGACCCTTGAGCTCCCCCTTCTTAGCCATGGCCGAACAAGTATACCCAAAATGCCCTCTCCCCACCTCCTCCCCAACCACATACCTACTCGTGAACTGCTTCGAGAACCCAAACCCCTTATCAAGCCCCGCCGCCGCCGCTGTATCGCCTCCTCCTCCCTCCCTCTCCTCCCCCTCCGGTATCACCGCCGCATCGCCAGCCCCCTGCCGCCGCGCCAAGAACGCCTTTATGTGCTTCGCCGGAGACGGCGGCGGGAACGGCCGCCTGAACAGCCTCCGCGGCGTCGAGGTCGCGCTCTCCGCCGCCGACGACGGAGGCGCCGGAGACTTCTTCGAGAAGAAGTAGCGGGCCGGGCTGGGGCTGTAGAACGGGAAGAACGGGGACTTTTTCACGGCGTCGGCATCGGAGGTCCGGCGGGAACCCCTCGCCGGAGTTTCGTGGGGCTTGTCGGAGTGTCGTTTCTCTAGGGCTTGTTCTGTTTGTTGTTCTTCGGTGAAGGGGGCGTAGGGGTTGGGCTTTGGGGGCTTCGACGTGCAAATCCCCATACTGTCCCCTTTTCTCCGATCAGAGACTAGTTGCTCGGAGTGGTTCCGATGGCTTGCGAGTGTAAATTCATTCGAGCCACTTTTGTAATTTCATTGCAATGCTGGGGTTCGGAATGTAGAGAGAGAGAGAGAGAGAGAGAGAGAGAGAGAGAGAGAGAGTTACATGGGTTTGAGCCCGTTTTGGTTGAGCCCCGTAAATGAAAGGCGTAAAAATTTAGTTGAGGTGTGCTGACAGCTGAGTTAACGAGAGAGAGAGAGAGAGAGAGAGAGAGAGAGAGAGAGATAGTGGGGGGGATAATAATGGGAGCAGGAAAGAGACGAGAGGAGAGCTTTTGCCGGTACGGTGGAGAGAGAGAGAGAGAGGGAGAGGGAGGAAGGGGGAGCTGGTTTTATGGCTGCACATTGGGGCTGGCAACGTGGCGCCCACATGATATTTGACTGATCATTGAATAACTGGGATAAGGATTGGGTACCGCGAGGCTAGCGAAATTCGCCACGTGGTAAACTTATATTGGTTTGATGTCCAGGGTGCGTTTGGAACACGTAGAAAGGAAAGGAAATGAGGGGGGAGAATGTGACGGAAAAATATACTTTGCTCAAAACTTTAATTTTCGTTATCACTTTATTTCAAAAACAAAGAATAATTCATTTCGTTTCATATCTTTTTTATATATTTCAAACCAACCCTTAAGAGATGAATGAATTTGAGAAACCTGAATTGTGATTTGTGATTTGTCTTTTCTAATTTTTAAAAATTTATAATCGTAATTTTGTTTTTAAAGTTTTCTCATCAAGAGGAATTAAAAAACAATCAATCCACATGTAAAAAATAAATAAATTAGCAAAGACGAAGAGTGGCTTAAGTTAGGCAAAATAAACTATTTCTAAAAACAAAATAGGCATGTTACAAACATTTGTTTTACCTTATTTTAGATTAAAAGAACAAGATGACAGGAAAAATTATGCCAGAGTTATAGTAAGGTAATGTATTTTTTTCTTAGAAATGACAATAAAGTCATACAACATAGGTTAGAAGGTTAGTAAGTTAATAGACGCCAAATCTCTCGAGACGTGAACTTGGAACAATAGACGCCAAGTCTCTCGAGACCTGAACTTGGAACAAGTACCCAACAAACTAGATCAGCTTGCAAGTTCAGTAATGCTTGTAATCATGGATGAAACTATATGGAGTAGCATAAAGTGAATAGTATGTTATTTAAATTGGTTGTTAAAGAGGGAAACATTGGTCAAAAGACTTTAAAATTGTTGTGCTTTCACTTTCATGTTGAATTTGTAACCATAATGCTGCGGTGAAATGATGGATCGGATGTGTGGTCAAAAGTTGTGTCCGAATAGTTTTTTTTTTTTTCGACGGTCAGGATGTTTCGGCCAGCTTTCTAATTTTAAAAAATAAATTAAATAGTTAGAACAATTAAAATAAACAGTGAAAATGATGTTTCAAACAAACTCTTTAACTTTTAAAAAATACCGTTATTATTCCCTAGTGGAAGGCAACGTCATGACCAATCCCCTTCTAATAAGGGCCAGCTTAATTTAATAAAATGTGGGCCTTCATTTCCTGATCAAATTTCAATGATTCGAACCGTCCAATACGTTGAGAACATGATTTTAAGTGTACATGTAAGAAATCGGCAAGATATATAACCGGGAAGGGCTTGATCCGAACAGTTTTTCATAAAAATGCATTTTATAGTGTTTTTATGAAAACTGCTCGAATCAAGCCATTTCCGATCATATTTTTTGCCTATTTATAGCGTTGATCTTTAAAATCACGTTTTAGACATATTGAATGGTTTGAATCATCAAAATTTAATCAGAAATAATGTCAAACTCATGAGGGCCACATTTTATGGAGGAAGGGGGGCTGCTGTCCCAAGCAGCATGCTGCTGTGTCCCATTTTGGGGCTCATTCCGTTCTCGCTCCAATGATCGGAAGCGTTCACTTTATAGAGCTCGTCGAGTAAAACAACTTTAAAAAAAATCAGCTTAATTGGATATCATTAAGTGCATGATCGGAACCTTTTTATCTTAAAAAGAATGGATCCGAAACATTGGATTAAATCCACTGTAACCTATGGATTGAGAGTTATATGGGCTCCGATCAGGTATTTAATTATATCCAATTAAGCTAATTTTTTGAATAGTTTTTCTACTCGACGTGCTCTACAAAGTGAATGATTCAGATCATCGGAGCGAGACCGGAGTGGGCCCCAAAATTGGGACAGCAGCACGTTGCTGTCCCCTTGGGGACAGCAGCCCCCTGCGTCCATATTTTATTAAGTTAAGGTGGCCCTCATTAGAAGCTTGGTGACGTCATGACATCCCAACTTAAACAGATTCAAGACGTAGAACTTTTACTTCTCTTTTTTTGGTGCTCCATCATTTGAACCAACTTTATTTAGATATATTCCACAATTAAATAGGAGTTGAAATTTCAGCCTTAATCTCGTTTATTGTAGCCATGATGTGTTGCTTTACGTTGTCATTTAGTTGAAGTATCATAACCAAAATTAGAGTAAATCATTTTCAGTAGCATTGTGTAGCTCAAATATTGATAAGTATCACCTTAAAACAACTACTACTTCTAAAATAGGTATAACCCCCGGGGCAAGTCCGGTGGTCAAGGCCAAGAAATATGAGTTTGTCTCCTCTTAATTTTTGAATTCGAAAAATCTCATTTGCTATGATCTCCTCTAGAGCCACTGGAGATTTGTCTGGTCCTTTACTTCCAAGTCCCGAGATTAGTCAATGTGCGCTAGCTGGCCCGAACACTGGTTATCAAAAACCTGGAAAACAATGGACTGAATCATTTTCCCCGGCTACAACAAGAGGTAACAGCCAAATATGGCCAATTTCAAAACTATTTAATTAGGCGATGTACACTGGCTTGGTAGTCAATGTAATTGACAGCCAAACCCCCTTGCTGTATGTATGGTCCCAAACTCAGCTGTTCTTTTCATCACCATAACTTTATTTTTTTAATAGTTTAGATGTCCGGATCAACTTACGTATGCCTCGACTAATCATGGAACCAATCTCACTGTCTGCTAACGAGCTAAGGTCCCAAAGCGCGTATGAGCTCGTGTTGCTTATTTGTTCTCATTTTTTAATTATATTTTATCCATCCGTCGAGACAAATCTCTCAAGATCGCGTGAAGATAAATAGTATACGCATCCACATGGGTGAACTTTAATTTGATAACACAAAATATTTCAAATATAAAATCGTGGTCTTATTCAGATCAACTGCCACCCACGGATCCGGGGGTGCTGTAGTGCATCCCATATAAGGCGGCGTACAGCTGTCGATCTCATCAGTCAACGGTCTACATTAAAAATCAATTATAATCGGTAATAAATGATTTTTACCGGTCATAATTAAAAATCATATCTCAACCACTTATTATCAAGATCGATGGTCTGTATGCGCCCTACAAGGTTCCTTGTACGACCTTGCACTACAAGATTTCCCAATTTGCGACTCAAAAAGCTAATGGTCGAGCTATCTGAAATGAGCTCAAGTTCTGATGCTGTCAAAGAACTTAAGCTACTCTTTTCTGAGATTTTCCCAAGTGCATATCCTGAATTTGACACCAAGAATTTAGCCAATTATATTAAAAAGGAAAAATAGTAGTACATTTTTTAAAGTATTTAGCCAAAATTTAATAAATTTTATGAAATCGTAGTCATTCTGATGATTCTGATTTTTTATACTCCTCTTTTTCTGGTGATATGTAAATACTGGAGTACTAGATTACTGCGCATGCCCGCCAGAGCCGTCAGGGAGAGCATCGTCCTCAAAATTAGGTGGCATCTCCAGGGGGAGACCCTCTGAAATTACATATTTAGGTTGAAACTTTGGTCCTACCATTCTAAGCATCAAAGAGTAGGTTTATGGCTCCGTTCACTTGTCGAGAACACGTTGCGTGAAAAATAGAGGAAAAATTAATTTCCATACCCTTTTTTCATTCCCTCCGTACAACTGAACGGGGCCTAAATTTTTACGAAAAACTTGGGCCCAGCTATTGAGCGAGGAAAGCTATAAATACTTTCCGATGGAACCAACCTCTTGCTCATGTTTTTTTTTTTTTTTTTTTACTTCTTTGATTTTACCACAAGTCCACAACCTTCACTCCTTTTAAGGTGTGATTGTGATCATTTTTCAAAAGGTTAAGGTGCCGTTCCGGATTACCTTTCTTTTTTGAAAGTTTTTTTTTAATTTTCAAATTTAAATATAATGAAAATAAAAAATAATTTTTTGATTTTTTTTCACCGTATAAAAGATTTCAATGAGATCTATTAAATAAGATCCATATTAGTAGAAAAATTATTTGTATAAATACTAAATTTTTAAACTTTAAATTACCTTCTTTTCAAAAAATACTTTTTCTCTAATCCGGACCGAGCCTAAATCGTCTTTCATCTCTCCCTTCCACTGTTACTGCACTAGAGAAAAGGGAAAAGAACCAGTACACTTCAGTATCTCATAGAATCCCACCACTCCTTTTACCTTTTACTTTCTCACTAGTGATCAACTACCAACTCTCTCTCTCTCTCTCTCTCTCTCTCTCTCTCTCTCAAGAGTCTCCAAAATTTTATTCATTGCAAAACCCATTTGCTTTTGGAAGATAATCCCCCCACATTTCATCATTTTGAATTGAAGGCATCAGTATGAGTGGGTTCCCCACTTAGGATGTTAATTTGAGGGGAGTAAATGATCTCTCACCCCACTCTAGGGGACTAGGCCCTTTCCCCTGGTTAAGATGCCATTGACCTGGGACATATATATATATCAAACTTTACCACCATTGTGCAGACTATACAGTACCAGTCCTGATCCCATAAGGGATTCCGGACAGTTTTATGGTGCAAATCTCACCTTTCTGATCGAATTTCGATGATCCGAGCTGCTTAAAGTGATCAGAACGTGATTTTAAGGGTACCCACGAGAAATCAGCAAAAAAAAAAGACCGAGAAGGGCTTGATCGGAGCAGTTTTTATTGAATGGTTCAATAAAGAAATTGCTCAAATCAAGCCCTTCCCGGTTGTTTTTTTTGCTGATTTCTTCAGAGTACCCTTAAAATCACATTCTGCACACTTTGAGCGGATCGAATCATCAAAATTCGCTCGGGAAAGAAGAGGTCCCCACAATAGACCGGTAAGAGATCTCTCATTGGATAATTTGTGTATACAGTACCATTTAACCACCATCTGCGGAGTTAATCGATGCACATTATTGGAGTCCAGGTCATTTGTGTTTGTGGGTCCCATATTTGCCTGTTGGAGTGAGGTGGAAGATGATGATGTTACTCTATTCGTTTCATTTTGGCGGTCTACTGTAAAAAGACGTATAATTTTCAGATAAAAATATATTGTAAGAACATGATCTGTCTTTTAGAATGAAAAATAAATACTTAAGAAATAATAACCTTAACGGAACAAAGTCTGATTGCCCTATCCTTTGTACTCTACGCTACAGGAGTAAACAACATGGATCATCAAAGAGGGAAGGTGAACCCATAATGGACAAACTGCATTCAGCAGTCCCAACTCTCCCAACTGCTTCCATCTACTAGTACTTGTCTGTATGTTGTTCTATTTCAAATTTGTATAGAGACAGAAGAGAAGGAAAGGAATGGAACAGACAGGAAAAAGCAAATACTACTGTATTAGATTACTCAAAAAGATTCGAAGTTTTCAACATTCGATGGACTACAGCAATGCTGAGAGATACTCCACAAACATGCAACTTTATTAGATCCTTGTATTTCTTTGGCAACTCAGAAAGTAATATGAAAAGAGAAGGATCTTCTCCGGTCCATGTAAATGGATCGGAAATAGACTGGACCGTCTTGTTGACCCACTTTTGAGCCTATTTTGATGATTGAAATCGTTCACTTTTTAAATCTCGTCGTGACCATTGGTTACGTCACAAAATCACGTTGATCGAGTTTCGTTTGATATAATTTCAGAGCACATTTATGTTGATATAAATAGGTAATTAGAAGTTTTTTAGTCTGTTTATGTCGTTTGTTTTGGTTTGAAGTTGATTTCATCTGTGCTTTTGGCTATGGTTTGAAATGGGTGTCCCTTTGAGCTCTACTACTAAAATCGGAGACAGGCCCAATGCCCTGCATTTATGTATGGTCTGTCTTGGCAGTATGTGCTTGAAGCCTCCTATTTGATGTGCTCCGGTGGCTAGATTTCAGTAGTTTTGGTTCATTTATGTATTTTCTGATGAAATCTTTGTAGCCTTCGGGCTTTTACCTTCAGGTATTGTGAAATGAATTGTTTGCCTGTGACTTATCAAAAAACAAAAAGAAAATGTTGTGATCTTATTTTGTAATCCTTTTTTTCCTCCATATATGTGCGTTCTAAAACTAAACCAAACGACATCCGATCAACGTGATTTTGACGTGGTTGATGGTCTTAATGAGATCGAAAAGATGAACTATTTTGATCATCGATGTGGGTCCAAAAGTGGGCCATTAGGGCGGTCCGTGGACTACTAAGAGCTGCATCCATATGAAAATAACCCAATTTAATTTCCCCTTTCACTTGATAAATCAAAAAACAAGAAACAGTAATAGTACTAGCTATAGGATACCTAAAATATAACCCCTTTACCGATTGCAAGAAGGTGCCTATTTTGTTGTGGAATAGCCCATCACCATCCATCCCAAATAGTAATTTACAAACAAGAATAATTAGTTAGCATTTCCTGAGGACCCGCTCCAAAACACCTTTTTAAAAAATAAGTACTTATTTTATATTTTCAAACTAAAAAATAGTGTGAATAAAAAATAATTTTTAAAATTTTTTTGCACCGTATAAATTTTTACGTAGCGACAAATTATGCAGTAGAAACATTCTCATTCAATTTTGTTGAATGGCTAAAAAACAGAGTGATCCACATCGAACGATGTCGTTCTTTTATCTCAAAGATTACCATATGACAATGTCAAATGGTCCTCCGAAGCAGGGACGACTCCACTAATTGGCAAAACTACTCCGTCAACTGCAAAATTTGCAGACCACGTATAATTTGATGATCGACATTGATGTTCACCTAAGTTGGCCCACAAATGATGTGCCTACGTGCAATGAACAATGCATTTTTTTGTAATTTTCTTCCGGAGATTTGAATATCTACTTATGTGGCCCCATGTACGTATGAATTTCACTTCATGTGAGACAGGCGTTGCAATTGCATTGAAAATTTTATTGTGGAGGAGTGGCTGACCGAGCATAAAATCCTCCATCTTAGGCTCTGTTTCCACTGAAAATATTTGCACCGGTTCAAACGGATTGAAAATTAAAACACTAAATTTTTTAATCATATTTTTAGTATATAAACTATCTTTAAAAATTAAATGCTCTAATTTTTAATCCGCTTGAACTAGTGCAAAGACTTTTTTTTTCTGATCATTTTATCCTAGAGGGTCATAATTATTTTTTGGCTCAAAAGCTTTCATATACGAGTCCTAAGATAGCTGAAGAACCAAATGAGGATAATTTGGTCAACATAATTTAGTCCCATGGGATCGGACAACGAGTACCATGTCTACCGGGGTATTACCAATACCCCTATTTGGCCGGATTGGCAGTCCATAGGATTAGTAGTCCGAAGGTGTTTTGAGTTAACAAACAAGGGATTCATATTTCATTCGGATTCGCAATCCAATTCCATGGCTTAAAATGTTTAACATAAGTTGCTTCCACGAAACTAAAACATCCAACGCATTTTCTTCTACTATACCAATATATTTTCTACAACTTATCGTTTAATAAAAACAACTTGACGTTTATATATAAACTATAAAAAATAGTCCATAACTTAACGCTCTCCAAAAACGCCCCCTTAATGCGACTATAAGAACTCCAAAACAATAGGATCTCAAAACAACACGAGGCAAGCTAGAGACCAGATACTCATCAATTAAATTTATTTACTAGTACTTGTTAGCTTCTTCAGGAGTTGGGAGTTATTTTCTTGTCAGAAAAATCTAACCTATCCTAACTTCACAATCCAACCAATTATCAATTAAACCAAGTACAATTTTGTTCATCTTCTTTAAAAGAGGGTGAACGTTATCCTCTTTTCTAATAGTTGAAATGGTGTGAATCCCACCACAAAATGATATCATACTTATCGAAAAGTGTATTTTGTGGTAGAACTCAACACTATCTCAACAAATAGGAAGAAGGGTAACGTTCATTTTCTTTTAAAAAGAACGAACAAAATTGAATTCATTTATCACAATGGATCTCACATTCGTTTTCATCATGAGATTTGATCACACAATTTCACATACAACAGCACGTACACGATCGTTGCGCCAAACTTACGTGGTCTCTTCTTCGAGAATTCAATCTTGGCATTTATCTAGATTTATTCACATGCCCACGGAATTGTGGTAATTATTGTATTGCATGGACTATGAGATTAATTCCCTAGAATTAGTCGAGATCCGTATAAATTAGCCTGAACACCTGATTATCCAAAAAAAGAATAAAAAATTGTCTTGTAGACTGTTGTAAATTTCAAAACAACCCCTCCCAAAAAACACAACCACCACCTTCTTAGGTGGCGTTCTGCTAAAGGATTTTAGAAAAATTTTCTTTTTCCGTTTTTGTTCTTATTTAAATTTTTTTCGCGTTTGTTAATTTTGCGATAAACTTTTGTAGATTATTAATTTGTCTCGACAAGAGGAATGAGAAAAGCAAAAAAAAAATTATGATTTTTACACAAATATTTTTGAAAATATACAAGATAAAGCCTAAAAATCCCAAAAAGCCGGTTTCATCTTGGATATTTCAAAAAAAAATTGGGTAATTTTTTTACTTCGACGATTCGTCTTGACACAAAGGTTAGGCTCAAAACTAACAAACGCAAAAAAAAAAAAAAAAAAATCTTGAATAAGAACAAAATCCCAAAAAAATCTAAGCGGAATGCTTCGTTAGCAGAGCATCTTCTCTTATAGTAGCATCTATCCAGAAACACCAACGAGAGGGCGGCTTGACCGATTATTGATATGGATATCTAAACAAAACTTACACAAGTGTCTTCTTCTCTTCTTCAATAAAGAAGGAAGGAAAAAAACAGAGC
This sequence comes from Rhododendron ovatum, assembly GCA_019656835.1. Classification (NCBI taxonomy): domain Eukaryota; kingdom Viridiplantae; phylum Streptophyta; class Magnoliopsida; order Ericales; family Ericaceae; genus Rhododendron; species Rhododendron ovatum. The sequence goes on along the minus strand of CM033802.1, from coordinate 5,108,236 downwards.
TAAGTGGTTGGGCTAATTAAAGTGGATGAATGACAACGTACAGTTTTATTTAAGGGTATGACTAATCTCATAATCCTAATTAATAAACGTCCTGTCCTACTCCAGTACCCAATATTTAAACTGTATTATTATTAACCACTAAAAGAAACTCCAACATTGACTTGAATATAGGAAATACCATAAAAAGGGGAATATTGGAGTAGTACTGTACCATTCGATGTCGTTTCTTTTCTCTTTTTAAATCTTTTGAACAGAGAGTCAACTAAAGTCTTGAGAAAATGTACCACGCTACCGAGCTGGTGGAGATTTTCATATGGCCTATAGTTGGCTTGAAGGGGCAAAATTACTTAGTAGTGATTTCGTCTCAAGTTGTTTGTCCAGTTTAACTATTACCTCGGTTTCATTTTCTTTGTCATTTTTTTAATATTTGTGTCAGTTTTCAATCGCTTATATGTTTTAATATGAATCTCAAAAAATATGCAATATGAATTTTGTTTTATAGTTTTCGATTAGGTCTATAATACAAAGTTTTCAAAACTATGAAAAATATTGTAGATTGGGAGATATAAGCGTTTAAAAATCAACACGAATAACGAAAATGGACAACCAAAATGGGACAGAGGGAGTATTTGAGACTTTTCAAAAAATTTATGTATATATTTTTAAAAAATGTAGTATTCCCTCCGTTCTGATTTGTTTGTATCCTTTTAGCATCTGACCACTAAAAAAATTGTCTATAATTTTTAATTCGTAATAGTTTTTTTATGCAATATAGATCTTATTTATTAGATTTCAATTAGTTTTATTATACAAAATCGTAAAAACCATTATAAAATGTGAGATTTAAGTATATTTTTTAAAAACACGAATTTCGACAATTGAACAAACAAATTGGGACAGAGAAAATTATAATTTTTATGTGGAATATAAATCTTGTTAGATAGATCTCAATAACAATTTTATTAGACAGAATTTTTTAACGTGCATGAAACACTATAACTTACATATAGATGAGGTAAACAACGCGTATGTTGAACTTGAACAAACGGTAAACAACGCGTATGTTGAACTTGAACAAACAAACCGTGGTTGAGGGAGTATAGACTAGCACGCATGACTTGAAGTTATGGAAAGCATTAACTGTTTGTAACATCGTCACACCCATTCTGATAACGCTGTGCTTGACTCGAGCCCCGGCCAGTTCAACTCGAGTACGGCTCGTCAAACTTGAAACCCTAGGGGCAAGTCCATCGAGTAAGAAAAGTCAATCAAATGGCTAGCTTCATAACATCTCATCTCCAATCAATTGATAGCATATTGTACAACAGCCAAAATGATAGCGTTTTCATTCATCAGCCACATAATCTAGAGAAAATCTTCTTTACGGAAGTACTGTAAACAAGTGTTTAGAGTCAGTGGCGGACTCAAGATTTGCACCAAGTGGGGCCACATGAATAACATTAACAACTTTAACAAAAATTAAAAATTGTGTAAAAAAGAATGTAAATATACATGATTGAGTAAAAAACAACAAAACAAATTAAGGACTAAATTTTTTGAACAATCAAAAGATATATCCTGAACTCTAACGAAAAAATGAATAAAAAGTTCTAATTTATCTAGATCTAATTTAACTGTTCAGATGCAAGTATTTTGGATGTAGTTTCTCAAGTTTAAATCTTCAATTTGAAGTTGCAATATTCAATCTAAAGAAAAAAGCCCAATCAAAAGCCCTTGGAGAGAGAGAGAGAGAGAGAGTAGATGGTGGGAGATGCGTGGGGTACGTGGATATAAGTGTGTCAACAAAACCCCTCGGAAGAAGTCAAAGATGGATACCAGGTGTAATAGAAACTGCCAAACTTGTTTTACAATGCGTGAAGCATACAACCAAAGAAGGAAAAAAACTTATAGCTGTGGGGGCACGTGACCCCACGTGCCTTTGAATGAGTTCGCTTCTGTAATTACAGCACTCAATCGTGACCGTCCAAAACTGTTTTGGACGATCAAGATGTTAATGAAACTTTTCCGGAGAAGAATTAATTGTGACCGGTCATAATTGAAAGCAAATTTCAGCCATTGATTGCGCGAATAGATGGCTGAGATTGTGTAGCCTCTGTGAAAAAGACAATCTCAAGATCTGCAACCAGTTACTCCAACACCCAGCCAATTCAACAGAACAAAATATTCACGCCTATTTTCATGCTCTAAAAGAGTCGTTTGGTGTTTGGGCTCGAAACTTGAACTAAAACTTAAAAGGAACTAACCAAAAAGATAACACGAAATCCACAGACCTGCTATGGATACACCATTTGGTGTACACCAAGTGTACACCTCCTTCTATGGGACCCACTTAAGGGTCCCACACAAATGATCAGATCTGCTCAATATTTTTAAAACATTTTTTTAAGCAGTGGTGTAAAAATTCAGCTCCGTCAGATATCGGTAAAGACTTGATCGATTCTATGCCCAATTTCCTATCAGCAAATCAGGCGTAGAATCGATCAAGCATTTACCGATATCCAATGGAGTTGATTTTTTACAAGGATACTAAAAAAAATATTTTGAAAAAGTTGAGCAGCTCCGATCATTTAGATGAGATCTCTACATGGGTTCTATAGAAGACAGTGTATATTTGGTGTACACCAAATGGTGTACCCATAGCAATTTTGCACGAAATCTCATCAACAAAATGATTTCTTCCTGTGATTCCCAGCAAAGGATTTTATCAGCAAAAGGAGCCGTAGAGGAAGGTTCCGGAAACTTGAAAGAGAACAGGACCACTTCTAGCTTGAGGATAATCAGATTTGTGATTGAGTTACAACAGATTACAAAAACTACAAGTCCAACAAAATAGTATCCTGTGGTTGAGGTGCGCGCATGTTGGTCTGGACACCCGGTTGTAAACAAATGAAAAAATCTTGTGGTCTCCTTAGCTCATACCAGCCTTAATACACGTCGGATCCGAATAGGCCATATCAATGATATCATCCCAGATTCCCAGAGCAGAAATGTGTTGCATTGTCCATCAGGGCCATCACCTTGGACAACTATGTGGCAAGCCCAAGACACTACCACATTCTGCAAATGAGTTGAGATGCCAACAGTAACTGAAGTTCCATGCAACTACGTACCACAATGCCAAACTATTCTTATTCACCTCATCATGCAAGGCAGACGTTAGGATCTTCTTCATCAGAGTCAAACTCAACCTGCAAGTAAATGATACCCATGAAAACAATTAAAGCTAAATTGAGTGATTTCAAACCAATAGTGCAATTAACACCAAAGCCAAATAGCTTCAAACAAGAAGAAAGCTAATCTCCATTTGACTGAATTTAGTCAATTTACTCAAACATGCCAGGCAAGTATAGTCCATGACTAACAATTAGCTGAAAATCAACTCACATTTTCATCTTTAAACCATTTGCCATGGCCATCTCGCTTCCAGCCGGCTTCTGTGAACTTTAGTTCCCTCTCTTGACGCTGTTGCAAATCTGCTTCCAACTGTGTGACAAAATTATCAGCTGCTTCTATTGTAAGAAAAGGGCCCTCGCTATTAGAATGAAGAGGCCCATGTGTGGATTGGCCCTTACTAGATTTGACATCATTGAGACCCTTTGCTTCACTTCGCTCAGGAGTTCTATTGGAAAGTATCTCAGAAGCTGCTTTCCGTGTTTCTTCAATCAAAGGTTTTCTTACTGACCTATGGGCAAATCTTGTAGATGTACCGCTACCAATAGTGCTGGCAGAGCAGTCTGACAAGGCTATTCTCTTGTTTATCTCATCTTGAATAGCTAGTTCCTTTTCCTTAAGCTTGGACTTGGCAGCACAATGGCGAGATCCCTTGATATGCATCTGCAAAATAAAAGCGCTAAGGTAACCAATTTTAGGTGATGAAACCTTCCAATAACAAAGCCTCAGCTAATTGAACATACCTGATAACAGAGGGATGAGCAATTGGCAACATCATAAATGAGAATGTTCTATACTTAGTGAGGGTCCAAACCACATGTTTCTAAAATTGATAACTGATAAGTGCCGAAATATTGATATTTTGGCTCTCCAAATTACACTTGTTAGTTATTTATATTTGTTATCTGATATTTATTTTGCTTTTATTTTATTTATTCGTTGATTGAGCTCATTGCCCAAAATATTGGATAAAAAGAAGAGTTTAATGAAGTTTGGGGTTAAAGCGCAGAATGCTTCAAAGTTGGATTGTTAATTTATTAAAGCATGAAGTCTAGGGGGCTGAATGTAATTAATGCTTGAAATCCTATATAAACAGTGGAAACCTACTGACTTCAGGGTCAGCGACTTGAAGAGCTATTGGACGTGGAAATTGGTTTTGGTTGTGGCAGTGGCGGAAAAAGAACGAAGGCAGAAGGAAATTGTTTTTTTGGAACATGGAGATTAATTCAACATCATCCGATTCACTTCTTCCGATGGTCGGCTAAATCCTTCTTCTAGGGTGTAGATGAAGCTCGAATTCTGAGTAACTCTTTTATGTTTTGATTTAGATTTTACTATTCGAATCACGGTTGTATGACTTTCAAGGATTTATTTATGATATTACTTCTTTCCAGCAAATCTTGTGCATGAAATCCTAGGTTTTATGCACGTTCATACAACGGTTTTAATTGTTTTGTGATAACTGGTTAGATGGATTATACTATGTAAGACGAGTCGTGCCGATGAGATGATCCATGCTTGATTAGAGATGATTCGTGCTAGGCGGAGATAGTCCATACCAATTGGTGATTCATAAATTATTTTTAGGAGATATCGCTAGGGCTTGCAATTATACGGTATCCGAATTGATTCGAATAGTTAACCTATAATTGAAACATATTTATGTTATGAGGGGGAAGAGTGGATTCGAAACTCTAGAGCTTTTTCCCATCAACTCTTTTCTACACTTTAATTACTGGTTAATAATTTTAGGAAACTATCAATCAATCATATTTTTCTCGAATTAAGATAGAAATTAATTGGAATAACTGTAACTCAGCCTTACAATCCCTGTGGAGCGATACTCGGAATATTTACCACTGTTCATTTGAGTAGTAGTAATTGTTTCGTTTTATTAATTATTTTTGATAAGGAAACGACACGATCAATAACACAAAGCAGATTCCACAAGTCTATGTTTCTTTTTCTTTCTTTTTTTCTTTTTTGTATCGGTGAAAGTCAGTATTGTTAGATAGTTAAATTAACACTTTGGAGGAAGAGTTGAACCGTGACCTCCTTTCTCCCAGCACTTAAGCGCACCCCTGATGCCGTTGGGCCAAAGACCTCTTGGCTGATGCTATTGCACTTATGTATACATTTCTAATTGCTAGGTTTGGGGGAGAGACAAGATTGTGTGTACATATGTAGCCGCAGCTATAATTATCTTCACGCAATCAAAAATTGGTTGATAACCTAGAATTTTAGAAAACAGATTCCCACACATTTAACTTTAGGATTTTTTCTTTTTCACCCAAGGGCCTTGTAGGGGCCAATCCCTTGGAACTTTTCAAAACTAACCTCAAAGTTAGTGGCTGTGTTTGTTTTGCATTTTTGGGTATTTTAGTTTTGGTAGTGGGTGGAGAGAGAAATAGGATAATGATTGGAGAGAGGAGTAATGAGTAGAGAGAGATGACAAAGTAATAATTAGAGAAATAGGGTAATGATTAGAAAACAAAACAAAAACAAAAACAAAATGTGAAACGAACAAGGCTAGTATAATTTCCATCCCCAACCGATGAATGAATTGGAAACTAAGAGAATTTCCTACAGTTGCAGATAACTTCGTAAATTAGTATCTGTAGACATCAAGGAAAGGGAAAGGGAAAGGAAAGTCAATGAGAGAAGCTAAATTCTTTGCTTTTGTTTGGTTGGGAGAAGAACCAAATTACAAAGACAATGAACAGGCATTTCTTGAAGTTGTAATCTTTTGTCCGGTAACCCAAAAAGAATATCACAAGCAATCTTGGCTCCTTTTCATTCCCTCAGCGTATGCTATAGTCTATACCCAGACATAGACATACATCAGTCTTACCAAGTCTAACACATAATCGATTTGAAACAGTTAATGAACTCTACAATTTTAATGCATGTTATGTGGGGTAGCTCCACAACAAAAATGCCACAAAAACAACAGACATAGACTCAAATGGCAATGTCAATACTAACTGAATCCTATCCTATACGACCCCTTCGAATTGAGACATTTGGTAAGAAAAGAAAAGAAAGGATTAGAGCATCTCAAAAAATCACCCATGTGAATTGAATAATTTGGTTAGGAACTGAGAGAAAAGCACAAAAATAAATTTTTTTGATTGGTCCCTTCCCCTTTCTCGAGATATGGTGAGAAAGAGCTCTCCTTTCTTGTCACATCATTTCTCACAATTCAAAGGGGCTGTTACTCTTGTTATCTACTTTTGATCTTTGAACATCCATTATGCTAGCTACACACAAGCCCATCCACAACGGGGAAATTCACATAAAAGCAATTAAGCTCAGCTACAGGAGGATACGATACCGAATTGTAAGTTTTCTTTTTGATAAGCGAATTGGAAGTTCTTTTGCTAATACAGGTGACTTTTTCCCCCGCAACCAAAGGTAACCAAAAATCCAAACATAGGACAGATAATTAGTAAAGCTACAAGTGAAGTTACAACTAGAGAGAACAAAATCCGAAGTAATTGATAGTAATAAGATGGAGAAAATGGCAAATTAGAGGTTGTAGGAAAACGTACGGAGAGCATGAGAGGGGTATCGAGGACGGGATTGTGAGGGCAAATCAGGCACGCGTATTTACCGCTGGAGAGCTTCCTGTAAGAGGAGGACTCGATTCCTTCAACGGCCAGATCATCCACCTTCCTCTTCCTGTACTGTGCCTCTCTCGCCCAGCTATCTCCTCCGTACACACTCATCTCACTCTCTCTCTCTCTCTCTCTCAAATCGCGCGAAAAATCAAGAGATTTGGTGGGAGATGGAAATTAAAGCCAAGGCCAAGCCCAAAATCGAATCACTAGGCCTACCATTAGGACATGGATGGGCCTGGCCCAGGTTTTTGTGAATTGGCAAAGGGCCAGGGCTTCCCTTTACATCCCTACTCGAGAAGGCAAAACTTTAATGCAACACTAAAGAATTGGCCAATTATTCAATTCCCTCGGAGTGCCACGTGGTACTCTCTACAAATAAAAGATCGTCACTACACAATGTGGGTCATTTCTGGTCTCCCAAGCACCTAACATAAGCAAATGATGATGTCCCTATCACAAAATTTGTTGCAATGTAAGTGATAGGGAGTACCACGCAGACAATACCAGGTGTATTTCTAGGAGTGCTGAATTATTACTTTACAATTTCACACACACAAAAAATTACATCACTGCGTAATAGTAAATCACCATGTGTGCATTATGAAAATTTATACCGTGTAGACGCGAGAGTTAACAAAATAGCATGTAGTGATCTATTAAGTTTGAATTAGTGTTGTTAACTAGTTAGTCTTTCTACATAATAATTCATTATTGTATGTCTATCATGTATTTGCGACATCGCCAGTTAATAGCAAATCACCATGTGTACATTGTAGACTATAGTACTATACTATGTAAACGTGAGAGGTAACAAAATGGTCCTGCTAACCTCCTGCTAGCACGAATTGATAAGTAATAGTACTATTGAATTAGTATGGTTAACAAGTTAAACTTTCTAGAGAATGTGCAGTGTGTACGACCCCACCCCCTTTGTGAGTGTATTTTTAAATGTTTGTGTGTAGTTGTAGAATGATTGTAAGACTATTTACGATTGAATGGTGAAGCAAGAAGGACAGAACATTTTATAGTATCATACGAATGAATAACATGGAAAGTAACTCTGCCTGGCACTTAATTCGTCACAAGTTTTTCCAAACAGAAAATTAGAAGAGACCAATTCCGTCAGTAAAATTTCCAATTCGATTCCAGATGTGCAGTTCTCATAAGAAACATTCATTCTCCCAGATATAAACCGCTAGAGCGACACTCGCCAATTAACAGAAAAAGACTAAATCCAATTGACGAAAATTGTCTTGTGCCTGAAATTTGTTTGGATGCTCATGTTGTTCTCCCTCCCACAAAACCTGCAAGTTAATTGAGGAAAAAAAAGTACAAATATACATCAGAAAAACCATTAATACCAGAACGTTTAATCAATATGTTTCTTGAAAAAGGGGGAAAGAAACCGAAACACCCCCGACTATTTCCATTTATGTTATACAAAATCAAGAACAATTAAAATGTAACTACAATTCAAACAAAGCTATCAGTTTCTTAGTGCCTGATACTGAAACGGCTTGAAGATGCAAAATTCTGAAAGTAATAGCAGTAAGTAATTTGTCCCTACAAGACACTGGCAGCCTGAATTCAGGAACCAAATAAGAAAGCTACTTCCAAGGAGGAAAATCAAAGAGAGTATTAAAGGTGCTCCACATACCATAGAACCGTCCCTTGCTATTGGAACATCTTTGAGAAAGCTCTTTTCTCCTGATTACGTCTATCAGCTATCTGTTTGAATTCCAACATTCAAAACCAGGTTCACAATAAGCACGTATTAACCCCCTGCCAAAGAAATTGTATCCAACTGTACGTAATCATGCTAACCTTCTTCCTCGCAGCAGCAAGTTCCTTCTTTATTCCAGCTGAAACAGGCCAGAAACCATGTCAGTTATGGAGTTCCGACCTTCATTAATTACAATTTTGAGCATCTAATTTAGCATTCATAACTGCCATTCACATTTTGCAAATACCAGCCAGCTTGTAGTTAAATTAGGCTGGTATAACAATATCCGAATATCCGCAAAAAAATTAAGTTAGAAACTATCACCAACCATCATCTGGCTCCAATTCCAATGCCTTTCTGAAACTTTCAACAGCAGCATCTATATCATTAAGAGCTATGTGTGCCTGACAAATAAAGAAAACCCAAAAATTATTACCCTTGAAACCGTCCAATTGGACTCATTCCATCAAAGACACATCAGAACAATCTCCGTGAGGCCTAGCAGCTATTTAATAGAAAAAAATGCAGACGAAGATGCATGAAAAGCATACGTAGAGTTGGCTAAGTATGCCAACAGGCGAATACCAGTAATCTGCTGATATAAATTGGTACAAATGAAGTTTGTGACCGCCAAAACTAAAAATATTTACCGAGAACTGGCAAGGCATGCCAACACTTGAATACCAGTAATCTACTAACATAAATTGGTTCACAAAAAGTTTGTCATATGCAGAACTCAAAAAATTTAGTAAATGCCAGAGAAGATAATAGCTCCACGATTATACATAGACCACACTTTAGTGTGCATGTGAACAATTCTACTGAATAGCGTAGTGCTTGAAGGCAGATTAATATTAAAGCTCAAGCAAGCCACCAAATAACACTGCAGCAAAGTGCAAACATAACACCAGATGTTTACTTATTTTGATAACTCTGGTGTCTGGGCCAACTTAAGCGCACCTCAAGACCAATCCCATTGTCCACTAGTGAGAGCCCAGCTTACAACTAGAGCAAAGCTCTGTATGAGCCCAACTTAAAACTAGAGCAAAGATCTGTATATACTGGCCCCAAAGGAGTTTATAGCATGTAAGAGGTTTCGAACCTGAGACCTTAGGAGGGAGCAAACCCCTAGGTCTCAGGCCTTGACGACCAGGCCAACCCCTTGGGGTTCATGACATTAGATGTTCAATACTAGTTACGTAATAAATAATATCAATGGACAACAAGATCAATCCTAATTCTCAGGTGTAAGTCAACCGTCACAATGTTCATAATGAGCTATCCAAAGCAATACTTAGAAAACCAGTCCAGACCAAGAAAACAAGAAACAAAAGTGGGCAAATTTTATCCCCAAAACCCTATGCTCCTTGCACTAAAATAACAATGGATGGATGGTACAAACCTGGCCTTGACGAAACAAAGCTTTTACATTGTTTTCTCCATCACGCATTGCAAAATCTGTGTCCAACAATGCTCCCTTCAGATCGCCCAATTTTAATTTACAAGCCTACAGAAACATAGTAGCATCAATTCGTAAGACAAATTGAAGTTTCAATATAAATGCAACATAAGGCATAAATTACAAGTCGATATGCATAGAAAGCAAAGAAACCATGAACACAAAGAGCCCTAATTACGCAAAATGGCCAACTATACATATTGCAAACAGAAAATAAGACAACTTTGCATGTATATACAATGTAATGAACAAATACACAAATGATACATGATAGCACATTGCTGAAATACAATGAAGATTGCAATGAGATGAAATCTCAAGGAGCATTCAACAATTGTTATGCTATTGCAAGTTGCAGTCACCAATTGGCATGTCAAATCAGCAGGATTCATCCATAAGCCTAGTAGAGAACTAGAGCCCAGATACTTAAGTATGATCCCAATACTGGGAGCAATCTTAAATCTTGTGATCTTCAAGTTACCAATTATCTTCTACTCTTTAAGCAACATTGAACATATTTCCCAATTGGGGAAAGCTAAATGACATCGAATGAGACAATTAAAGGACCAAACACCATATCAGCACTGTTCAAAACTGGGTGGTCAACCATCTGACTTACCAATTCAGATTAAATTGTGTTTTTCAAACTCGAGAAAGAATCTGGAAGTCTGGAACATACAAGTCCATAAACAAATTCCTAGCCTCCATCATTATGGATGAGAGTCGCAGGCTAAAGATTCGAAAGACTAGTAGCCTAAGCTCAGTATAGTATAAACCACATGGTATCATCCAAAGTTGACCCATTTCCAACTCAAGCAATTATATGTGCCCAACTAGCAACCATGTTTTCAAGTATGGAAAATGCTAACCACAGGGCTTGAGGCAGTGGACTGTTTAAAAAGTTAATCGATATTTGAGAAAAGTGTTTTGCTATCCGGGAGACGTGTATTGAAATTCTAACTTGCTTGGCATTATATGCTTATTATCCACTGCCTGGTCAGCTTTGGTTATCCAGACCCTTTAATTAAAACCTTAAAGGACAGTTCAAATGAACAGTACAACTGTACAAATATTTCAGCAAAATGAAGAGTTGAGCCTCATGGCCGGAGATCAAAATATCTGTAGTTAATCGATGCAACCACTAAAAATTGATAGCTGGATAACATTTAAGTTATCCTTACAACTTTCATTTCTTACTTTGAAGCTAGCCCTTCCACAAAGATCAGAGGCTCACGCTGCCAAAGTTTTCAAAATGACTAGGCCAAACCTTGTTAATCCAGCCCATCAAACTTTGATATAAATTATGAGCTCGGCTTTGGTTGATTAGCTCATGGGATTTGGTTGATTAAGCATAGCATGTTTACTGACTTACACTATTGCATGTTAAAAACTCGACCCACAAGGTCAACAGAGCCAGCCACGGGTCGTCCAAACATGAAACAACCGGCGCCCATTATTCCATCCTAAGTTGATCTAATTGATGGTAGGACCTTATAATGCATTGCAATGTACAAGTTCCAAAACAAGTAGCTCAGGCAGTTTATTCCCATTAATTCCAAATAATTGGGGATATTGCCATGAAGACACCATGCAGCATCAACTTACAATTGTTTCAGTGACAGAATTCTTTGGTACACATGAACTCCTATCGAACCCAAACATAATGGAAAGGAATCATATGGTGTGAGATTATCAAGCTGCAGAAACTTGAGTTAAGCCTGATTACCGCATACAAAAACCATGGCCATGTTTTTAGATGAAGTTGAAAACTTGGAACGTGCAGTTCTATGGTCCTAGCTAGGTTCTGGCATATCAATTTCCAGAAAATTCCTTTTAGCTTTTCAGCTCGATTATGTGCACTGAAACCAGAGTAATTTAGCAAAGACAGTAGAGCCATTTGCTAGTTGCCAAGACATTTATCCAAATTATAAAACCGATATGCTGAGATAACTACAGATAAAGAGTACAATCTCAAAACACCAAACAGTGCAATAAAAAACTTACAGAACTGTTGGTAAAGATCTGTGCTTTTATCTTTCGTAAACATGAACTTTTCTCTGCAAAAGGGGGAGAGTAAACAAAAAGAGAATCATGAACTCAGATAGTGATGAAACAAGTGAGTCATTAGATGTAAATATCAACTCCTGGCACGAAATATAGAAAAGACAATGAAGACAAAAGAAGTCAGTTAACCTTCATCAATCTCTTCCTTTTCCCAGCAGACATCCAAATACCGTAAAGCCTTCCTATATTTCCTAAGAGCCATCTTATAGTCCTGCTTCTGTAATAGAAATGCAAAAGGCCATCAATGATGAATGCAGACCACAGGTCAAAGATGCAATTAACTCCAAAGTTCCATTTCACCCTCTATTGAAGACTTAAAAGTTATTTCTCAATTGCACAAATTTGAAAACTCAACAAAAACTCAGTTTGTGGCTTGCCTTGAATTGTTCATTACCGAAAGTCTTCACAGAATCTACAGCTTTCATCCACCAAGACAGCTCCTCAGGGTTGTTCTCAAGGTCAGCCGGCCAATCAGGAAACATATCACCATCATTGAAAAAATTAGCTATCCCATCATCTGCCCCCTCAGGAATTTCTCCACAATCCGCAATTACAACATCAACATCAGGGCAATCATTTTCACCAGTTGTAACATGCTCAATAGAACGAACAACTCCCATGCCCCTAACAACCTTCCCAAATACAACATGCTTCCCATCTAAATGAGAAGTACGGGTTGTTGTGATGAAGAACTGAGACCCATTTGTATTAGGACCAGCATTCGCCATGGATAACATTCCTTTTCTTTCATGTTTCAATTCAAAATTTTCATCTTCGAATTTTAATCCATAGATGGATTCACCCCCAGTGCCATCACCAGCAGAAATATCTCCACCTTGTACCATAAAACCTTTAACAACTCGATGAAAACGAACTCCCTGAAATTTAGTGAACAATCGTAAGGCACTTCCCATGAAAAGAGCCCCAATGGGGTAGACTTAAACTCAATACGTTGTCTCTAAACGTCAGTCTAAATAAATCTTACGATACGCATACAAATGAGATGTATCATATCCTACAATGCGGTTCATTCAGAGGTATGTGGGACATGTATCTCTAACTGTATCTTATTTTAAGCAAATATTCTTGCACGATCTATGACACAATACAGGGTACTTTTTCTTATTAGAACATGTTAGCGGATAACTTTTGTTCATTGGAGCGCCGGAATGTGGGGGTTGTTCCCATCAGAGAAGTCAGAGTCCTGGATTGAGCGTTTGTAGAAGAGCAAAACTTTGCATCTTACAACATGATAAATCTTCTATTCTGTATTGGGTATAACTACTATTTAACTTGTATTTACACTTGTTAACGTATCTTAAGATATGATACATAAAATGACGAAAATGATACATGATATGTATCATGTTTTGACAACATTGTAATGCTTAATATCGCAAACCTATACTAATATTTGCCCTGAGATGAAGTTTATTACAATATACATAGCAAAATCATACAATTAAATAATTAATTATCACGGAATTTCACTATCTAAACTGTAATTGCACATTTTGCCAACTAATCTTACAATTTGCCCTCGGTTCTATCACAAAAAGAATAGGTACCAAGAAAAGAAAAAAAGTGCCCCACCATTAACTCAATAAAATCATATTACTTTAAGAGGAAAAATAATCGCCCCATTATCAAGAACATCAGCCAGTAATTTCCTCGATTAGGAGAGCTCGGAATGACATTTCTGCACATTCCATGATTGGAACCCATCACTACAGATGAAGCTCTGAAACTCAAAGACGGATATGCCCCCAGAATCAACAAAAATCTCCACTCTAACATCTTCAAAGAACGATAGTTTCTCAAAATCACCAAGGACATAAGGGTCCTTTTCTTATTATAACCGGAAACGAAACTGCTTATCATCCTAAAAAGTAAAAACAGATAAGCAGATCTTCTTTACCCAAAAATAAGTCTATCATCGTGTCTATGTCCATGTCTACACCTAGGAATTCACACACGCACACGAACACACACAGAGAGACAAATACATGCATATCTATATGAAAACGTGTGTGTGTGTGTGTGTGTCTATATATATATATATATATATATATATATAGAGAGAGAGAGAGAGAGAGAGAGAGAGAGAGAGAGAGAGAGAGAGTGGACCCTGTAATGGAGAGGGAAGCCGGTGATGTCGCCTATGCCCTTTTCCCCGGTACAAAGAGCCCTAAAGTTTTCGGCGGTTCTGGGAACGACGTCGTCGAATAGCTCCACGACAATCCTCCCTTCCAGCTCTCCTCCGATGCTCACATCCAGATAGCACCTCACCTTGCCCATCTCTTCTTCTACACCTCACTTCTCTCTGTAGCAGTAGTACTACTTTTCTCTCTCTAAAACGAAAACGAAGAACCCTAGTTTGGTATAGGAAGTTTGTCCAAGTAGTAGCATATGTATCAGACTGTTGTACTGTCCCGTTTGCGCCCATTATTCAAACTCTTCCCTGTTGTTCGCCAGGTGTCGCTATCTTGCGCCGGGGACACTGTGTGCTGTGTCTTTGTCTTGACGTTGGGTGCCCTCCCCACAGTGTTTTTGATCATTTCCTTTTTATGGCCCTCTTCATTTATTCCTTTGTTGAGTTTTACGTACTACAGTACTAACGTAGGGTGGAAAAGAGGTTGCCTCGTTCAGGGAGGGTCCAGAAAGGTGGTTTTTGACATCCCAACTAGCTGTTTGTTTCGGTAATTAATTATTTAAATTTTAAATAAATTATTTGTGTCAATAGTTAAATAACTATTTGTTTTTAATTATTTGTAAGAATAATTTATTTAAAGTTTGGACTGTTCAAAATATTTTTGGATGAATGAAATTGTTCACCTTCGCGAAAATAATTTTTACGGAACCTCCGTAAAGAAGTTTTTCTCTTTGGAAAAATACTAAGGCGGCGTTCTGATAAGCACTTTTTGCACCCTTTTTTTTGTCCTTTAGTGAAAAAAATAACAAAATTTTTGCAAAAAAATAAAAAAATGAGTGACCTTAAAAAAAAAAATAGTGTGAAAATCATTTTCATTTACTCTATTGCTACTCTTATACTATAATAATGTGACCTCGAAGACTGAAATCTCATATTGCATTTGTGATATTTCTTTTTACAAACCGGAAGGACTTGGGGTGGAGACAAACTTTTGGATATTTTTGGGTGTGTCATTTTATTGTTTTACTTTAATTTTCTCTATCCTTTAGTATTTTAATTGGTCAGTGGTTACTTGGTCACTGAACATTACTAATATTGGATTGGAAACCCTCATGTTTAGGATAAAAATGAAGAATTTAATGCACAAAACATTAGTGACACTTTCGGAGAGAGAGATATTAGGTAGGGATTCTTTTTCTCTCATCTTTCGGAGTTATTAGAGACTAACAACAAATTACCCATCAATCACTATCACCGATAATAATCTAAAGAGGTTGGTTGAGGAGACCATGACAACAGGTAACACCGATCCTTGTTCAATCATTAATTTTAGGGTCCTAAAATTAATGAAGGTATGCGTAAATTGATCCAGACTCGCTTGATTGTAAAAAACACATCATCAATTAGGTCATAATAGCCATCAATAGTAGTAAGCAACGTCCCTTTTGGATGGAGTAATTTCAAGAAAAGAGAAGAGAAAAAAAGGGTTTTGATTTTTAGTCAAATCACTTATTTGAATTGACTATTTTAGTGAGAATGGGGAGAAAATTATATAAATAAAATGTTTTGATTGGCTTCTCCCTCTTCTTATCTCTCCATTTCTCACTATCCAAATAGACTGTAAAAGTATAAATGTAGAGTGGTCTATTAAAAAAAATTATTGAAGCTATCACAATCAATTATGACATAAAACTTGGAATTGGTTCGCGTTGAATGTGGGAGATGCTCCCGTAGAGCGGGTGCAGAGCGGCTGATCCAGTCGTTCATCTCAACAACCGACGACTCGGATCTTAATCGAGCAATAAACGTGCTTATTAGTATGCGCTCAGATTCAATCCAAATCATTCGTGTCGAGATGAACGCCCGGATCGACCGCTCGACTCCGTTCTATAGGAAGATACTCGGTAACATCGTATATGAATAAAATACATAAAGTCTCCTTCAACCAATGCATAATGTGATGAAAGACAGAAAACTAAAACACAAATAGACGTATTGGATTGGAAAATGGTAACCGCATTTAATATTTGCATAATTTCTCCTTTAAACATCTAATCCACCAGACAGCCACATTCGCCACTTTGATCTATATTGTTGCACCTAAACCTCCATTCACTTGTTCCTCTAATGGACGTTCTGATTGTTTTGGTTTGTTTCTTCTTTTTAATAATCGGGTGTCTGGATCTTATATGCATCTCGATAAAAAAACTTTTAAGTTAATGACCATGCAAATTTCCAGTGACCTTAGTGAATGGTTGCACAACGCTTGCTTGTGTTCAATGGTTTGATGCAAATTTCCAGTGACCCTAATGGCTTGCTAGGAATGCAATTTTAAAACGCAACTTCCTGACACAACTGTATTCGAGAGCCATTCGATGCATGTGACTCCGGAATTGTGTTCCCTGAACTTTTTGCTCTCTTGCAAGTCTTGATAAGACCTGCTCTAAGACCCCCACTAGGTGATGGGGGAGCCGATTTGATTGCAAAATACTTTTATTCATCCATGGGTCTCCCATAGCTAGAACCATACAGAACACCCCACCAGTTACAAAATGCTCAACTTCAAGAGTTTACAGAGCCACATTTCTTCCTAATTTCCCCAACTTGCCCGGTTAAAACCCCAATACTTCCCATCTTAATCATTGATGCTCCAAAATCTTGTGAAAACATGTATGGGTACATGCTATAAGAACTGACCAGTGATGCAGCCACTGGATCCCCCATTAAGGCTTGATCGGATTCGAGAAGGCCCGAGTTGCTCACCAGGTTGTTATAATAAGCGTTGTCGAACATGTACGCGGTTGCAGTGTCCAGAGGAGCGAGCTTGGTATTCGATTTGTCCACGGTTCGGACACGTGCTTCTCAAGCCGGAGAGAAGCGAAGAAGTCGAGAGTAGGATCGGGCTTTCCAGGAGCCTTTGAAGTTGAAAAGTCCTCCTCTTGAATGTGAAACATTGAGCATAGCCTATAGTATGTCCACCTACAACATCAAGAAACATTTACTTACAAATCTTTCATGAACAAAGAACTTCACAGTGTCAGTTTCGTTACGCTTTCGTCAGGAAAGATACTCCGCCTATTGGCTCCAACACTTAACAGTACAAACCTGTGCTTCGAATTCGAAAATGGCTTGCTGTAGTCAAGAGATCGAACAAGTACCTGAGAGGACTACTACGTCTTTCAAGTCGAGGCCCTTTGACGTAAACTTGGCAGTGATTGCATCTAAAGGTTCAATAGGTGATGGCAACTGTTCATTTGCTGCTTTCTCACTAGCAGTTAACCCGTCCCGCCTGCCCAGTGGAACGTACCAGAAAGGCCCTCCTGACTGCAAAAATAAACGTAAGAAGAGAAGATGTAGTTCAGTTTGAAGCATAGAAGTAAAAATTAGTCCTCTGATTGAAACAATGATATAGTTGTGTTAATTACTTGGAAAACAGCTTCTCTTGCTGCAAGAGTCAATATGTCAGCACAAGAAACAGTTGAAGGGCAAGCTCTTTCGACATCCGCCTTTATTGTGTCAATGACTTCAAAACCTCTAAGCGAATTGCGGTTGGGTAAAGCATTCTTCTCTCCCTTGAAACGTTTAGTGTCGTCAAGGAGCACAGAACCATCACAGCCCTATCGCAAGGCAAGACAACCATGAACAATAAATTTGAAAATTCTAAAGCAACATAACCGGTCCATATTAGAAGAAACACTGGACGAATTTGAGCTTCAGTTTGTCATCTGCAAACTGTGACATCGTGTTTTGAAAAGCAAGTTCAAGAAGAATGAAACTTCTAAACCAATGTTTCTTAAAAATTCCCGCTTATTTCTAAGATTCAAATCGATTTACACATAATGTTACCATAAATCAGTTCGGTTCCTAGGATAAAGCAGGACAATTATAGCGAAAGAGCAAGTAGCGAAACGTGTAGTCATAATATCCAATTAAATTCAAGGTTAGGCTCCTTTATCATACTAAAACATGATTAATAACTAACGAAGGAAAAGATGCCCTATGGGACTATGGGCTTATGGCAAGTTATAGCAATTAACTTTCTACATATAACAGTGAAACGTAGCTGTCAACTTGTTTCTCCGCGTTGGACAGTAATATTTGCATTTGTCTATCTTGTAAGTCAGGAAGGGGAGGATTATCAAATGTTAACAAAACGAGAGAGCATTGCAGGGGTAGGGGAACAGAGAAATTCCAGGGCTATAGTTTTTGAGGGAGGAAATAACTACATTTACGAAACAATCGTGAAAGTGCAACCGGAGAAGGGATGCAGCCATCCTGGTATCATTCTTCAGAGCTGCCCAAACACCAAGCTTGACGATCGTGAATAAGTGAGGGCATGACATATCGTAAAAACTATAATCGAGTAGGCCATCGTCATAATAACCATAAGTGACAGAAGACAGAAATATCAACAGAAAGAAGAGGGAGATAATGACGCGGTGAGAGGGTTTAAAACCCATAATCTTCTGAGTTGGACGTTTGTGTTGACAAATTCTCATCACTGGTGGTTGATAATATATACTACGCGAACACGAAAGGATACTTTGTAAACTGAGCTCATTGGCTTTTCTTGGAGAGTGGCAGTACCACTATAGTTGTTGAAGCCTAATGTCCATATCTGCAATACATTATTTCTCCAACTATGAAAAGTGATAAAACGCCATTAAATAACTTCGGCGTGCGTCGTTATGCATTCTATTTTTCTCTGCTAATCGAGTTACATTCACCTCGTGCAAAAAAGCATACTATTTTTCCAGGGCCTTTCACTTTCTATCACACTTCCCGAGAATATGATTCGCCCTGCATGAACACCAGTAGTAGAAAAATCATGTTAATCAGTAGGCAGCAGCCGGCACTTAATCAGGAGTGGTCAACTAAGTCAAGGGTTATGCTGCTCCTGCAACCAAGGATTCATTAGATTCTAAGTATATATCCTCAAGTCAGTGAACTCTTTCCAAGTTCCTTAGACTACAGAATGACACACCAAGTTCAGGACTTTAGATAAGTATCTGAAGGTTTTGTTTGAAGAGGCGACGAGAGAGAACAATGAATGTCTTAGTTCTTTGCTTTACAAAAACAATTAAAGTGCCAAAAACGCGAGTTCCTGTTGGATTTCCTTCTCGATCAATGGAAATAGTTGCACCGTCATCGCATCGCCTGGTGATGTGTAACTAGGTGATTAAGAAACAAAGAACATGGTAAGAAAAATCAAAATATGCCAAGAATATAAAGTTCTGGATGAGCATGCACAGGTTTTTTTAAACAAGTCAACACTTATCTTCTGGAAGTGGGAGTACAAGTGTTATCAGAAGCAAGAAATAGCAATAGATAGTTGAGCACCCCACTTTGCTTTTACAAAGAATAATAATAAGAGGGGAATGAATCAACTCAAGATGACTGGTAGAACAGTGTGTGCACTAAAAATTCAATTGCTCCCTTTACTAGTGTGTGCGTTCGCCAGCTTTGTGGTTGGAAAGTTGAGCTGCAAACCCAAGTCTGAATTGTCCCCACAAGTGGACTGCAGTACTGGTCCAGAAAGTTAATCGAGATGTGCGTAACGGCGTAACCTAGTCCGACAAGTGCCTTATCGAGAAAAGACAAGTTTAGCTGCAAATTAACTAAGCAAGGTATCCAACATAGTAGATCTCATTGCATACACAACTAACCCAATTTTTTGCGTCAAGGGCAAGTAGTTATTAAAAGGGTCCAGACAGACTTAAACCAATACTATCGTGCAAATGCGTGGGGGTTCATTGAACAACTAGAAAAGCCCGGGCTAGCCCGCAAATTTGGGGAAATTCTAGATGGGTTACTGTTCAAACTAGCAAAGAAATCTCCTTTTTGCCCGAACAACAATAGGTTGTGGCCACAAACTCAGAAATTAAGGCCGCAAAATCATAACTTGTGGTAAAAAACTCGGAGCTTGTGACTGCATACTCACAACTTGTGGCCGCAAACTCTTTCTCTGAAACCGCAAACTTAAACTCGTGGACGTAAACTGATACAATGTGGCTGCACACTAATGCCCATGACCGCAAACTAAGTCCTGGTGGCGCCGGCGGCGGACTGCATATGGTTTTATGACTTTCCCCACCACCCCAAGTCACATGGGAGTAATTCACGCGAGCGTGCTTGAGCGCAAGCGTGTTCGAAACACATTCCAACCTAGTATTAAAATCCGCGAGAGCAAGGATGAAGAGTGCGAGCGCAATGCAAGAATTGAAAGTGAGAGCTCGAAATATTTTGAAGGATTATTTGACCGAGTTCTCACCGGTGCGACGCTTGGATTTGAGCCTTTGTTGCCCTCTTACCCATTAAACACAACAGGAAACGATATCAATGAGAACACAAGTTAGGATCCATCGATAACTTTTCTCTGTGCTCTTCGTTTCCATTTCAGTAGAGATTCCGTTTCGATAATTGCAACCCTTTTGGTATACGTGCGTTGGGAGATCGGGATGAGCCCAAAACACTGATTAGCAAAAAGGAGTGACGTAGAAGATGGCCCATGCAGGTCTCGAACCTGCGACCTTCGCGTTATTAGCACGACGCTCTAACCAACTGAGCTAATGGGCCGTTTGCTGATGGGTTTCATACTTATTCAATTAACTTAAAAAATCTCGCGTTCAGACGACTAACTGAAGGAATTCTCATGAGGATTCCTTGTAGTTTCAGGCTCCATTCTTTTGAATTTTTTGTCTAAGATTTGTTCCGGTATTTTTTATTTTTCGCAACATCCTGTTGAGTTTTTCGTTGTAATTTTTGAGATTAATCATTCGTCTCAACGAGAGGAATTAGAAAAGTATAAAAATGTGAGCCGATGTTGAACAAAGCTCATATATGATGGTACTTTAGGAAGGAAAAAAAAAGACGACAACTGTTTGGTATTTTTTTATTTTTAGAGAACTTTTTTTTCTTTTTTCGCCATAATTTTTCACTTTCTAAACTCCTCTCGTCGAGATGGATAATTAATCCAAAAAATATGACATCAATCAAACAAAAATTCAGAAAAGACGAACAAAATACACAAAACGAGATAAACAATAAAGTCAAGGAGGATGGAGCCACTGGATTCCCATTGACTAAAGAAAATGAAGTTGTGGTGAAAAAAATTGAAGTGTCAAGTTTTTATATAGGTTGGAGTGGTGATATATCAATTGAGCATCCCATGTCATTGTTCAGAAAATTCAGACAGGAAAATGAGAGAAATGGGAGTTCCATATGCAAAACCACATTACCAGGAAATAGGAAGACTTGGCAAGAAAAACTTGTACTCAAATAGCCATGACCACTGTCATGATCATTGACAAAACAATCTCATACATCTCAGCGAACACATGCCCGAAGGTTCTGCGTTCGATTATTGACTGCTTTCCTACTTGCCAACACAAAAATCAGAAACTATTGAGCCATTTGCTAGTTGGAAAACAAAATTGAGCACCACCCACTACTCCGAAATAGAAACGCCCAAAACAGGAGTTCTGAGCAGCTTTCCTCGTCCCATGGTGAAGCCCCTTGTTCCGTCTGGCATCCTAGGCCCTTTTGTAGCCTGCTTAGGAGATACTTCGTACTGGATGGAGCAGCTTGATGGCAGAGGTGAGGCAAGCAGGCCACGCCCGTTGTGACTGTGGCTCTGGAGGCGTTGTGGTCTTGAAGACTTCCCACGGCCTCGTCCAAACCCTTTCTTCATTCCAGGTGAAGTTTCTTCACCCTGCCAAGTTAAAAGGAAAACAATTGTTCAGTGCCCTTTCCGTTTTTCGCTTTGTCCTGTTTCATTACTATTGGAAACTGAGTAAGGCCTATTATTCTGTAGTCGTCCCGAATAATCTTCCACGTACAAGGCGTATCATGGTTATGTGTTAAGCCTGTGTTTGGTTCATGGACATTTAGTCGGCTACCTGGGAAGGGAAATGACAAGTAAGAAGAAGAAGGTGTAACTTCTTCACAGCAATCCAAACACAGCCTATCAGAACACTTCAACAAAGAAGTGACAAAAGGTACTTGTTTAGCATTCTTATTAGGCACCAGCCGCACCACAGTACCAAACAAGCAGGGACAGAATCAGGATTTCATAAATGTGGGGGCCGAACTATGACAAGAAAATTTTGAAATTTAAGGTTCAAAAATCTAATAGTTTGTTTGGTTTAGGTTTTGAAGGAGGTTTTTTGAGTAATGAGTGGAGAAAGATAGAAAGAGAAATGAGATTAATAATTGAAAGAAAACTTATGGCAGACCGTGTGCAAAGAAAGAAATTAAGTTTTGGGACCCAAAATGAACACATTTTTAAAGCATTTAAATGTCTAAATAACATTCAACACAAAATACAATATTTAGGTGTTCTTAACCAAAAAAACAAAAAACTAATATTAATATTGAAATTTGCAAAAAAAAAACCCCCCGAAACAACGCAAGGGCCGTGGCCCCCATATGCCCATTTACAGTTCCGTCTCTGCAAACAAGAATGTACTACCAATAGTTAAGATGATACTTACAGTATTCTCCCCAAACAATTCTGAGCTATGAGGCTGATAAGCGTCTTCAGGTGATCCAGGGCACTCATCGTCGTCAAAAATCCCATCAAAATCTGATTTCCTGCTCTTCAAAACAGACTTCGGCTGGACATTCACAGAAATGTTCAAAAACTCTTCACTCTTCAGGCAAACCGAACATTGAAAACAGATGTTATAGAGGAAAGGAAAGTCAAAACTTTCCAAATTGGCATACCGAGCATCTAAGCAGCAGCCTTACGCGGAGGCCTTTCCTCCAGTTTCTTTCATCATTTAGCTTCTCAACCTGGGAAAATTAACGAGCTCTTAACTAATGCTTGTGCAAATGGCAGACCGAAGAAATACACATGCAAGACTTTTGTGGTGGAAATTACATACTGCTTTCTCAGCTATCTCAAGAGTTTCATATTCCACTAGTGCATGGAGCTTCAAAAAGAAAAAATGAAATAAAGAGGATCGCATTAAAAAACAAGCACAAGAAAAACTTCTAAGAGTAGTCTCCATGCTACTCAAGCAAAAGCATGGCGTCGAGTTATATTTCTGAATTTCTCATACCTTGTTACTGATTAGAACATCAACTTTGGAACGTGAAGAATTAGATTCCTGGGGATGGCATATTCGGACTGTTTTCACCCTGTTCATAGTGTGAGAACTTTTATAAAATGCACTGTTGACACCAAAAAACATGGATAATTATGATACCAGAAAATGAGGTATGACCTTCCAACCACACCAAATATTTTCTCGAGGTTATGATGCGAGTGATCTTCAGGTAAATTCTCCACGACAACTGTGCGTGCCTACAAGGCGCATTAGACAAATTGAACCACAATCCTGGGAAAGGTCCAAATAACAACTTTGGCTTGTTTGTTTGCCTAGACTAACAGTGAAATCCTATCCGGTTACTAGCAAGGGGATTAATGAGACCACAGCCTTTATGGTGTAGGCATATCCCATATTTCGTATGATATCATATCCACCGGATATTCAATCAACCAAAAATGGGATATGTGGTTCCCTTGGATTCCTAGTCCAATCCCATGCTTTAATCCAGGCAAACATACGGGAAATTGGGGTCAGCCAAGGATAACGGGAAAAATCTACCTGCAGTTCCTCCCTATCCTTCTCAGTGAAAAGGTGCTTGCGCTTGACCTTCTTGCTGTCATCGGTTACAACCTTTGCAACACCAAATAAAAGTATAAGGAATTGAACTTTAAGCTAAACTGAAGAAATTAAACCAAAATGATTCTTCTTGTTGCTTTTCATCTAGGATAACAGAATAAACTTACAAGTGTAGAAGAGGACCGAAGAGCTTGGGCAAGCAAATCGTGGTTACTGATAAGGGACCTGATTTTCTTCGTAGATGCAATAACAGAAATCGGAACTGTTACAGTGCCAAAATCACAAGTCAAATATCATATCGATCCAAACTTAATGAACTCTTAATGAAAATGACATTATGCCTGTATGATAGTATTGTCTCATAGTCCTTACCATAACCTTCAGGGTCCTTATTCATTTGTTTCGACAAAGACTCATTTGCAAGCAAGCTTATGTCACTTAACTGGTATTCAACCTGTCACAAGCAAATTTATTCGATAAACAAATCGACTGCCTTATTCAGGCATAAGAAACGAAACAAACATTGTTGCGTACACAATGCCGCTCCCTATCATAACTTTTAAAGCAGAATCACTTTCTGGTGTGAACGTCAATTTTGAGTCTGCCTCACACATTTTTTCCCCTGAACTATCCCTCTGACAGCCCAAAGAAAAACTGCCAAAACTTTTTTTCTCCTCTCTTTTCAACTTTCACATCCTAGTTTTCATCACAGATCAATCAAAATTCAAGATTTTTCTCCTTCCATCTTTTGCAAAACACAATTTGCACGCACATTGCGTGTGCCTAGAGTCTATTCTTACTCAGAAGTAGGACTAAAAAAATAGACCCATGCAAAAAGAAACCCAGAAAAGAAGAGGTATATACCTGCTTGATGATCTTTCGGCGAAGATCGTCAGTAAGGACATTTTTCGAACTGTAGGAGGGCGTGGCAGTGTAGCTAGAAAGGAAGCTAATCGGATCTTGATCCCCAACATAAAACCAATCAGGCCCACCGGTACTCCCATCGAGGAGGTTATAGTAAGGATAGAAATAGCCCGATACGGGCACCTGCGGGTGTGTTTGTGGGACGAATTCGGGTGCTTGGGCGTTGAATTTGAAGGAACCAGAACTAGAAGTGGTAAAGGTGGTGTCTTTCATGTGCATTTCTTGAGGCTTTTCCTCACGATGCGCTTGTGCCATCTTTGCTACTAGTATAATTTGTTCAATCTCTCTCTTTTTTGCTGTTTATTTTGTTTGAGTCTTTCTCTCACTTGGGTTTTCTCTATCCAAGAGATGAAGTGGGTCTCGTGGTGGAGGAGTGATGTTGGAACGAGGAAGTTGGATCTCTCTCTCTCTCTCTCTCCCCTGAAGTTTAGTAGAAACTGTTAATATGGGACTTGGAATCCACATTCCCCGCCAAAATAGATGGAACATCTCTCTGTTCGATTGAAGACACTTCACCCTTCTTGCACATAGGCCATAGCCGTTGCTTTTGCGCCTTGACCAATTTTTTAAGGTTTTGGACTCTCTCTCTCTCTCGGATTTTCTTCTTTTGTTTTTGGTTTCTATCGACCACTAATAATGAGAAAAAAACATTTTGGACATGATTATCCAAACACAGGTGTGCGTGCATGGATCCCGGTACAACATACGAGACTCACATGCATAGAACGGTTTTGAAATACATTTGCGTCCGCATTTATGTTCAGACATTTGTGCATATAGCATTACTAACGATGACATACATTACTCGTACTTGCTGATCTTGAATTGAAGTAAAGATGTCATTTGGACCAAAATGCATGATGATATGGAGGTTTGTAAATCTTGTCCATGTTTTTTGGGCTTGTAGGCTTTTTGGGTGTTTGAACTGTGTTCCAATTATTTTAATTGCTTTATGTAGGCTTTAACGCCTCTTAGAGGTGTGGGCTTAGTCTCAATGGGTGCTCCTTGATTGATTTTTTGCCAATTAAGAGATTAGGTCTTGGGTCCTTGGGTACAGGATTACCTCTAAATTTAGGAGTATGATGACGTCAACCCTTGTTCCTTTAATCTTTGTAACAATTTCAAGGATTATAAAATTTTATTTTCGCCGTTCACAAAAAAGAGGCCCAAATTCATGAAAGCCATTGCAGTCCTGTACAGGATGGGGGATCCATTTCATCCTGGTTTTGGTCCAGCCCATTATTGGCCCGACTACAATCTATACAAAGTTACGACCTGTAGCCCAAACCGATCTGTAAATTTAAGTCCAAATTCACCGTTAAAAGTATATTTTGCTACCTCATTTCATAATCCGATTAATGAAATAATAAGTGCTCACCTAATCAAACAATTCAAATTTTGTTGTTATCTTAGACTTTTTACTTTATTTGTAGACTTCAAATCACAATTTTTTTGTAATTTATTACTAAAATTTTACATAGTATATGTTGGAGATGATTTAAGAGACACGGAATAGTACTAAAAATTTACAAACTTCAATGTGTATTCCACCTCTATTGATGCACTTTATTCACTTTCTATAGTTTAAACACGTTTTCCATCGTTGATTGCCGCCCAGATAGTTATTTGTTTTTTTCCTTAGACGGATGAGTGAGATAGAACGACCAAACAGTGTGAACAGAATCTAGTGGAGAACCTTGATTTGAAATATCTACTCTAGACTATCTAAAGGTTAAGGACGTCAAGAATGTGAACATAAAATACGAAATACTTTCGGAATATCCTGTTATCCTTATTTTTGGTGCGCAGAATGAATAAAAAAAGTAATTCTTGACCAATTCAACCCGGACTCACTTGCATAATGTAGTTAAAAATTAGATCACTCTCCTCCCCTATGATTTTCTAAGAATCCAAGGTCAATTCATAGAAAATAAATTGTTGAACTCTGACAAATTCTTCAAAATAAGTATCTCCTAAATTTTATCTATAGACTGATCTAAAAAATCTGAAAAAAATAACCTTAGGATTATAGGTGTCCAAACATTGCTGTTAAAAGAAAAATAGGAATCCAAACATAAAACATAAGATTAGTGTTACAGCATCTTTGCAAACTTTACCGTTGCGATTGTCCGATTGGTTCTCTTTGCAGATTCCTTCTAAAGTTTTCCTTCTTAAATTAACGGCTCGTTTGTTTGCGGTTAAAATTTTGGAGAGATAAGGGATACGAATCATACGATTGAAAGGGGAAGGGGGATTATGTCAAAAAGAAGATTAAAGTTACTTGGTCTGTCTTGTAGTTGATATGAAGGGATGGATAATGGACAATTGTGTGAATTTCTTATTTTGCCCTCCACGCATAGCAAACCCTTCAAAATTCTAAGGGTATTTTGATAATGCTCCGACCCAGATAGAATTTGGACACCAATGGGATGTCTAAAACTTGCCCTCTCCAAGGAGATAATAATTAGTATATCTCGATGGGACGGAGAGAGTATATCTCGGTGGGAAAAACTAAACAAACATTTGAGTATCCCTCAATCCGGGTGCAGTCCATATCCTGCTTCAATATCCTCCAAGAAAATATGCCGTAAAGGTCTCCATTGCTAGGCGAAGCCTCCGAAAATTTTCGAGCAATTATTTTTTTCCTAACAACAGGGGTGGTCACTGAAAATTTCCCAACCTCATCTGTCACATAGTAATGTCCTGATAAATTTGGTACTGAATTGTTTTCATCCGTAGGACAAGGTGCAATGAATGTTTCCCACGCCAGAATCGTGCAACAATTTGTGGTCCTTACTAGATCGGTTGTGACCTTGGAAATTTCCATTCCAGATTCCCCCAAACAACATTTTGCCTCACCTAGTGCATGAATCTTGTGAGTGGATCTGCACTTCCCCAATTTTACCCTGATGGGTAGGTTTGTCGATTCCTAAAGTCACATAATTTGCGTTCGTGTGCACGAGCAGAAGAGTCTTCGAAACACACCTCAAGCTCTCAGAATTCACGAGTGGGAGAATCGAAAGCGCGAACACATATCGTTTTGAAGGAATATGACTAAGATTGATCCCGCCCCAACTGGGTATTGGATTATCCCAAAAAATAAAAAAGGAAAAGGAAAAGGGAAAAGGTAGTCTGTACTATAAATGTACCAGCCATGTGAATAGCCACTAAACCTAATGGCTATATATTCTTTTCTTTATCTTTCTTTTAAAACCAGAAAAACAGAGAAGCTGTTGAATCTGATTCTTCAATTTAGTTTGCCCAAGAAACCAAGAAAACATAAACTATTGAAGGTTCCATCATTTTCACTCCATCTTTCACCAAACCAGTCTATGTAGCAATGTTTATTTAAAATAAAAAAAGACCCTATCAATGTGGGGGCACTCATTATATCCTGTCTAAAAGATTCCTCTCTCCATTATTTTGTTTGTGAGAGTGACTCTTTTGTCATGTACCCTGGATAAGAATACCAAACAGATAATAGAGAGTTTTTTAAGTGGAATATGACTTGTTAGGTTAGAGGATTCGTCTTGATAATATTGAGCAATTTGACTTGTTCATAGGCTGTTGGAATCATGGAATTTTTATGTTATCCTCCTAAGAATTTTCACAAATTACTTAAATAAGTAGTCAATAAAAAATGTAGCCTCAGAGAGGCTGAATCAATCGTTTTTTTTTTTTTATCAACGAAAATTAATTTCATTAACCCATAAAAAGGCAGAATCGATTACTAGAACGAAATTTTCACAATTCAATCTCTATCAGTGTTACCTTTGATATAGATGGAAAGCAGAACATGATCGTAATTCCAATCCATTATAAGATAACCTAAGCATGCATGTAACAGTGCAATTGAATATGAACAACACGCAAAAATTTACAAAAAAAAAAAAAAAATTTGTTCTAATTTTATTTAATTTTGTTTTCAACATCACTTGAGATTATTTCCCAAACAGAGCTTGAATTTTAGAGAGAAATGTCAAATGATTACTTTTGTCTAGTTGTTTCTTGGAATAAAAGAGTCCCAATCCTGATTAGTTGAGGATAATCACAAAGAGAAAAAAGGTGAAAGGAATAGAAACCTTACAGTGTTCCAAAAGGAATAGGTCCAGATCTTGTCTGATCTTCTTGCAATAGAATAACACTGTTGCTTCAACATTTGGGAATTGACTAATCATTTCTTCTAGCCATGCTCCTGCACACCTAACTAAATTCAAGAGAAAAATAAAGATCATCTCTCTCTCAATGATGCCTACTAAGTGATACTAATTAGCCTCACATAACCCATAATCCATAAAGAACAATTCAATGAACTTCTTTTCATTTTTCCAAATCTAGAAATCATGATCGTAACCCTAAATACTAGAATTTTACAAAAACGGGGATGGTGTTGCGCAGGAGGTGCACAGCACCATATTGTGCACCATCCGAGCCGTTTGTTCGGTAATCCAACAGTCCAGACTTCATGTTGGCAATAAACGGCTCGGATGGTGCACATAACTTACACAACACCATCCCCCGGTTCAAATTTTACCCACAGGCTGTGCATCAGATTTTACCAAGCAACAAATTCAGATAATTGCTCAAGCACAGTTCATAAATGTATGATAGTATGAGAAAGCACCTCGTTAACAGCCAAACACATAAAACGGATCCTTTTGATCCTTTTGACCCTCGACAGAACTCAATAGTAAAAACGAATCTTAAAGGCTTGGTTTGGTTAACATCTTGTTCCCTGCAATTTTTTCTGAAAGGAAAAGGGAGTCCCTGGAAGAAGTATGACAGGTTATGAGACAAGACTTTGTCAATTCTACCTATATTTCCAATAAGAAACCTTCAAATTTTCCACCAACAAGAAGGCAAATTCCAATGCTGTCCCAAAACTCAGCGATTCTCGAAGAAATTTATGGCAATACAGGGGGGATACAATTCCGGGGGGTAGTGAACTCATACTTTATGTTCTTTATACCGGTACCAATACATAACAAGAACTCAATTTCAATACAGAAGGATAGGAAAACTAATCCTGCAAAAATTTAACAGCCCCATTCTCTATAGCTCCTCCTCTTTATGTATATGGCATATTATAGTAGTTATTGTTGTCGTGACTCTTCCCGTTCATAGTTTTATCTGCAAAAATTATAGTGCATACGTTCTATACACAGACTTCTTTTCCAGATTTGTGTTTAATGTGACATTTCCAGCTATAGCTCTCGGATTTCTCATCATCATCTTCTTCTTCTTCCTCCATGCTTTCCCCGCCTGTTGTGGAAGTACCTGCACGAGTTGCAGCTAACTGAAGAGGACCCTGAGGAGAATCAGATTGTGAACTGCTTGGCTTTGATGATTCATCTTGGGGCATCCACAAACTCCCCAAAACGACCATGGAATGGGTTCCGGCAGTTGGATGCTTTCGAGTATGAAGTCGATATTTCTGTTACTTGCAAGAAAGTTAAAAAATATTCACGTTAAAAGCGGAAACTAGATCAAACAAAGGCCGGTAAATTGAAGGTAAATGAAAAGAAAAGAAAGACCGATGAAGAGATAAATAACCAAAATACGCACTTGCAAATGACTCTTCACTTCATCATTAGTGAGTCCATCAACTTGCATGAGTTCTCTAATCTGCTTAGGAGTAGCCACTGCAAAAAAAATTTCAGAAAGCCAAATCAGAAGCACATAAACCGATTGACTAAAATATGATTCAAGGTGCCAAAACATATCTCAGCTACAAATGCAGAGGAAAGATTGAGATATGTGTCAATGTTAACATTTTCCATGACCTCTCCTATCTCCCATATGTTTTACTTGTTTCCTTCAACGCGATTGTGCATCATATCTTACAGATCAAAATCCACTTTTGCAGAGGTCAAGAATTAGAAAAGATAACAGGCAATGTAATTAATGTGGTTTGGTACTGCAACTTTCCATCTTTTACTCTGTGATCATCATTCAATAACAGATACCACCACCATCAGTTTAAGTTTGATGAGGCCTAGATTCTTTAACCACAAAAAAGAGAAAAAATTCCACATTAACAAGATATAGGACAGGTAAATACAAATCAAGAATTATATGTTTAGAGTTTACAAGTTCTGACCTTGTGAACCACCAAGTTGCTGCAAGGCACTGACAAACCGCCGATGCAATTCCGGTGACCAGCATCTTCTATGTTTCCGGCCAGCCTGCTGCTGAGCTGTCTGTGGTCTAGCCCGTAAATTTGAAGGAACGATGGGGGTAGCGGATGAGCCAATGATCTTAGAACTCAAACCATGGGAAACAATTTCTTCCCTTGGATTTTTAGTTCCAGGCGTGAGAAGGGAAAGTCCAGCCGCTGGTAAATCCACCTTGTCTTCCTTTCTTTTCGACATAGCCGGAAAAATAGAGCAGTCCTTAAATGGCAAAAAAGGTTTCGACCCGTTTCTGTTCTTATTGTATTTGAATGCATTATCAATCACAAGGGGGCACTCTTCCACAGGTCCCTATAATCAAAACAAATGCTCAAAACATGTACATCTATTATACACATCAAGCACAAATCTAGTCTATTGCATTCCTTTTCTTGTGGATGTGCATAAATTCTGCTATACCTTCATAAACTTCGGTACTGAATTTTGTTTGTGGTCATATTTAGAATCGACATTTTTGCAATCATCGGTGTTCCAGAGCTGCACAGAACTCATCCAATTCATCTTCTCTTTGTCCTTTTCCGTCTTAACCTCACTCATTTCATCTTGATCACAATTTTTCTTCAATGGTATGAATTCTTCCAGTACTGGTTCAACATCTCTAGTCCTACACTGTGTTGATTGCTCCTTCAAAGTTCCAATTGCTGCAACAACAAAAAGTTGAACCTCAAAAACAGAAGGAAAAAAAAAACCCACAAATCAAACTTGTCAAAATCCCAGAACCTATCTCCAGATTTCAAAAATAAAGAGTAACCCAATAATATCAAAACCTCAACTACCAAAACCCATGTCCTGAATTTTGTAACTAATTTGGAATCTTGTCAACAAAGTCAACTCATGAAGGAAATCTGAACCCGTTAAGCATCTTCAGCATCTCACACTCATGAACAAGAAACCATAACCTCCATAAATTGAATCCAATTCATACCTATCCAAAACAACCATTCAAATACTACATGTATGTGTTCCATAAATGACCCTCTCATAAAATCAATTTCAGTAACAAAAAGTCTAACAACACACCTATAGAGCACACCTCCGGACAGAACTGTCAGGGCTCAACTACGCTTGGAGCCATTGGACCCACGATCATATAAACCGTTCTGTCACAATTGTGCTCAGAGTTTTATTTTAAATTTGTTTTCCTAGCATTGCTCTTTCAATAGAACACCCCTGAACCAAAATTATCAAGAAATAAAGGTGTGTGTATATAAATTCAGGAGCCTAAAACCAAATTAGAGGACCAAGATTTTGAAGAATTTATAACGCTTCACTAAAATTCCAGACCCACTCTCCTTTACTTACTCTAACTGATCAACAATTCATCAAAATGGTATTGAGACTAAAAACCCAACTCACAGAACCCAATTACAATCAGAGAAAACAAACAAACCATCGTTGAGAAGAAGCATGCAGAGAGGAAGCTCGCGCTTAAAGGCATCGATCTTCTTCATTTCCTCCTCTAATCTCTTTACAAAATCATCAATCCTCAGCTTCTTCTCAGACACGCTGCCCATCGCTGCCAATTCTCCCAAGAACTCGCTGATTCTTTTGGGCACGAAAGTTGGTCTAACATCTAAGCTCAGTTCAGGTGGAATTGAACCCATTTGCGATTCTTCCTCCCTTGCGTATCTCACTCAAGATTTTTCTCAAACAGATGGATTAAACCGTATGAGAGAGAGAGAGAGAGAGAGAGAGAGAGAGAGGGTGAGGATCTATGGGTAATGGGTATATATCTGTATACCTTGTGTCTGTAGAGAGAGAGAGAGAGAGGGAGAGAGGGTAGAAAGAACCGGAATCTTATCAGGGAAAATGCGGTTTATGTGAGGAGAGAAATGGAGAGAGAGAGAGAGAGAGTAGATGGGAAAAGGTGAGAAAAGGGAGAAGATTCTGTTGAAGCAACGCCGGGTTTCGACGGGAGCGATATGTGCGTGTGTATGTATAGAAAGTCAATTTCGGTTCGTCGCGTATTTCTATCTGTCCGCCACTCAAATCTCTAAACTCGGACACTTGTGAAATGTCCACAACACCCCCCCCCCCCCCCCCCCCCCCCCCCCCGCATATTTTTCCTCCACCCGCATTTTTCCTTCACAAATTTTTTCCAAAAAAGGAAGATATTTAGCCATCACAATTTTTTTTTCCAAAAAAGGAAGATATTTGACCATCTATAGCTAAGGGCCTATTTTATTCACCTTATTTTATAAGATCTTTTATTTCTTTGAGATTTTTTTCTGGCTTCAACGAACTTGACTGATAAAACATTTTATAAAATGGGGCGAACTAAGATAATTTGGCCTTTAGTATTAGTACTAATAGAGATTTTTGCCCTCCAAGTTTTACCTGTATGGATGAAAGAATCTAGGTCTTGTGTTTTATTATGGTTGAATTCTTAGGCATTGTTCCTCTGATAGTTTTTTTGGCTTTTTGTGTTTTGTCCTATTGAAAAAATTTGCACTTTTAAGTATTAATTATGTCAAACTTTTGAGAATTATTGATTCATCTTGACGAGAGGAATTAAAAAAATAAAAAAAATTTACCCAATTTTTTTTTAAAAATATCCAAGATAAACTCTCCAAAAGTCGACTTTTTGGACTTTGTCTTAAATATCTACAAAAATATTGGATAAAAGTCCTAATTTTATATACTTTATATTCTACACAAACTTGATGCAAAACTAATCAATACAATTTTTTTTGAATAAAGACAAAACTCAAAAAGTTAAAAAAATCCCCAAAAGCTCTTTAGAGGTACAAGGCCTTAATATTTGTAGATAAATTTTAGTGCTTGATCTTTATTTTTTCTTTCCAGTACAAAAACTTAATTTCGTACGAAATTATTATTAGTTTAACCGATGGGCAAGCCCATAAGATCTAAAGTACATCTACTTTCCAAGAATAGAATAAAAAAATGAGAGATGGGTTGTAGGCCAAGTCATACACCTTTACTATAGTACTATCCTTCATTGGGGTTTATCTAGGCGAAAGGGGCAGTATAGTCATTTCAAGTAGGAATATTTAAGTAGTATTTCAACAGCAGAGTTGAATCTTTACCGTCACATAGAATTCTTCTTTTAGGCTTTCCTCCAAGGTGAAACGTGTCCCTTAAATCTTGACCATTCTTGTTCCTTTTTCTATTTTTTTTTTTATATTCGTGTCCAGTTTACGTGCATCTTAATTAATCATGAATATCACAAATCCGATGTTTGCTAGCGGCCCCCCACTAAAAGTCGGAGCAAATGATACATATGAACTGACCTATATACCAAAGGAGTTGATAGCAAAGGAGAACCTTCGAACTTGTAATTTTAGAAGAGAGCAAGCTCTTAAAAGTCTCACGTCATGACCGCCAGACCAATACCTTTCCGTTCAGTTGCCAAGAAAGTACAGGAAATGATGGAAAAATTAACTTTCTCATGATTTTTGTAGTGTTCAGTTGGTAGGAAAGTAATGGGAAACATGTTTTTAAGTTTTCCTGTAAGAATTATTTTCCTGCAAAAGTGATCCTGCAAAAAACACAGGATTTTGCGTCGCGGGAAAAGGAAAATGAGTGAACACTCACAAAATTTTTCCGAAAGTTTCTTTTTCCTAACAAATGAACAACTAAACCTTAATTATTCTTGCAAAATTCTTTTGTCAACTGAACACTCACAGGAAAATAATTTTCTTTTTCTTTTACTTCACCTCACTTCACTTTTTCTGGGAACCAATTTTTCACACAACTTTATCGACAACTGAACGGAGCCTTGGTGTTTTTTAACTTTTCTCTTTTTTAAACATTACTAAAGTAATTTTTTTTGTTGATGTTGTCTTGGGTAAAGAAAACAGAAAGTGGTTTATAACTTCATTCAATTACTGCTGGTAAAAGATTTGAACTGTAAAGAAAGATTTTCTAGAGCTTATGATTCCAAATTGACTCATGAATCTTTTCGCAAACAGGGTTTCCCACTTTCTACCCCGGGACCTTGTCAAGCAGGTCTTCGTTTGGCAGTAGTGTCGAGCGCATCTAGACTATTTAAATTTATTTCTGCAATTAATGATCCGAACTAAAAACAAAATTTTCTAAATTAAAAACACGTTTGAACGGTCGAGATGCGTTCGGCACTGCTGCCAAGCATCCCGTGCTTGGCAGCATCTCCCATTGTAATAGTACCAGATTTGAGTTAACAAGATTCCCAGTTTAATTTTTCTATATCTCAATTGCAAAAAGACAAATAAAATTAAATCATCGGGAGACAAAAAAATCAAATTAAATGTCCCTTCTTTCCATTATGGAGTAGTAGAAATCTCCACCTAACGGACGGTGCAAATTCAAATGTCTCACCTACATCTCTTTCCCTTCTGATAAAAAAAAGAAAGAAGAATTATCCCGAGGGGTAGTGCAATTGGTGATCGGCCAAGACGGAGGGGCATATTATTTCAAGGTTTCAGATTCGACTCTCTTGCATTACGAAAAAATTCTTGGGGTCACTCATGCGTAAAAGTCTTTGGGTTAGCAAACAGGTGAGAGCCGTAGAGATTTAGTCCTGTACTGCGTGCAAACTGGCCCAAAAACACTCTGCGTTACCAAAAAAAAAAGAAAAAGTAAGAGCATTTCTTTCCCCCTCTCTCTTCTTTTGAGTCATTTGCTTATCTTGTGGGACAAGAGAGTAGAGACCACGTAACAGCATCTTTGGGGCAGGAACAATTAATATGATTCAAAATTGGATTTGGGGATCTCAGAATTAGTCATCTGAACCAACTGAATTTATTTTGTGAGAGATGAAATTTTGGCCTTTCATTTCACTAGAGGGACAAATATGATTTAACCAGATACTTAACGATAGTCGATTAACGTGATTCAAAGTTATACATGTACATATATTTTACTTATTGGAGCCTACAAAAGGACGGTTCACTGAATCGATCCAAATGGGATTTTGAACGCTTCCTTGTAAATCACATGAGAAGATCTCGATCTCTACTCTTGTGATGATCTTAACGTGTTGTAGGTTGTTTTTGTTTCATGAATACCCGGGCAAATTTATAGAGATAACAACCTTGAAAAGTCGAAAAAGCATGACAAATGACCACATTTAGGGGTATTTAGGGATAACTTAGGTGCAACATTACTTATAAAAAAAAACCCTAGGTGCAACATTGTCTTAAAAGTTGTGATTTGGTGTTTGACATATCTTCTTCTTTTGACAATTTGTTCTAGGAGAGTCACACTCCTCTTTTTTATAATTGTACTTTCCTTTTAGTTTTTATTCATGTGAAGTTACATTACCTTTTAATGATTTTATTTTTGGTTAGGGACAATATTGTATTTTTACATAGCTAAAGACAAAAAGAGGAGTGTGAAAACCACTCCCCTTTGTCTTGTGATAAACATATGGCTGAAAAAACCATTTTTAAGAGGTTTTATTTTGTTGCATTTATTGTGCTTTTCAATAATCATGTTTAGCTAACTAGGAAGGGATATGAGGATCATCTTAAAAACACACAAATACACACATTTAACCCAAACTCTCGATGTGGGAGCCCAGCTCAGATCACAGCAGGCTCAAGAGCCTTACCCGCAATCCAACTAAGATAACAGACATGTGGTAAGTGGAATTACTTTCTTACCCTTCGGTGTTTAAAAAAACATGTTTATAGAGTGATTAGAGATAAGTTAAACTGCAACCACCATTTCATTAATCACTTGAAGTAGTCAAAAGACTCAAAACCTGTAACTTGTTTAGGTGAGATCTCAAGTTGACAAGTTCTAATTCTCAGGGAAAACCTATGTACGGAGTATGTGGAATAAGAACTTCACACGATACGTAAAAACGTGCCATACACACATCATAGATACAAAAAAAAAAAAGAAAAAAAGAAAAAGGAAATTATGAAGCTTCCAAACAAGACACTATTCTCCACGTGATTGGAGCGTGCAGCAGGCGTGTCGAGCGGCTTGGAGTATTGTTGATAGGGGTGAGGAATCGTGTAGGAGGGTGTTGTCTTGTGAATGATATCGGTTTTTCCTTTCTATAACCGAATGTTCGGGCCAACTCGCGTGCCCATCGACTGCTTTTGGAAACTTAAAGTTAACTATTGAGTAAACTCCTTTAGCGAACTCAAGGCTTCTAATGATTGGTCAGCACGAGATTTGAACATGCGAGCTCATTGAGGACGATCTCTTATTACTTTTTTCGTACCCATTTGACTAAATCCCTGAGGTGTGAATCATTCTATAGCTTTGGAAAAGAGTTGGCTATTATTTTTTTAGTCCTGGTATAGGGACCGACCAGTCCCCTACCGAAATCATACCGACGGCCACGTTGGGCCGTCTCCGGCCATCGGACGGCCGATCCGAACATTCCAAAAATTCTATAAAAAAAAAACTAGGGGGCCCATGATGGAATCAACGACATTTGATATGTGTAGGGTGCTTGATCTAAACACCCTATTTTTCGTGTCTCGGATCGGCTATCCGATGACCGAAAACGTCCCGACGCGTCCGTCGGTACGATTTTGGTACAAGACCGGTCGTTCCCTTTAGCTTTATGGGGTTTTGGCATTTTTTCAAACAAGAGAGGGGTAGGTTTTACAGCCATAAGATTCCAATACTTTCCAACCTCTAAAATTTAAATAGAATTAAATTATTTTAAATTGGCTAGGGTTCCGATCCATTCCCATCTTGTCTTCGCATCTGCATCGTTTTTGTCGGACGTTTGCATCCACAGAATCTATCCTTTTTTTGAACTGGCAGAATCTATCCTCCTTTCTTGCTTTTCTGACTATACCCTTCATATATTATTTGGATAGTGCTATCCATAACCACGGATAGCATATCGAAACTTTATCGATGGTCACGTCGGGTCATCTTCGGCCACCGGATGGTTGATCCAAGTCGTTTAAAAATTCTAAAAAAATAAAAAACGAGGGAGTCTATGCGGGAATCAACGGCATCCGATATGTGTGTATGATGTTTGGATCAAGCATCCTACACATATCTGATACCGTTGATTCCCCCGAAGGCCTTCTCGTTTTTTTTTAAAGAATTTTTAGACGGTTTGGATCGACCGTCCGGTAGTCGGAGCTGGCCTGACACGGCCGTCGGTACAATTTCAGTTTGGGGACTATCGGTCCCTAGAGCTTTATTGCATATATTTGATGACATTTCTTTTTTATCAGCAAAAATATTTTATAAATCTTTGAAAAAAAGATTACAAAGATTTCACGGATCACAGACATATCGGTGTAGACCGCCCGAGAACCAAACCCCAAAGGAAGTCAATAATTGATAACATATTTGCCACCATTAGCTATAATTTTCACACTCTACTATTTTGTGAATACAATTTCCTTTTGCTAATAGCAACAAAAGGATCTCTAACACCAAAGATACTCGCCCATTTCGAATTTCTAAAAAAATCGTTCTATGCCTCTCTCACGTCTCTACTCGCAAAAATACCTCGTAAAACTCTACGTATAGATCATACAAACCTAATGTATGAGTTTTAACCTTTCTGCCTTCAACTGTCGAGATTCATAATATGCATAGACTAAAATTGTAATTAAGACTGCCGTGCTTATACAGAGTAATCCCTCTATTTAACGATACTTTATTTACCCACTTAGAGACTTTTAGGAATTTTTTAATTTGGTCTTTTCACGAGCTTTGTAACCTGGAAATTCAATTTGTTTCTCTCTTTACGGAAGTTTCTTCAAAGTTTGTAGGTATGGTTTAGGGGCATTTCGGTGACCTAAAAGTTTGCATGCCGTGACCCTTTGCATTATTTTGATAGGAAATGAATGGTTTATAATTTAGGGACACGTGTAAAAGTGAAAAACCAAACAACGAATTTTAACCGGCTGTGTGATGCGTATATAATTTGACCAATACAAATTTTAATCTAATTAACAACGAACATATGATGTTATATATAGTGCGTGTATTTGACTACGATACTCATACCCGATCAAACAAATAAGCTTTTACAGTATATGCTTTTTTGGTCATTTGTCAAGGGGGTACAAGATTCCTCTTTCATCGTTTTGATTAATGATGGTATGGAATTTCAAACACATGTCCGGCATTGGCCATTTCGTGGAAACTGGAAAGTTGATGGTCAATTCATGAAAGGTGAGCGGAAAGGTATGCAAGTGGAATTTAAGAGAGAGAGAGAGAGAGAGAGAGAGAACAAGAGAAAAGCATCTAATCTCTTATATGGAGAGAGAGAGAGAGAGAGAGAGAGAGAGAGAGAGAGAGAGAGAGGCATAATATAATATGAAACACAGAGAGAGAGAGAGAGAGAGAGAGAGAGAGAGAGGCATAATATAATATGAAACACAAGAGAAAAGCATCTAATCTCTCATATGAAGATATTCTCTCAAGAGAATCCAATAAATTATTTTGGGAATCCAAGAGATGGTTATGGCTACAACTACAGTCCTCCAACTTTGAAAGATACTACTGGTAAACAAATTAACAAAAACAATTTTAGAATTATCATTTCCCAAAAAAAAAAAAAATAATAAATAAGGTTGACTCTTTATTT
Source organism: Rhododendron ovatum (assembly GCA_019656835.1). Taxonomy (NCBI): domain Eukaryota; kingdom Viridiplantae; phylum Streptophyta; class Magnoliopsida; order Ericales; family Ericaceae; genus Rhododendron; species Rhododendron ovatum. Next base: position 5,068,761 of record CM033802.1, on the reverse strand, counting down.
TAAGAGAATGTTAAAAAGATTCAGTAATAGCATGAAAAAATTGCATATCATGAGAATATACTTCTCAGCTAGAGCATATATTCCATCAAGAAGACTGAATACGAGTATATTGCGTATAGAATAGAGCGTTCCAGCCAAATAAACAGTCGCCATGCTTAAATTGTCAGATCGAAAAATCAGCAAGATGCATTGACGAGGAATGGAAAAGCGAGGATTCCGACGAAAATGCATATGAAATCTAATAAATTACAGACTGTAGTTCACTAGCGACCCTTATTTTCCACAAAATCATAACGACGACCCACCAATTAAATGCCGATTACTGAAGGTTGACTTTCGTTGAATTGCTAAATCATAAAATCCTAATAATCTCTGTAGTTGGATGAATCTTTGTAAATATCCGTATCGGTGACAATTATTTTATTTTCGTTATGCGAATTTCTCTATCACCGTTGGAAAGAAAAAAAACATACTCGGAGTAGTTTTTTTTTGTTACATATGCAATTCAAAGTTAATAGGGTGTGTTTCACTAACTAAAATAAGTGTAATTATTTTTTTAATTAAAGGTAATGTATCGTGAAAGAATGATCTGTCTCGTAAATCAAAAAATAAATACTTAAAAAATAAAAACTTTAGCGAAACATGGGCTAAATATAACAAGAAGCCTAATCACAAGTTCATCCTATCCTAAAAAAACAAGATAAGCTTTGTGAGATTTAATAAATAATAGTACACTTAATTTATAGAAGTCAGTGTTCACTTTGACAAATTGCAAAAATAATTCGATAATTAATTAGTAGCCTAGTTTCAAGCCCATAAACACGCATGCACATACGTTCATCATCGACCGATACAGTTCTTTGAATTGAATTAATTATGATTAAAAAAAAGATTTAGATGGGTTAAAAAAATGGGATGAATAATACTACTAGATTCTATTTGTTGATCCTATGCCGAACTGATTACTTTATTTATAAGGTTGGGCTGAAATGTCCTCAAAGATTCATTGAATTAGTCATAAACAAGCATTAATTAAAAAGTTAAAACAACTAATGTGGATCCAAAGAAACCAAGAAAAGATACCAACCTTTGATGCGTTTTTCAAGGAGGACACGAAACAAGCAGTCCTTATCAGTAACTCGAAGGGGTTGGCTAAGTGGGTACGAGAAAGCTTAAAGAATTTATTCCTTAAAAGATCGCAAGTTCAAATTTCGTGAAAGCCAAAAATTCCAAACCTTGGGGCCATTGTAAATTCGTCTCGTTAACTTCAGAATTTCGGAATTAATCAAGATATATGAAAGCTAACCCCGACATCGGGTTGTTAGGAAAAAAAAATCCTTATCACTTATCAGTCCAACGCATCTTTCACGTGATGACAAGTTCAATGTTCATGGCGTTGGAGTGACCTTTTCAAGAGGGTATCTGTTTGTTCCTATTATATATTCTCTCTCATCTTCTTCTTCTCCCCTCTTGTTTGAGATGGAATCTTTCAGAGAAACAATGGAATAAAAGTGAGGCCAAAATTGTACCTCTGTCGAGCGGTGGTTGAAGCATTCCTTTCTCGATCGATTTTAGGTTCGTGTTTAAGTCACCTAGCCCAAAAAAAAAAAAAAACGTTCACGTTTTAGTATCGTGACAACTCTGAGATTGGACCAGTACTGCTGGCTACCTGACAGCTAGAGACTTCCAGAAGTACTAGTATTTAAGCTTAGGATTCGTCTTCCAGAGACGTGCTATCAGTTCTCGTTGGTTGGTCCATACGATGCTTTATCGCAATTTCAAATGGACTGTTTTTTTTTTTGGGTAAATTTCAAATGGACTGTTTGCAAGTGAACTATGGTTTTGATCTTCCGAGTTACTCGATCATTAGGCTAAATACTGAGTTATATATAAAACATATAAAACATGTAAATTTAAGGGTCATCATATAGCCTGAAGCCTATGACCCATTTAAAGCCCACCCGGCACATTGGGCTTTTACCCGACCCGAGCTCGTAAAACGGGCGGGCTGACCTGGCCCATAGTTTATAATTGGCGGGCTTGGGACCTATGAATTTTTATTCGGCCCGGCCCTTGAGCCCACCAGTGGTACCTAGGGCTGCAAACAAGCCGAGCCGAAATTTACAATGTTCAAGCTTGTTTATTAAGTTTTTAACGAACATGAGCTCGAGCCAAGCGGACCTTGGCTTGACTCGAGCTCGAGCTTGTTCACGAGCTTCAACGAACTAACGAAAAATGTATATATATCCTCGCATAGGCCTAATACAACCAAAAATATTTTAATTGTGAAGGTATATATCTTTCATTTTCCTATGGAGCTGGGGTATATTGGTATGCGTGTGCTCTCGCCTCCCTTGGTTGATTGGAAAGTGAAAACGGAAGGAACAAATTATGAAATAACAATAAAAACCCTAAACTTAAGTATATATACCCCGGCTCGCAAGCCGACTCGAGCCGAGTTTATCCTAGCTCGAGCTCAGCTCGTTTACAAAACGAGCTGAAAAAATCGGCTCGAGCTTGTTCGTTTAACTTCCGAGCCGAGCTTGAACGAGCCACTACCAAGCTGCTCGCGAGCGGCTCGGTTCGTTTGCAACCCTAGTGGTACCCGTCCAAATAGCCCGCTTTTGGCCCGCCGGCCTGTCAATTGGGTAGCCCGTAGGCTGAGCTTGGGCTTCAATTTATGATAGGTAGCCCGGCTCAAAAAAAGAAAAAGCCCGGTCGGCCCGCCCCGTGGGCGGGCTTGGACAGTGACTTGACGGCTTGGCCCGGCCCGGCCCGGCCCAATGACAACCCTTACATGTAATGTTAAATCATGAGGTGCACTTTAGTAAATACTCCATTGCAACTCAGCAGGGCAAATGATTAAGTCCTTGCAAACCTTAATTTCTCCCTCCTCCTTCCATCACATGTCACAACGGACTTGCTCTTGCAGTAGATTTTAGTCTTGGCGTATTCTTTTATGGTACCTTTGAAGGATAATTTATTTATTTAACGGGAACCATTCGAATATTTAGTTTAGCTAGCCATTCTTATCATCAACCCCGTCGTACTATGAGAAGGTTAGAGCATCTCCAGCAGTCACACCAAAACAAAATTTTCGTTTAACTGGCGAGAAAAAGGGAAATTAACCAGACCCAGCAGTCTCTCTTCACATGTCGCTAGTTTAACCCTCGCTCCTGTCCCTCGCTTGCTGTGGCGAGGTTTTGGAGGCTCGCTTGCCTCTCTCTCTCTCTCTCTCTCTCTCTCTCTCTCTCTCTCTCTCTCTCTCCCCCCCCGCTGCAACCTCATCGTTGGAAGACAGATCGGGGTGCTGGGTTGCGGGATTTTCAGTTCTAGGTTTTCCGATCGCCAATGGTGCAGATCAATCGCCGGAGTGGCGGAGTCTAAAGGAATGAAATCTGGAAAAGGGAGAGAAGGGATGTGTGTGTGTGTGAGAGAGGGAGAGGTTTCAGTGGGTTTGAGTGTGTGTGTGTGAGAGAGTAGACAATGGCAGTGGAGGAGAAATTTTTTGCAACGGACTAACGGAGGCTGGGGTGGTGAAGAGAGAGGAAAGTGGTTTTTGTTTGAGATTAGAGGAGGGACCCACTAAGGTGATTTATTATTTCTTTTTCGAATGGCTAGGCTGTTAAGAAGGCTGCTGGGTAGTTCACCAATTTAATGGCTAGCTAACACATTTTTTCTCACCAAAATGGCTAAACAAATGGTTAGTCTGGTGGAGATGCTCTTAGCTAGGTTCCTAGGCTCTTTACACAAGCCCCAAAATCACCAATATCACAAGTCGAAGCTGGAATTGCTAGTCAATTTATTCGATATATGTGAAACCTTGTCTCAGGTATAGCCAAGTTAGAACCCACCCAAAAATCAGATACACGTGACGAGACACCCGCACATTAGGTGAGATATAAGGTAAATGTTTGAAGGCCATTTCGGTCAATGTCTGTATGGGTGTCTTTGTCAACTTTTGTATAGGAGTTGTTGGGTGGCATTATTGTTGGTGTGCCTTTGCTTCTGCCAAGGATTCCACTCACTGGGCCACTCTCTCCTATTATTTACATTGTGGCCATGATTGTTTCTTTTCTTTTCTTCACTTTCCTTTCCTTTCACATCCCCCCCTCCCTACTTATCAAATCTCATTTCACGTTTGAGGGCAAGCCTGCCTTAATAGTGCGCTTTAGATTTGCTAGATAGCATCTCATGCAAGATATTGATCAAGTGCATAAGTGTACCCAAGATAGCTACTACGATTCCACATTTGAAGATCCTCTTATCCTAAAAGATAGTCCTTTTTTGATGGTTTGAGATTTTGAACACATGGACACCCATACAAAAATAAGAACTCTTTGAACAATTAGGACCGCCAGCGACTATGAAAGATTCAAAATTTCGAACCCATAAACTATCATAAGAAAATGACGAATCTTGACCACTAGGACAACCAAGTTGATTCTATTCACCCTCGATCAAACACCAAATTTTCACTGTATCAAGAAAAAGAGAGAGAATCGAATTGTGAAATTTCATCTCGCCTATTATGTTAAATTTCATCTCGACAATATACGATTTGAATCTACAGAATTCCAGATGAAATTTGAACCAACGGTTGTCTAGATCTCGGGATCGCAAATCACACCAGGGCACCAGCCACCCACACATTCCGATTGATAAGTCCAACAAGATTCCATATTTGACCAGGGGCCCACAATCATGTGGTGAAGTGGGGTTAACGTGGCAGCTGTCTGCCGCGCGCGGCCCAAATAAAGAAAAACGGTGGGAATCGGTTCGCCGCATACGAACGGCGGTGCTTTTTTCTCTGATTTTCCTTTCCTCCGAATATTTGTGGGGTCCTATTTTCCCATCAACACGAGATTCTCTTTTCCCCTGTGATTTGATTAGAGATGTCTCCATTCTTTTGTCCACTTCTCTCTACCCTCCACTCATCATCAATGCCCAACCCTCCTTTTTCTCCCCTTGAACAAATTTTCCCATCTTTTCCCATCACGTTTCCACCCCATCTCTCCCACGAGAAAGTAGATGGATAAGGCATGTCATTCAACATTTGCCTTTTCCAGTTTCCACCACTCTCCCACACCAATTTGAGGATGGAACTGTGCAGTGATGTGCGCACGTCTGAGCTGTCGAATCGTATATTCGATCGCTCGGATCTCATCTCGGCAATAAACGACTCTTGATCGTTAGTTGTCGAGATGAGATCCGACAGCTCGGAAGTGCATGGTGCTATGCACCTCACTACACAGCATCAACTCAAATTTCCTCTCACACCCCCAATCATCATTCTCCCTTGCATCATCAATATGCCAATTACACCCCCACAATTTGTGAAAGAAACGTAAAGAGATATATAACATCACAAGCTATGATCTTATGCACCATATTGTTAGGGGTCCACTTTGAGGCCCCAGACAAATGATTGGAATCGTTCTATTCGTCTACAATGGGTTTTTAAGTTGCTGGAGAAAATCAAATCAGTCGGTTATCAATAAGGGTTTGATTGAGTTTCGTCCCTAAATTCATAGGGGCAAATATTGAATGCAGCGATCAAGTTCTTATTGATATCCAAATGAGCTAATTTTTTTGCAAGGACTCTCAAAATAATATTTTGAAAAATTGAACGGCTCTGATAATAGTGTGCAACCTTGAAATGATTTCTACTCCATCTGCACACCAAATGGTGTACAGATAAAAAAAACAAAAACACTCTTAAAAACATACTCTTAAGTCATGTCATCATAGGATTCTAAGATCAATCAAACTGCGGACAAGCAGGCCGATGAAATTATGCTTCATTTATCGACTCAACACATCTCAATTCTTAATCTCATATTTTTCACTTCAAATTCCGCAGGATAAGAGTGATACTACATGGCAGAATAACCACAAAAGAAAATTTGCACATTCACTAATGACCACAGCTGTACTACATGATGTAGTGCCCAAACCGAGCCATCCAAAAGTGTTTATAATAGTCCAAATTTGCTAGAAGTATCGATACTTTTTGAAATTTGGACCATTGATTGTAGGATCGTGCACCCCTGTAGTGCACCCTGCAGCCATTGAATCACTGGGGGTTAGGTTATGTGTTAACTGATGCCATGGGGAAGGGTATCAAACTTGCATAAGACTCACGTTGTCATCATAAACGCTGCAGAGGGATCTAGAAAAGGCTACATCAATGGGTTGCCCCAAAAAATTTAAAGACCACCGTCCATTAATAACTAGGGTGAGTTTGTTGGGGACACATGCAGCTGTCTCCACAAGGTTGTTTTGAATATTTTACAGAGATTCTTTTTGTCCACGGCCTTTGATTCCTTGACATCATCCATGATTCACCATTACACTGACATCAAACCCTCCCCTTGAATGCATGCCATTGGAATAATTATATCAGTGTCTTGCATTGACTCAAATCTATATCATCATTCAGATTTGGCCTAGATTTAGAGGAAGGCTTGAAACAGAAGAAAGTTGTTGTGTGGAGGAATCCTTTAGATGGAATTAGCAGAAACTGGGTTAGTCTTCTCCTTTTAATAAGCTCCCCAAGACCCAAGTCGTATGAATGCAGGATCTGATACCAAGTGAAAAAGGAAAAGATAACAAGAATAAGAACCGGAAAATACAAAAAATGTTTTCCTTTAGGTTTAAGTTTTAGCTAGATTAAGCTCGTGGTCATAAAGTTTTGGCATCTAGAATATAGACCTAGCCATGACCCTGGGTTTAATTAGAGTTGGAAGTGGATTATTCTACTTGCATATAATGGCAAAGAGGAATATGGGCCACAACATGCTTAATTATATGGAAAACAATTTGAATCTCCCAGTTGAGGATAGGACCAAAACCAACTGTCCGTAGTAACCACTAACCAACACAAGAGAATCCCTTCTTATTATATAAAGTAAAAGAATGCTAGGAGGAAACTAGGTAACTTTTCAAATCCTATTTCCTATTACTGATAAGCGAAATACGTAGCTACGAGATGCATTTTACAGTAGTGTCTATGCTAACTTACAAATTCAAAATTTTGATTTTCATACCTTAATGAAATGAGAGCAGACAGATGCTTTGCAACATTCAAGCGCTCAAAAGAATCAACTGCAGAGTTCTTTCAGCTTCCCATCACTTGTAATTCTCCTCTTATCAGAAGCATCCATCAGAAGGCAAGCAGCAAGAAATCAAGATGCATAATGTTGGACTGTTAGTCAACAAGAATCTAAAGTTTGAATATTCAAAATGCAACAACAATTGCATCTAGAATACCCAGAAAGTGGAGTTTGTGGTGTAGATTCAAACTTAAGGCAGATCAGGTTAATCTACCTCACAAACTAATTTTGGGTACTTCTCCGGTGTATAGCAGAACTTTGCAACGAAACCACATTGCCAAAGAAAGCAAGGCAGTGGAACTATATTATACAGTAAAAGATAAGGGCCTGTACACTTCACAAAATTGTTAGGGAACATGTGTGAAAGGTTGAGACCCAGGATAAATAGAAAAAGGGTTGAACCTTAATATACAATTGGATGGCTCACTATTTACAAGGCTTAGCTTTTTAAGTAGATATGGGTCATCTAATGTATATTGGGTCCATGCGATGTGGTGTGGGCTCCATGGACACTCTCCAGTGGATTGGGCCTGCGCGCATACAGGAAGACCTCAGGCGGATTAGACTTCCAACAAAGCCATGTCCCAACCTTAGAGGATCTAGACTCTGTAGAGTTACAGTACTCTAAACCCAATGTTGATGTGTCCTTTGATAGGACACTCCCTAGTGTGAAGACAGAAGTTGTGACCTTAGTTCCTGACCTAGACGTAGCTATTTTGAAAGCCTCTTTTCTCCTCGATACACTAAAGAGCAATGTTATTCACTAAACAAAAATTTACCAATGTAAACAATTCTAGAAATGATTTAGAGGCTGTGACAACCCGAGAGAGACACTCTCTCTCATAAAGCACTATAAAACCTATTCTTCATTTGGCAACCTTTTATTCCATCACCTGCATTGTCATCAACAATATTAGAAATCAAGTTGATAAGACTATTTGATGGAATTTTACAAAGAAAGTAATTGAAACAACAAAGAACAAACCTGTTACAAACGGAAAATTTTCCACAATAACAGCATCACTTTTATCCTTGTTCATGGCATACGATAAAACCTCCGCACAGAAAATTGCTGGTATACCTAGAGCACTTCCACCTAGCCCCCTTGTAAATGACAATAGTTTCTCCCCCAGCGTTTAAGAAAGGAGAACCAGAGAACCCTTGGCTCAAGAATATACCAACTTTCATCGAATCATATCCGGCCACCACCTTTTTGAAGGGGGTCTCAAAAACATTATCTGAAACATGGTAGGGGTACCTATTTGGGGAAGAAACAAAACGAAACCTAGAAGCATGTTCTACCCTTGGGTGTCCTATGACTAGGCACAAATCACCAGCTTCGCGGGAGATTTAGACAAAGTGATAATATTGCACTTTAGTGAATCGGGGAGGAAAGAGGCTTTCAAAATATCTATGTCTAGGTCAAGAACTAAGGTTACAACTTCTGTCTTCAAAATAGGGAGCGTCCTATCAATAGACACATCAACATTGGGTTCTCTGTAACTCTACATAGCCTAAATTCTCTAAGGTTGGGACATAGCTTGAGGGGCAAACACAGTGGAAACAAGTCATAATGTGTCCCTCATTGCTAACAAGCAAACCAACTAAAATCCAGCAATTATCTCAGTATTCTGAACTTTGCTAACTGCTCAAAGAAGGAGAAAAAGAAAAAGAAAGAACAACTGAGATGTAAAGATGCAGAGATTAAAAAAATAGAGTTTGAAAGCTTAAGCTTCTATTTCTTGGTTTGTAGAAACACCACACCAGGGGTACTTTTTCTCAAAAGTGCCCTGTATCTAGCATCAAAGGAAGAAGCCTGCATACAGATCACCCATCACTTATAATTCTCCTCTTATCAGAAGCATCCTTCAGAAGGCAAGCAACAAGAAATCAAGATGCATAATGTTAAACTATTAGTCAACAAGAATCTAAAGGTTGAATATTCAAAATGCAACAATAATTGCATCTAGAATACCCCAGAAAGTGGAGTTTGTGGTGTAGATTCAAACTTAGGGCAAATCGGGTTAATCTACCTCACAAACTAATTTTGGGTACTTCTCCGATGTATAGCAAAACTTTGCAATGAAACTACATTGCCAAAGAAAGCAAAGCAGTGGAACTATATTATATAGTAAAAGATAAGGGCCTGTAAACTTCAAAATTTGTGTTTTGTAAAGAGCGAAGCTTTTGTCCAAAACTTCTTACAGCCATTTCGAAGAAAAATTAAAAAAAGGACGGGGTACTTGGTCTGCTTGTTGAAGCAGAAAATGCTACAACCACAAACAAATACACACACTCACTCACAAGACATGTGGGCCCTACACACACTGGAGGTGTGCAGTGTGTGTGGACCCCACAAATATTGTGTGTGAGGCTGTGTAAGGGTTTGTGGTTGTGGCAAAATTGCATTGAAAAATTCGTCCCAGTCTATGCATTATTTCAGCAACTAATCACAGGTATCAAAATGAGAGTTTTGAACTGATTCATTCACAAACCAAACATCAAAATAACAATTAAGGCTGTCGCATTCCATGCTCCATTCCATCCAGGAAGAAAATCACTCCAATGAACCAACAGCAATACCTAAGCGAGCTAAGACCAATTAAATGGGTTGGAAACTTGGTATGAGAGCCCAATCGGCCCAATGCAGGCCATCAAGTTGGAATCCAGAAAGTTTTCATAAGCTGGAGATGCAGAAACCAGTGATGTTTACAGTGGCATAGTTCTTACGTCACAGGGTTGTAACCTCTTGTGATTAATGGTAAACAGAAAAGGCAAAGATAAGATAGCGAAAGATGTTGCTTAGCTCGATATGATCCACATTCAGCAGTTGGAAACTGATGCATAAGAACTATTTGATGTGATCCCAACTAGTGCACTTCATAAAGAATGACCTGCAAAGATAAGAACCATGGTTTACTTGATAGAAAGTTAGAAATAAATGAAAAAGTCAAATTCCTTTACCTTATTTTGTCGAACATTATTCATCTCAAATTCCGTAACTTATTTCAGCATCGTTTCACTGCTAAAATTGAATAAAAAAAATTCACTATATATGCCATCAAACCTTACTGCATTCCTGCTCCTTTCAATTATTGTCATTCAGTTTATGTAAACAGCACTATGAATACACCTTGATAAATGAAGCACCTCAAGCAAGTGAAGCTCAATTACGACTAGAGAACAGCATTTCTCAACTATCATGTAATGAATATAAGACTGCTTAGTCATCTCTTTTATGTGCTTAACGTTCCATAAAACATTGAAGTTAACTTAAAATGTGCTCTAGAAAGATCTTGCATAACAGCTGAACAATGGTGGGATGCAGAAGACATACATTCTACTCCATAAGCTTGTTAGGTACAGTGCAAAAAAGGATTCATCCAGTAACCAACTTGAAGAGTTTGACCAGACAATGTCTCACACAAGTGCGCACATGATAGAGAGAGAGAGAGTAATTAACTTTATGGATTGCTGTCTATACTTCCAATATTGAAATACTTGACTCCTAGGACGGAGGGGGAGTAGTCCAGTAATAACGAATGACAACCAACCAAATTTGGCATAAACTCCTCGTCGTTGGGTAAAATAAAAAAAGAAAAGAGTCAGGAGCAGCACTCGTAGAAAATCCGGCATAATTGATGGGAAAATTTTCATCACCTAACATAAATGGACTTCATTAATTAATTTGGTAAAAAAATAATATAACGCATTCTTTAATTAATTTGGTCAAAAAATTAACATAACACATTCTTGAAGTTTTAACTCCATGACATGAGAAAGGCATGATTGTCACACTTCCATCTCATTCCAAAGAGTTTACTTAAAATTGGAATCAGAAAAGCATCTCAATGAATTCCTATGTGCATTCCTAAGATGATGAGACCCGTAAAATAATCAGTCAGGACGATAATACTAAGATGGACCGCGTAACGAGAGATTCTATCTGTGTGAGCCATGGCTTAAAGATGTTATGGTTGATTAATTGTCGGAGGAAAACCTGAGGCAAATACAATCAGCAGATATTAAATGGGGAAGACAAGAGAGCCTGTTCGACAAAATACGGACTGTACAGGCATCTAGCATGTATTGGCGGCTTAACAATGCTTCGTGCAAAAAGATGTGAGCCCTACGGTTGCCTGATAATACTGTCATTATTCAACAAATATTCAACTTAGAAGAAAGATATATCTCTCTCTTCATAAAACTTGTGCCACAAACCTAGCATGAAAATTATAAGATGATTCTCATTCACTAGTTAACCACTTAGCATGTTTAATCTGTATGCAGTGGATTATATACAAAGGCAGAGACCGCTAGAAGTGTCAACATGTGATCCGGAAACTCATAGTTTCTGTACCTTAAAAACTGAGCAAACAATGAAACTAAAAATCTGAAGAATAATCATGATCGCTGTAGTCTGATGCCACATCATCAGAATCAGACTGACCACCAAAACTGTTTTCTGATATTCTCTCTAAGGATTGGCCACCTGCTTCCAGAAAATCACTCAAATCATCCAGAACATAAGGTTCTATGAGTTTCCACAACAACGTTGAATTGCTTCCCAGAAAACCTAACCAAAACACCCTCCCCTTCTTTTTTACCTTGCAGTCCAAAGATTTTGCCTTCAATGCCTTCACAATCCTCTCAACACCCTCTTGACTTCCCTTTACCTTCAACAAAATATCGCCTGATGATGTTCGGTAGCCCGCAAACATATACCAGTACCCAAGAACCCGTGGTGACAACCACCGATGAATTAGCTTCGGAATCACAGCTTGGCCCTTTGGCCAGAACTGGTCTGCATAGAAACCAAAGTAAGAGTGCGATACTGTAAAAAACTGGCATGGTATGTCATCACTGCCATCAATGGGTTTGAATGAAGAAGCTAACCACTCATGGAACTGGTCATATATATGCCTTTTTAATGAAGTGTGCGAGTCAAGTTTCCCACTGAACACAAAATGGAGTGCATGTTTCTTTCCTGCTTCATCTGATTCAATGCGCAGCCCGCCTAACAGCAACCCCATCAAAATCTCTCGCTGCTCCACGCTGAGTTTCAAACTCACAGGCTTTTTGACAACTTTCTTGCTCAAGCTCATAACATAATCAAGTTTTTCCATCAGTGGGGGTTCTACAACATATTTTTTCTGGCACATTAAATCATATATCTTCTCTGCCTTCACATACTCTCCATTAGACAGGTAACCACTTAAGATACTGTTACTTGATCGGGTGTTAACACCAATTGTACCATTACTGAGCATTTGGTTGAAAATTTCTTCAGCCTTCCCAATATTGCCAGTTTTTACCAGTGAATCCAAGTATATGTTATAAATAGTACGATTGGGACGGCGTTTCTCAAGGCTCTGGAAGAAAGTTGACTCCAATTTGTCATGCAAATCTAAACTGAAATACATATCCATTAGATCAACAAAAGATGGCCCTATTGGCTTCAAACCACTCTCCATGAACTCTCCCATAAGTGACTCTGCAAGTTCGATTTTGCGAGCTTTGGATAACACCTCTATGATTTTCAGATATGCGACAACATTGGTGGAACCCAAGTGCTCCTGCATTCTCCTGAATATCTCCAAAGATTTAAGAGGTTGTCCAACCTTTGCATAGACTCCCATTCTATGCACAAAAGCTTGATAAGGGAGAGAACCCTCACAATGAATGAGTTTGAGCCAAACTCTTTCAGCTTCCTGCACATCCCCATCCTTGGAACAAGCTCTCAAGATGGACACAAGCACCTCTCTTCTCTCTTGAATTCCCGCTACCTGCAATTCTGATCTTAATGATTCTATTCTCTCCTTGTCTATGTTGTCCTGGTAACTGTGGAGCCAAATCAGACCGCCATATATATCCTTATGTATCTCAAGTTCAGAAGTTACAAGATTATGATATATGAACTCTGCCTGTTTGAGATACTTTTTAGAAGAGCCTCCTGGATTGCTCACAAGGGCTCTGAATAGAGAGTTGTGCAAGCTAAGTGGGGGCTTGTAGCCACCCAGTTGAATCATGCGATTATAAATGCTGCATGCCTGATCTAAGCAACCGTGACCTTGCGAACTTAGATAGGCAGTTATCAAAATATGAAAGGTGGACTCACTAGGCACTCGCCCCTGATTGATTATGTCATCAAATATCTCCCGACACTTCAAGTATTTTCGCTCCTTTCCCAAGAAATCAGCTAACTTAGTAGCAAGAGCAAAATCAAATCGAAACCAATGTTGTTGCATCATCCATTTGTATACCTGAAAGACAAAAGGTAATTTCCCTTCATCACAAAATCCGAAACGCACAAAATTGCCAGTCATGAATCACAATACATTGACAAATAAGACAAGAGCATACCCTTTTCTGTTCATCTTTCTAATATACCTAAAATACAAAAACCCATAAGGCAGCAAAATATTCATGGGACTACTAAGAGGTCGCGACCTAGCACGATGAGAAGCACTATCTGCCCCAGCATTGGGGTTGTGTTAATGGGATCCATCTTTTTTTGCTTAGATGACTAAAGTACCAGAAACTCCTTAGTCAACTATTCCCTCTCGATCCTCGCTCTGGCGAATTTTGGTACTTCGGCATATTATCAATCCCCGATCTAGCAAATTGCTTTCATGGTCGCACACACGTATTATGTGACTTAGCCAAACACCTAAGCCCATAAAGAAGCAAACGTAAATTAGCAGCTATTCTAAATTATCCATTTACAATGTAAAAAACCAAATCTTTCCTACGAGTTAATACAGCTTGGGAAAACAAAAAGGAAACCCTAGTATAAGATTCGAACAATACCCTAAACCCCGTCTCATTTTCGCGAATCCGCATGCAATGAACGGCCACATAGGTCCCATCCTCTTGCCTAATCCACTTCCGCTGCGCATTGAGTATCCGAACCAGCATCGACGCCTTGTGCGCCGGCAACTCCTTACACAGCCACGCCAACTTCGTCCTCCGCCACTGCTCAGGCAGCTCCTCCAGCTCCCGAACCTCCAGCGGCGGCGACTTCACCAGCTTCTTCAATTCCGGAGACTCGAAAGAGGCGTCGAAATTGAAGCTTTCGTTATCGGTCGAGTCCACCAACTGTTCGACGAAAGTACTCGACGCCAGCGGAGGTAATCGGCGAGTGCGGGGTGCGGGGAAGGGAAGAGAGAGAAAGGGGAGTGCGAGGGCATTGCGGATGGGAGTGGATGCGAGTCTGGTTGCTTTGAGGTTAGGGTTGGGGTTTGGGAGGAGAGAGAAAGGGAATGGTGAGAGGAGGTCTTGGGGTCTGGTTAGAAGCATTGCTGGTGTTTGGGTTGAGGAAGGGATGGCGAGGGAGGGAAGAGCGTTGATTGCATTTGGAGGGTTTCGGTCGGGACCCGGGGGCCCTGCCTAGCAGCATCTCTGCCGAGCGGATGCCGAGCGGTCAATCCGGTCGTTCATTTCAAAATCGATTGTCCGGATCGAAACATCTTTTTCTTTTCCTTTTCTTTTTATTTAAATGCATTCGGTATCTTTGCATTCGAGCTGTCCAAAACACTTTTAAACGGCCGAAATGTGCTCGGCACTCTTACCAAGCACCGTGCTTTGCAGGTTCTCCCAGTCCAATCAATTGAGGCTTTGTTTGGAACATGGGATGGAAGGGAAAAGAAAGAGAAAATTTTATAAAATTTTCCTCCCGTTGTTTCGTTCTTAGAGAAAGAGAAAAAAATTTCAAACTCAAACTCAATTTTTCTTCCAATTTCTCAGTAAGCGTCAATTTGATTAGTGGGGTAATGATAGAAAATACAAGAAAAAAAACACATATTTTTTTGTGTTCACTTAGTAAAAACATCTTAAAAAGTGATAGAAAGTGAATTTTCTCGTACAACTCTCTCTCATTTTTTTTCATAAAATGTGTAGGAAAATTTTATTTTCTTTAGAAAATCAACAATAATTACTCTAACTTCCCTCCACTTTTTCTCTTCTAATTTGGACAAATTTTCTTCTTTTTCAAACAATTTTATCTTATTTTTCTATTATCTTCTTAGCAAAACTTTCATTCTAATTAAACGGATGTGAGAAAAAAATAACATTTTCTTTTTCTTCATCTCATTTTCTATCATTTTCATTTTCTATCATATTTTTCTTGCTAATCAAATAAACGCTAACTTTCCCTCTCATTTTCTTTTTACTGTAATTATTTTCTTTTCTTTTCCACTTCCATCCCCAAGTTCCAAACAAAACCTTAGGGGTCTCTTTGACTGGTTTTAAAGAATAAAGGGGCTTTAATTGATAGAGGGCTATAGATGAGGGGTATTCCTGATAAGGCCTTTCGAAAAAGATTCGGATCAAAAAATAAAAATAAAAAAAAGAACGAAAGGGATATTGAACCTGACGTGAATCGAACACGCAACCTTCTGATCTGGAGTCAGACGCGCTACCATTGCGCCACAGATCCACTTCGTTGATGTGGTTCCAGTTTCATTAGTATTTATTCATACACGACTAATATCTCCAGGATTATCGTCCTAGGTCACATAATGTGCGTGCGGATGCGAAAACGCGGTGTATGAAAGAATCTTTAAAAAATATTTCAAACCACTAAAACTTGTAAGTGCGAGGAATCAGAGCATGAACACAGATGGGGGATTGAGAGCGAATGCCATTTTTAAAAAGGAAAAATTTCAAAATCAGCTTAATGGATTGACAATAACAAGTGTGTAAATGTGTATTAAAATGTATAAGAAGTACAGAAAAATACATTTTTTTTCTTATCCTCTTGCGTACTTATTGTCTGAAAGACCGTTTAAAAAATTATGTGACCGAGATTCTGTCTTGACTAGAATACCAATGAAATTATCAAGGCCGACCCGACCCGACTTGTATAAGGGAAAAAAAAAATCTAGACAGAAGAAAATAATTGAAAAAGAAACTCATCTTATCTAGGGCTTGGATTGAAAAGTTACCCAACTTATTTTTTTGTCTTTGTTTGAATTTTTTTTTTTTTACATTTGTTTGTTCTGCCGTCAAACTTTTGTAACTTATTGATTTGTGTCGATGAGAGGAATCAGAAAAGTAAATTTTTTTGATAGAAATGCATAATTTTTTGAATAAAGACGAAAATAAGTCAAAAAGACAACTTTTTTTCACTTATTTGTGTATTTTTTTTAAAAAGTATGAGTTTCGATCAAAAGTTTATACTTTTTCAATTTCTCTCGTCTAAACGAATCAATAAGTCACAAAAAATTGATGTAAAACTAAAAAATACGATTTTTTTCAAATAAAGACAAAAAAAAGTTATTATTAATCCACTTTTCAATCCAAATCCACCCGTGCAGTACATTCACTAGTATTCTACTTGAGTAGTATTTAATTTGGTTTAGAATGATGGGAGGGAGAATGGTATAACCCGATTTTTTTTTCCCAACCAATTGTGGATTGGGGTTTTCTGTAGTGCACAACCAAGTGGGCCGCGTGGCTAATCCGGCAATCCATTTTAGCACTAACGGTTCAAATTTAATTCGAGCTCCTTCTGATTTGAACCGTCCACTGTTTAGAATTAAAATCCGAATCGTCCATTACCGAAATGGATGGCCGGATCGGCCGCATTACAACGCTGTAAGGTTAAGATTGAACCTTCTGGCATTTGCTACTCTCTTTTTTTCCTTGTGTGCACTGATGGTTCATGTCCTTTTGTGACATTTTTCTGATAAGCTTGAATCTAACTGTTACGATATGCTAATAAGGTCACATTTTTCAGATAAAAGGTCACACTCCTTGTCTCCACACTCATCATGAAAGTTGTCTCCACACTCATCATGGAAGTTGTCTCCATCTTCATATGGGATAGCATATAATAAGGTAATGCCATTACACTATTTGCCACGTATAACTACTTCACGTAATAGATCTTTTGTGAGAGCTTTGTTAAGTTTATATCAGTAACCAGTTCTTCGAGACTTGAAAATTGGGTACTGTTTTGGTTATTCTGTTTTTGATCTTGTCCTCGTTTAGGTCTTAGAATCAACTGAAATATGGAGCTTATATAAGTTACTATGAGGATAGATTTTCCTTCTCCTTTCAGTTTCTCGATTGATTCCACTGTTTTGCATGTGTGTAGGGCAAAAGTGTTATTATTTGTCATGTGAGCTTGAATAGTATGATAGTGTATATAAGGATAACAAAGTCTAGACTCATGAGAGAAGCTTATTCACAGCGGAGCCGATAACAAGCTCTTTATAGCAGCAATTCACCTCTATAAACCACAGATCCACTTCGTTGATGTGATTCCAGTTTCATTATTATTTATTCATACATGACCAATATCTTCAGGGTTGTCCCGTCCTAGGTCACATAATGCGAGTGCGGGTGTGAGAGTGCGGTGTATGAAAGTGTCTTTTAAAAATCTCTCAAACCACTAAAACCTGTGAGTGTGAGGAATTATAGCGTGAACACAGATGGAAGATTGAGAGTGACATTTTAAATGATTACGTGATCAAGATCTTGCCTTGGCTGGAATACCAAATTTGGTGAAATTATCAAGACCAACCCGACCTGACCCGTCTAAGGAAAAAAAAAAAAATCAAGACAAAAGAAAATAATTGAAGAAGAAACTCATCTACTCATTGAGTATTCTACTAGTATTCAACTTGACTATTTAATTTGGTTTAGAATGAGGATAGGGAGAATGGTATAATCCTAATCTTTTTTCCAACAATGCTACGTACACTCCTACCGACCACTTCTCTCGCACATATTTATTGGCCCCACACATTTAATTGTGGAATGAGTCTCATACATATTTGAGAGAGGAGCGATCGTGGCCAGTAACCGTGTCCGTTGAATTATTGTTTTTTTAACCTTCTGGCATTGGCTCCTCTCTCTTCTGTTTTTTTTTTCTTGTATGCACTGGTGGTTCATGTCCTTTTGTGACATTTTCAGCTAAGCTTGAATCTAACTATTACTACAATAATAAGAGATGTCTCACATTTTCAGATAAAAGGTCACACTCTCATCATGACAGTTGTCTCCATCTTCTGATGATATGGGATAACATATACTAATAAGGTAATGCTTTCCAGTGATGTGGAATATCACAATCTCTTAAATATCTTTTACTGTATTTTTAACTTCGCTTGTTTGCAACTTTGTTCCAATGGGTCCCTGAATGTATAATTGCTGGTTATCAGTTGGAGTTCAAAATTCAAACCCAGGACTATTCATCCAGGAATAGGTTTTTATCCAACAATTTTTTTTACTCAAAATGGACTAGTTACTAATAAAGTTTCTCATTAAAAAAACTAGTTATTAACTACCCCTCCGAAGTACTATATAGCATTAATTATGTCGTAATTACTTTCAATCGAAACCCTTCTTCTTCTGTTTTTTTATCATTTATTGTCTTCCAACAACCTAACAAGAGTGGGTTAATATGCTATCGGCAAAATTTACCACTACGCGATTGGTTGAAAATACTAGTGGAGTAGTAAAAAGGCCACACGGTACTCCGAAGATTTAAGAGATTAAATAAATTTTTTTCACCGGCGGTGGAAAATTCTATTTTTCCACCATCGCCTTTTTCGGTCCTACCATGTACTTATTGTTGATTTGAACCGTTCATCTTATAGACCCCACATAATAGGGTATCCATGCAAAAAATAAACTTGATTGGACATCGATAACAATAAGAGTATGAAAAATTGAATTTTACTTTGTAAAATGGACAGTTTATCATTATTATTATTGACAAGAAATCATATCGTCTATTTTATGAACCAAAATTCAAATTTTAATATATCTAGCGACTTTCGATGAAGTTGATTTTTGCATGATAATACTATACTGTGGGTTTTATAATATGAACGGTTCAGATTACAATAATAGACTCTCGATGAAACCTATAAAAGATGGTGGTAAAAAAGTAAAATTTTAAATCGACGGTGGATATAATTTATTCTCTTTACAACCCCACTCAAATGATTGGTGAGAGAGGGAGAGAGTGCAGTTAATACAAATATTGCTCACAAAGGATTGTGAAGCACATTGAGCTCCTCTCCCCTGCCTCTGTCAAACACAAGTATTGCTCAAAATGGCTTCTGAAGCACCTTGAGGGCCTCTCCCTCTCTCTCTCTCTCTCTCTCGGATAAGGTGGGACGAAGGTACGAGAAAACAAGCAAGGAGAGCTCCAATTTAGAGACGCAGGTTTGGAAAGCTGGGAGTAAAATAGTGATGATCCAAAGGTTGAAAATGTGCAGGGAACTGCTGAAACTGGCCATAGATTTTGTCATAATGTTAGTGCAAGCAGTAGGTGCAATCGTCCACGAAAGCTCCTCTCTTCTCTTCTTAACTCGTGGCAGTTCCTACGCTCCCCTCCTGTACGGTGGACTCTTTCCATGAAACAGAGCCCTCTGTATCTATCTACCTACCTCTTTCGATTGTATAAATTTCCATGGATCTTGTGTGACCCGTCTCTTTGAATTGTTGTGTAAATTTGGAGTGACCCTTCAATGATCTTAACATTAGTTCGTCTTGTTGTATTTGAGATTATTCAGTTTTTAGCAGTAGTACTCGAAGATGTTTTTTTCGTCTTTCGTTTCTTTTCTGAACGAACCGAAGAATCTAACGTATCGAACTCATCCTTGGCTGCATGTTTTTTTCGAACATCGATATAAGTAGTAATCATCATTATATTAGAATCCGATGGATGAATGGAAAACAGCCTTCAAGACGAGGGATGGAGCTTTTAAGGACGAGATGAATCAGGTGCTTCAACTTGATTACGAAGAAGATGCATATTGTGCTAAGAGTATATTCATCAGAACATAGTTTTCATAAATGCATTAACAGATTAATGAAATTGAAGATTCCCCTTATTCAAATATGATCGATGGAAATCACTAATATTATTATTTTTTTTTAAAAAAAGAAGAGATTTTTGGATTATCGAATGCACATGCTCTCAAAGAATTATGGAAGTTTCACCTCCTTTATTCTTTTTTCCTTTTGAAATCGTTTAATTCTTTCATTGAGGAACCTTTTGCAAATTAACAAAATGGATGCACATATGCGACCACCATCTCCTGGGTCCCACTATATTAGTCTGAAATAAAAATGATTTACTTTAGAACTCCACTAATGTACCACATTAAGTGTAATACCCGTCCCGAATATTAGAGTATTTAATTCATCTTTTAATTGAATTATATGTTTTTGGGGTTGATTTGTTTATGACGAAAGTTTGAGGGGCTTGTATGTGATTCATGGGTGGAGCATAAGTAAATTCATGTTTCAATTGCATACAGTAATTTTCCCATAGCCTTTATCAAATATCCTGGGGGATATTTTGGGGGATATTTCTTTCCCTATTTTCTTCTTGTTCCTAACGAGAGAGAGAGAGAGAGAGAGAGAGAGAGAAGAAGAAGAAGCAGAAGGAAAAGAAGAGAGGAGAGCTTGGAGGTTCTTGGTTGTCTACGTTGTTAATCATCTAGGTAATTTCATATTTTAATTGTTGGATTTTCATGTTTGGGTAAGTCTAATTTCATGCTTAAATAGATGGGTTCAGGCCTTAATTAGATGATGCAAGTTAACTTGGGTATGAGAAGAATACCTCTTGAATCTCTTGTGTTTTAATGTTTCAAGCTTCTTTGATTCATGGGGTTTGAGTTTCTTAAGTAGCTCTTTGATATACATGAGTTAAAGCATGTTTTGGTGTGGTTTGAGAAGTTTTAGATGTGGTTTGAATAGAGAAAAAGGTTAGAAATCGGAAGGAAATCATGCTGGATTTTCGCTGAAAAACCCAGTTGGTACCTGTACCACTTTTTGGTGGTACCTGTACCGACAGATCAGAGCTGAAACATTTGGGTCGATTTTGGGTGGGTACCTGTACTAAGTTTTGTGGTACCTGTACCTCTCGGGTAACTTTTTAGCAATTGTTGTGGAACTTCGGATGATCATATCTTTTTCATCCGGACTCCGTTTTGGGCAAATTATATATCAAAATTTGTGTACCAAAAGTGTACTTTCCATTGGTGGTAGTCTCAAGAGCTAACTCTAGGCTAATAAGAAGTTATGGCCAAGATAAGACAAGTTGATCATAAATTTTCAAACCGATTTCAAGAGTTATTTTATGTTTGAACTCTATGCATGTTTTAGGACACTTCTAGGTGTTGGCATGGACATATTTGTATTTGATAGTCATCGTTTAGCTTCTTGTTAGCTTTGTAACTTTGTGCCGAGTATTCGTGGAATTCGTAACTAATATGAGTTAACTTGTGGCTAGGTAAAGAGCCAGTCTTTCGGGAGGTGCCGAAATCTTAGTTTGGCATGCTTTGGTTAATACGAAGGTGAGTGTGCTTGATATGATAAGGTTCAATAAGATGTTACATGGTAGTGATTGTATATCATGCTATTTAGGATTTAGCTAATGATATATGTTTATTGGGTGTTGATTGTAACTACTAAAGGATTGTGGAGTGAGTCACACCATATCGTGGGCCATCCCGTCTAATTAATGGTGAATGGAAATGTGGTGTGCGAGACACAATACCTTGGTTACGTGGGAATGTGGCAGACGTGCCATTGCGTGTGTGATGTTTATACATGTGGATATATAATTGAATACTTGTGTTGAGTTTGTGTGAATTACATTCTAGTGGGATATTCTTTCGGGTTGTGTGGTATTTTATTTGAACGTATCCTATATCTCACACACTCTGGTTTTCCTTTTTTGATTGCCAGGTCACAAGTGGCCGTAGAGTTGGTCCACTACCGGTCGACGTTTTGGGGACACTTGGATTAGTATCAAGTGTTGGTATTTTTGGTCGAATTTGGTTGTAATGGGTTAAACTCGTACATTTACTAAACTCATTTTTGTGAGTAATGTTGTCAAGTACTTTTTGACTTCAAGTTTGTAAATATGTTGGGTATCGTTTGTACAATGCAAGTTTGTAAATATCTTAGATACCTTGTTTTTATTATGTTAAGTCTTGCGCTGGGGTTTTACTCTATTCCTTTATTGGTTGTCGTTTAGTGTTAGTCTTTTGTGTGGATTGCCACGTGGTTGTGTCGGTTCGGGCCCATTCTGGGTGTCGTTCCAGGACGGGGCGTGACATTAAGGCATCTAAATGTAGAGGATGTCATTTCTTTGGGCAAAATCCATTTCACCCCAGTGATTTTGGCCATGTACGGATACACCCTCTATGATTTAAAAATGTGCACATAATCCCTTGTGATTTTAAAATTGTGCGGATAGACCCACCACCATCATATTTTCCATCCATATTAACGGAGGTGTATCTCATACGCGTCTAGAATGTAATTTGAGTCGTTCATAATGTATTAAATAAAGAATAGAATATCTCTGTAAAAAATCATCTCGATTAGGTATCAATAACCCAGTAATCTAATTTTTAGTAAATTCTAATTTGAAAATTTAATTTCATAACAAAATCGATTCAACCTTGAGCTTTTCATTTTTTGATTGACTTGAATTTTGACATAAATGTAGTACTAATCAAAATTTACAATATCAATGGTTTGGATTCAATTTTTGGTATAGGGGATGGTGTGGTTAGATTTAAAAAAAAAAGAATCAAAGGACATGATGAGGGTATATTGATCTTTTAATATTGTGTCCGTTAATAGATGGAAAATATAACGACATGAGATTTATCCACACATTTTTAAAACCACAGAAGGTTATGTGCACACTTTAAAATCATAGGGGATGTATTTGCACATGGCTCATACCGCAGGGGATCAAAGTGGACTTTACCCTATTAGAAACTACACTCAACCTTAAGAGGTTTGGCTAAAGAGCTATGCTATCCACACAGACAAAGGTGGCACAGATCCTACACAGATCTTATTGTGGGGAACATTACGGGTCCCACACAAACAATCTGAGTCGTTCATTAAATTTAAAACATGTTTTCGAGTGACTTCTCAAAAAAATCGGCTTAAAAAAGACACTTGTAAGTGTTCGATTCAATCATATAACTTTTCATTAATACTAAAATTTGAATGAAAAGTTATACGATTGGATCGAGTACTTACAGGTATCTTTTTGAGTTGATTTTTTGAAAGGTCACTCAAAAACATGTTTTAAATTTAATGAACGGCTCAGATCATTTGTGTAGGATCCGTAATGGGCTCCACAATGAGATCTACGTGGAATCTGTGCAACTTTTGTTGATGTAGACAGACTTCCTGTTGGCTAAATGGAAATGAGAAAGCAAATAGTCTTTACTCTCTAACATTTGCATGTTCGAAGTTTTTTTTTTTTTTTTGGGTCAAACGAAAATATAATAGGGGAACTTCCTGGCCGATCCTGTTTGGATGAAGAGTAGCCTACTAGGTCCTGCCCAAAGAGCCTATAGCTCCGTAAGTCTTCTTCATTATTTTATTGACAAAAATATCCCTCGTAAAAAAAAAACGATCGGAGGGAGACTATCCAGCCACCACCACCACCACTCCACCCCACTGCTGCCGCTGCCACCGCCACCACCACCACATTGCCCCACCACCACCCCCACTGCCACATCGCCAACACGCCACCGTGTCGCCACCATGCCACCAGCAGCACCACCACCACGACGACGCCGCTACCCCCACCTCCACCACAATTAACAGTGTTAATTTTTGTCTAAATTAACAATCTACCCATACAAACTCCTACACCATCCCCACTACAACGCCGCCACTGCCACCACCACCGCCACCACTCCACCATCACCACCACGCCGCCACCACAATCACTGCTACCAGGCCGCCACCACCGCCACCACAATTAATAATGTTAATTCCTATCTAAATTAATAATGTTAATTCCTATCTAAATTAACAGTGTTAATTCCTCTCTAAATTAACAGTGTTAATTCCTCTCTAAATTAACGGTGCTAATTTTTACATAAATTTATACCACAATTAACAGTGTTAAATTCACCACCACTCCACCGCCGGTGCCACCACCCCCGTCATGATTAACAGTGTTAAATTCTGTTTAAATTTATAATTAATAGTGTTAAATTTTGTCCAAATTTACAATTAATAGTGTTAATTACCGCCACGATTAACAGTGTTAAATTCTATCTAAATTTATAATTGACAGTATTAAATTTTGTCCAAATAATTGCCGCCACGATTAACAATGTTAAATTCTATCTAAGTTTATAATTAACAGTGTTAAATTGTCCAAATTTACAATTAACACTGTTAGCTGAAAAGGTGGAGACGGAGAAGGCGATCGCCGTCGAGTGGCCGACGGTCATGTGTAGGTGGAAGGACGGCATCGCGCTGCTTCGGAACGGAGTGATCCTGGTCGAAAAGAGGGCGGCGGTAGAGGGATGGGTTGGGAGATTTGAAACCCTAAAATTATGAGATAGGGCATTCATTTGTGAACCCCGGCAAGAATGGCGATTGCAGTTCTAGACGGAGGTGGTGGAGGCATCAACGTCCATGGAGGCGGCAGGGGTGGAACGGCTGGAGGAGGAGTAGCTGGCGGTGGAGCTAAGACCGGCAGAAGAGTGGCCAGTGGCGTGGCTGAGACCTGCGGAGGAGTAGCTGGTAGTGGCAGGGCTGACTGGAGGAGAGAGAGAGAGAGAGAGAGAGAGACGGTGGTGGAAGGCTGACTGGAGAGAGAGAGAGAGAGAGAGAGAGAGAGAGAGAGGGGGGGGGGGGGGGGGGGGGGGGGTAGAGAAGTAAAATCACACACACAGGACTTAGTGAGCATTGCACTTTTATCCCATAGGACTTGATGGGCTATGGAATCCAATATTAGGACCGGCCCAGAATTAACTCCTTATAAGGTATAAGGTTGCGTACTCGAATTAAGCCAAATATTTCGCCATCGAAAGATTTGTCCAGTCATTAATTTCAGGCCCCAGAATTAGGTG
The DNA here is from genome assembly GCA_019656835.1 of Rhododendron ovatum. Lineage (NCBI taxonomy): Eukaryota > Viridiplantae > Streptophyta > Magnoliopsida > Ericales > Ericaceae > Rhododendron > Rhododendron ovatum. The sequence goes on along the minus strand of CM033802.1, from coordinate 5,043,776 downwards.
AAATATGCGCTTTGCGCATACTGATTTGTATATCCGGTTATAAAGAAAATCAGAAACTACTGTTGACATTCCGGTAACCCAAGATCTCAGGAGAAACGTAATTTACCCTTTTATTCTAATACATTTGCAAGTTGGATCTCCTGCATACAGATTACGGAGTACTCCTATATCACAACAACTAAAGGTTTTTCCTTCTGCACAAAGCATTGCATACTTATTGCAGAAAACAAGAATTAAGCTGAACAACTTATTCTCTTACTGTCTGAAAAAGGGATACAAATCCTTTAATAAGATGATTCCTCCGTGATCTTGAAATGACTAATTTGGATGTTCTCAACACCAAGCTTCTTGAAATTACTGCGCCTTCTGTTAGCAAAGAACTTCCCCCAGTTGTATGCCCTGTACTTGGCAGGGTTTTGCTCTGTTAACAGCTCCTCTAAGGGCTCCACCATCACATTATGGTCTGGATTCAAGAAGAATGGCATTGAGAATCTTTCCTTCTCTGAGTTCACCATTACCCTGTGCTCGACACTCTCGTATCTGTCGTTGCTCCATACCTAATTCATCACAGACATGTTTAGCTCATGCTAATTGTGCTCATTTTGGTAATGAGTTAGCATTTGTTTGCCATAAATTGGCATGCACGTACTTTTGTTCGTTTTAAGTCTTTCTTTTTAAAGTAAAAGTTCTTGAGGAGATGAAACGGAAAAAGTAAGAAATAAGTTCCAAAGCGAAAGAAAAGTTCCTAAAGACGAAACAATTAAAAACAAATAGAGTTCGTTCAACATTTTTGTGATTTTTACGGTTTCTCTTATTGAGACGCATCAAAAAATTTCATATGTTTTGACCAGACAAAGTATTGGTGATGTGCACTTCTCATGCCATTCCGGAGCCTTTGTGTATTGCAAACTGCTCATTTCATTAGGCTCGTTGGGGGGTTGTTCATGAACAAAACACGTTTTTTTTGTAATTAACTCTCAAAATCATACTAATAGTTACTATTCTTTTTTTTCCCCGAAAATTTCATGTGTTTTGTCTCTCTTTCTCCCCCGGCCTTTTACCATAAACAACACCAATAAGCCGAACAGTCATTCTTGAAGTTATAGTTCAAGAAATGGGTACCTGAATGATGTCGCCAACATTCACAATGTAAGCATGGGGAGTGGGTCTGACCTGAACCCACTCCCCATCCGTTTTCCTCTTCACTTGGAGTCCTCCTACATCATCTTGTGCAAGAATGGTTAAGCCTCCACCGTCCTTGTGACGGCCAACACCCAAAGCTAGATTAGGAATTGGACAAGATGGGTAGTGATTTAGCCTGAAAAAGGTAGTATGGTTGTTGAAGAATCCACTTAACCGGTTTGCTGGCAAGCCTAAGCTGAGGGAGATGAGTTCCAGCAGTTTGTAAGCCAGTTTCTCCATTTCCTTTGCATATTCTTCATATGCCACTCTGGGTCAAGGCAATTTGAAAGTAAGGTCACCTAGCTCAACTCTGAAAGATGCATCAGTAATTCGTATCTTTAATGGCTTGCACTTTTTGAGACTCTGAGAGTTATCCTCCCCGTATGTTTGGTAGGATTGATAAACGAACCAAGCTGTTCGAGCTCGTATTTGCTTTTTAAAAGCTTGTTGAAGATTGGGTTATTACTAAACAAAATCAAGTTTGAACATTTTTTGCGAGTTCCCCTCCCTGTAGGTTACGTTTGATTTGGTTGATAAACGAACAAAGCTGCGTTCGAGCTCGTATTCGCTTATTAAAAGGTCGTTCAAGATCGGTTTGTTGCTAAACAAATCAAGTTTGAACACTTATTTAAGCTCGTTAAGTTATCAAACAAAGCTTGAACAAGCAATTACTAGGCTCATTCAGCCAACGATGTATGAGTAATGCAACCTACTTGAGATCAGCTCGATTAAAGCTCGTTTGAGATCAACCCATCTCATAAACAAGCTAAGTTTTGACATAATTTTGAAACTAGCTCATTGAGTTTTCAAACTACACGGCTCATTTATCAGCCCTACCTTGATACCTTCCCGTTCCCTCTACCAAAAAATGGTCTCCAATCAGGCTGACATGGGTGGGAGGGGTTTCGAACAAGACAGAGAAAAGGGAGACGGGTCCTCTGCCACAAATCAGCTCATCAGGTTAGAATTTGTTGTTGCTTCACTCTGTATCGAGCATGGAACATTTATACTTTGTGTCATTTTCCATGGCTACCCTATTCAGAGTCAGTCTATTAACGCAAATTGTGTTAATGCACATTATTAACTTACACATGCTAATTGCCGATCAAAAAAAACTTACACAAGCTAATTTTTGATGTCATAGTTTCTGGTGACAAATGACAATTAAGCATTTTTTCCTCTATTGAGTCATTGTTTCCCCCTTTGTTATGCTCGAATGAGAAATCTTACCTCAATTCAGAAGGGTACTCAGGCCACCGATTAACCAACTCCCTGAGTCCATTATCGGCAGCCTCGGGTGAAGCCGGTATCACAGTCGGGTTCTTCACCGCCAGATCAAACACCTCTTTCCAGTCCCTGACATTCTTGGTCAGCTCAATGTCATAGTAACCCAGTGGATTCAACTCATCCCTCCTCACCTTCAGCTTCTCCTCCGTCGCCTGTGCAAAGAACTTTCTTGATGCCAACTCAAGTTTTTCTCTATTTTCAAAGGGCACCCCGTGGTTGATAACTTGGAAAAAACCCCAGTTCTTGCAAGCATCCCCAATCTCCTCTACCAGAGTTTCAATAGAATTTGAGTTTGAAATTGAGAGGTTGATCAGTGGTATCCCTTCAGCTTCAGTAGTGGTTAGTTTAGGCCTGTGTTCAACTGCTTGAATGAAAGCTTCATCTACCTCTCCCATGGCGTAGAGTACTTTTGGTTAAACCTTGAAAAAGCTTGTTATCTAGGTACAAAATGGGGCCAGTGGTGACATAGTTATGTAATATCAGTCTGGAAAGATGTACATTGAACCTGGACATCTTTTCTTCTTTTGGAACTTCCCAAAATAACCTGGACATCTTTTGTGATCATGTGTATTAGTGTATTAGGTTGGCAGTTTTTGCAGGATTCTTGTTTAGAAGGGCTTGTCTCTGTCATGACTAGCAATTTTTTTTGTTTCCTTTCCGTGACTTAATAATTTGACACAAAGTACGACAAAACAAGAAAAATATTGATCACCAATGGGCTCTAGCTCAGTTGACATCTCCTAATCCTCCCCATGTTAGAGGCCAGAGTTCGAGCCCCGTCGTGGACATTATGGATTGTTTCTGAAAGCTCTTGTGGACTAATCTACTAACACCCCGCTAAAAAACTTAATTCACATATGCATGGACATAATGCCTAATATGGCAGGGACAACACACTGGTCTATCAAATAACTCCTTGAAACCCACTAGATGAGAATCCGTTTCCAATCCATGTGGCTAACGTTGTCATTTATTTTATCGGCGTGTGGCTAATGTTGTTGCCAGATATCTTTCACAAACCCTCCCCAGTGGAGAAATGCCATCATGGATGGACCAAACCATATAGGATGTTTATACTGTATGACAGATTTGGAGAGGAGTTGGATCTGGTTGGTCTGAGCGTAGCCAATGGTAGGGCATGGTTTTGGAATTACGTTTAGTCTGGATTGTGTCGAAACGTGTCTTTACACGGCATTCGCTTCTTGTCTTACAAGAGACTATTTCCTATTCCTAGATCAAACACAGCTTTATTGAGGCGGGAAGCGGTTGTTTGGTGGCTCTAAAAGCTCTCTCTCTCTCTCTCCCCATCTTATCTTCGAACACGGATTGAACAGTAATCGGAGCAAGAAAAAGGTTGGGAAAGCATTAAACAGTGATCTTTGGGTTTGTAGATTAGGGAATTTTCATTCTTTTATTTCTTATCTGTCATATAAGATCAGCCTTTAGGTACGTAAGGAATCGATAAATTGTTTGCTTTGTGGTTGGTATATAATTGGTGATGCATGACTGACAAACCAAGGTAAGAGAATGCACAGACAACTTCAACTTGATAGAACAAAGACCCTCTTTTTTATAAGTTCTCAAAGACTGGTTTCACGTCCTTGGTTAAGTCAAAAGAGAGTTCACCCGACTTTCCAATATTAGTACTCCTTCGATTTCTTTGAAATGTTCTCTTGCAATGTGGTTCCACAATAGCATCAGCTATGCCCATCTAGACTACAAAATAACATAAAAACCGGCAGGAACCATTAGACTTAAACATATTGTACTATCAATATTTATTGTTGTGAGCGCAGCCCAAGTTAACATGTAAACTTCAATTGCTTGAAATTTCCTGGAAAATGTCCAACTATACATGGCCACTCATCTGATACCCTTACCCATGTGTCTAATAGTACTCTGCACCTAAAGAAGAGTCAAAATTAAAATAGTTTAACTGCAAGTCTGCATAAAATTAACGGTTGCTATAAAACCTAGATGAATATGAAATCCCCCCGAAAAAGTACAAACTGTTCAAATAATGAGGTATTGATGATCCAAAAAAAGGAATGGAAACTAAATCATAACTGAAACTTCTTATCAACAACTCCCAAAGAAAACTGATATATAGAAGCAATAGCTGAAGACGCAAAAAAATGACATGACAAAATTGAAACAAAACGTACATAGGTGAAACCAGTGGCGACTCTTAGAGGTTTCTCGGGTGTCCATTGAGGCATCTGAGCTAGCTCCTGCAGAGAATTAATGTTCTCAAAAATCCCATATTCGGGTATCTAACAAATGCAAAGAATGTATTAATACTACAAATGTGACAATCATACCAACACGTCACTAAGTCGTGCTTAAGGAGGACAATGACTTGCTGCCAAGGATAAACGGAAGTCTCCAAATTCAACTGCATCTCATGAACAAGAATTAGATCTTCATTCCCCTACAAAAGATAACTGAAACAATGATTTCGCAATTTTAATAATTGTTCCCTCCGGATAACCATAACTTATTTGGTGGTGGAACTCCCACTCCTATAGATTTGAAGCCTCATAAAGAAGACATCTTAGGTCAGGTACCATTAAGAAGAGTACATTTAGGTCTGGTAGACATCTGTTAATATACAAAAACATGGTCACGACCAGTTCGCATGAAATTCCAAAGATACATGTCAGAATATAGGAAAAATAGGATTCGTGTACCCGAACCCAATTGAGTGAGACTAAGGCTCGGTTTGGTTTGGTTAGAAGATAGAATATGACTGCCTCCATCACCAAATGTTGGAGATGCAGAAGAAACTCAGTAGTCCCAAAAGAAATGCAACAGACATCATCATTACAGTTAGGAAGCTATTATTGTCTTACGTAGAGATTTGTTGAAGAAATCAAAGGCATCAAGACAAAAATGCAACTCTACACATACTTGGAGGAAGCGAAAGCGAAAAAGGCTAGGGATCCACTCCATTCAAGCCTCAAAATTCTCTACAAAAATCGTCAACCGTTGCATATATATTAACGGGTGCAAGCAAGAACAAAACAATGAAAGCTAGTATACAAAATCAAACAATGGAAGATTAGAAGAGACCTGTCTGTCACTATTGCAACGAGACCGAACCCATCAATTCCTTCCTTCCTTCCATAGCTTTCTCTGATGAACGAACCACCATATTTTCTCTCTCCTCCGCCTCCCTTTCCCTCGGAGGAGCGAATTTGTATTCCGTAGTGAAGTGGGTATGATCAGGTGTGGCCAAGTCTATTTTCAGATAAATAAATTCAAAAAAATCATATCCGATTATGTATGAATCGATATCCGATAATCGTGATCTTAGACAAAGTTTATCTTCTCGACAATCTCTACAACTCCAACAGTTTCGATCAAGAAATAATCCCTGCACGAGTTTGCAATTTTACCAATTAGACTTCGTAAGTCCTGGAATGGGATCTTTAAAGAGACGCGTCGTCGTTTTGATGAAGTGAGTTTTTATCAGTTGTGGCCTAATCTATTTTTACAAAAATAATTCCACAAAAATCATCTCCGATTATGTACTGATTGACATCCGAGGAATATGATCTTCATTGAAGTTAAATTTTTTGTTAATTTCTACCAACTGAACATTTTCGATCAGGAAATAAACCTAGAACGAGTTTGCAATTTACCAATTACATGTCTTGCAGGACTTCGCAATTTGAAGATGCGAAGTCTGAACGAAATTCGACGACGTCGTCTTCATGGACCTCCAGCGTTTGAAGAGGCGAGGTCTGAAGAAAACCCGATCGACGTCGTTTGAAGATCGTTTCTAACAGTTCGTCGTCCTCATTTACTCTCTCTCTCTCTCTCTCTGAGCTCTCTCCCTCTATGTATGCAATTATGCATATTTTATCTCATTACATCTTCGGTCGCAAACGATCGTTAATTCTCTGCGAATTGATTCTGGCCTGTCACATTTCAGGAATGCAAAATCTCAATTTTTATCCGAATTGTACGCGATTCAATTTAGGCTATGGATTTCATCCAACTCGATCTTTTGGATTATTTGTTTTTTTTGGCTATTCTTGTCTTTATCACCAAAACTTTCACTATTCATTTCTTTAGGTGTACTTCTATGGATTCTCTCATAACAGAGCGCTTTGGTTTTTCTTATCAGGAGAAAATCCGCTTGCCAATTTGAGCTGTGTGAATTGAGATGGATTTAGCTGTCAGGTTAAAAATTGTATGCCTGGCGTACATTGTAATTCGTTAGAGTAAACGTAACATTGAATTTTTTTGGGCTTAGTTTTGTATTTATTAAAAAAAATCGAGTTTTGATCATAATTTTTTATTTTTCCGATTTCACTTGTCAAGACAAACCTATAATATACTGTATATAAAAAAAATTGGCGCATAACTAAGAGTTTTGAAAGAAAAATGAATAAGACAAAAATAAGCAAGTGGCTTATTTATACCAAATGAAGCCTTATATTGGTACGCTATTATTTTAAATGATTCTGACTTGGCGCCTTGAAATTGCGGAGTACACCTAGATGATAAACCTGCTGCCAAATGTGCCTAGAGTAGGAGCAGAGAAAGAAGATGTGAAGTATATATTTTGTTTCTTGATGGCAGAAGGAGCAAAGAGCTAATGAAGATGGAATAACTCATATATTTTTATGATTACTCATGAATTCACAACTTTCATGGTAGGACTCCCATATTCGAATCATGTTGACTTGGAAGAGGGGCTGCTTTGGCCAGGAAAGCATAAGAAGTCTGGTGTAAATAAGTTTCCTCAAACAACTCATCCCAACAGTTGTGTTTGAGATATGATTCTTTCAGTGAATTCGATGATTAAGCCTTGGTTTTTGTTGCCCCACTTCGGTATGGTCTTTGTAAGCCTCTCACAGGCCTCGTCCTATGCTCCTATTTTACTTGGGTTGCTGTCCCTTCTACGCGCAAACGTATAGAAAACTTTTGTAAGAAGATCACTGTTGTTTTTCATTTAGACAGTAGAAGCATCTGATTTGTTTTTGGGAAAATTTTACAATGTGTTTTTGATGTTTTAGCTTTTTGGTACTAAGATTGGTATTTTACTGATGTTTCCTTAGTCCACCCTGTTTGCTATTTTGCTATTGTAGTGGCAGTTGCTGCCCCAGATTCTGATGTGGAGTTTCCCTTGACAGCAGAAAATGTGGAGGTTGTGTTGGATGAAATTCGACCACATCTCAATTGCTGATGGTGTTAATGTCTAAACGAGATTGATGGCGATTTTATGAGGTTGAAGCTGCAAGGAGCATGAGACTCTTGTCCAAGTTGGGTAACGAGAATGAAGGTGGGAATCGAGCATTGTTTAATGGAAATTTTCCTGAAGTAGTTGCAGTGGAACTTAAAGCAGACAAGGAGACTAGCCTTGAGCTGAATGAAGAATACATAGAGAAGGTAATAATGCATCTCCTTTTGTTACACTGTTATAGCTTTTAAAGCATTAAGTGTGGTTTTAACATGTTTTTGAACCAGTTGATTGTTTTCGAATTACCATTTTAGAAATCATGCTTTCTGTCCAGAATCCAGATTCATAGGGGTATCAGGATGCGTATCTATATTGCTCATACGACCATGTATTGGTCTTGGTCGATATAAAAGTAAGACAGTAAATAGTATCAGCTGATGTACTGAAATATCGATATTGCAATTCCAAAATCCTTACATGCCAGTTTGTTGGCCGATATGCTACTTTATTTATGTGGGCTGTAATGAATGATCATTTTATTTCTTTTCAAAATCATTCTAGCATACAAAACACAACCTCAGAGTGCAAGTGCCTTTCACTAGGCATGTGGTGTAAGATAAGTCTGGCTTGATAATCTTGTGGAATTGAAAGCATCTTCTTGTTTCATAGACAGATACTATCATTAGGAATGGTAACATGTAACAGGTCTACTAATACGTCTGGATGTAATTCGCAAGCAATGTCTATGCTGGAAAACACTTGAATAGGTCATTGCCACTGTTGCTGTCTGCTTCCGGACACATATGAAGAATTGGATGCTTAACATAGGGATAGAGCAGGAAAAATTATACCACGAATGGAAGCCATGAAAGCCATTGGCAAGCATAGACGACTCACAAAATATCTTAGACCCAGTTCCAGAGTTTCTAGCATCAGGGAGAGGCTGGAAAGAAGGCTGCAAAAAGCTTTATAATCTCTTTCCTCAAAATCTCTAATTAAGCCTTCCTGTTTCCAAAACTAACACTGAACAGCAGAAAATAAATGCACAGTTATTAATTGGAATATGTGTTAGTGTACGGAAAATGATGATGGCTGCACCAAGAGCAAATGCTGGTAGGGAAAAATATACCCTGGTGGTGTTTTTTCAATATTTTAGAACTTCGTAGAGATGATCAGTTGAAGGCCAACGAATTCTAGCAGAGACAAATTACACTCTTTTTTTTCTGGTAAACGTCATATTTTATAACCAACCAACTCAAAAAACAAAGTATAAACCCACGATACAAGAACCCATACAAAGAAAACAGAACCTCACAACAAGCAAAACTAGGGGACAACAGGCCCAAGAACTCTACTTGATGTATTCCGTTGGCTACATAGCCGGAATTGCTTCCAAGTACAGACTTTAAGTCTAATTTTATCATCAATTCTAGCAAACACATCATCAGACCTTCTAGGACTACAACCAAAAACACTAGTAGTCCTCTCAATCCATAGCTGATAGACCCCAGCAGCCAGAGCCAACTTAACAGCAGAGACCTAAAGTTTTTTCCTCTGCAGAAGCCAATAGCCCGATTAATTTCCATGTCCAATGCCTCATCCCTCTTTTGAATCTGAAATCTGTGTAAAATTGCCTCCCAAATACTGCTGGAGAAGCTACACTCAAAAAACAGGTGTTGCAGAGTCTGATGGGACACAAAACGCAAACAGGCTCAACCTCCATACCCCATCTTCTAAGCCTAAGACAAAGTACTTTTGATTGGTATTTCCCACGATAAAGCAAGACATGATCTCAAATTTCAACTAAACATACACTATTAATCACAACCTCCCTCAGAAAAGAGGCATAATTGATCTAAGTTAGTCAGGGATATTGACAAGGCTATATATATTGCTCCTTTTGTGCCTTACCATAATCAGGAACCTTAGGCCTCAATTTTTGGGCTCGCCGTGGGTGTGATAGATTATAGCATTTGACCTTGTATCGAAATCCTTTCTGAAGTGGTCCATGTTTACACTACCAGAAGATGAGTGCCATTTTTTGATCTTCTCTTTGGATGGAGATGGCGGATCTAGATGGAGGACCAGTTGTTGAATTGACTCGGGCATTGGCTCGCCTTTCATTATGCTATTCCAGTAGTCTGTTGGATCTTTTCTTGCATCACAGAAGCTGGATAACTGACCACACGCAAAAGAAGAAGGAGAATTCACAGGAGTGTTTGATTTTCTTATTGAAGTTAACATTCAGGAACTAGAATGAGATGCTTGATAAACTCTGAACAAGAAGGATTTAAATATGTATGAATTGACTCAGGCATTGGCTCGCCTTTCATTATGTATGAATGGCTATCCGATCAACGTGATCTCGGACAAAGTTTATCTTCTTGACAATCTCTACAACTCCAACAGTCTCGATCAAGAAGTAATCACTGCACGAGTTTGTAATTTTACCAATTAGACTTGGTTAGTCCTGGAATGGGATTTTTAAAGAGACGCGTCGTTGTTTTGATGAAGTGGGTTTTTATCAAGTGTGGCCTAATCTATTTTTACAAAAATAAATCCACAAAAATCGTCTCCGATTATGTAGTGATTGACATCCGAGGAACTTGATCTTCATTGAGGTTTAAGTTTTTGTCAATTTCTACCAACTGAACGTTTTCGATCAGGAAATAAACCTAGAACGAGTTTGCAATTTACCAATTACATGTCTTGCAGGACTTCTCAATTTGAAGATGCGAAGTCTGAAGGAAATTCGACGACTTCGTTTTCATGGACCTCCACTCCAGTCGTTTCAGTCACCCCAATGGTGAGAAAGATCGTCTCCAACAGTTCGTCGTCCCCATTTACTCACTCTGAGCTCTCTCTCTCTCTCTCTCTCTCTCTCTCTCTCCCTCTTTGTATGCATATTTTATCTCACTGATTCTAGCCTGTCACATTCATGTATCTAAAATCTCAATTTTTATCCGCATTGTACATTTGGATATTTTTTTTGTGTGCGGCTATTCTTGTCTTTATCACCAAAACTTTCACTTTTCATTTCTTTAGTTGCACTTCTATGCACTCTCTCATAACAGAGCGCTTTGGTTTTTCTTATCGCGAGAAAAACTATTACTTGCCAATTTGAGCCACCTTGTGAATTGAGATGGTTTTTAACTTTTCGGCTAAAAATTGTATGCCTAAATCGTATACCTGGTGTACATTGTAAAGGGAAATGAGAAAACAAATAAGTGCTTCGTGACCCAGAATTAAGCGAAGTGCGCGCAAACAGATCCGAACATCGGCTTAAATAAAATAAAAAAAAAAATTATATATATATATATATATATATATATATATAGAGAGAGAGAGAGAGAGAGAGAGAGAGAGAGAGAGAGAGAGAGAAACTACACTCGACGTTCCGGTACCTCAAGATCTAAGGAGAATTCAATGTAATTTTACCCTTTTATTCTAATACATTTGTAAGTGGGATCTCCTGCATGCAGAGTACTCCTATATCATAACAACTAAAGTACTTCCCTTTTACACAAAGCATTGTATACTTATTGGAGAAAACTAGAATTAAGCATAACAACTTATTGCGGATCAAAAAAAAAAAACATAACAACAACTCATTCTTTTACTGTCTGGAAAAGGATACAAATCCATTAATAACATCATTCCTCTGTGATCTTGAAATGACTAATTTGGATGTTCTCAACACCAAGCTTCTTGAAATTACTGCGCCTTCTGTTAGCAAAGAACTTCCCCCAGTTGTATGCCCTGTACTTGGCAGGGTTTTGCTCTGTTATCAGCTCCTCTAAGGGCTCCACCATCACATCATGGTTTGGATTGAAGGAGAATCGCATTGAGAATCTTTCCTTCTCTGAGTTCACCATTACCCTGTGCTCGACGCTCTCATATCTTTCATTGCTCCATACCTAATTCAACCATTTCCAATTCACAGACATGTTTAGCTCATGCTAACTGTGCTCATTTTGAGCATAAACAACACCGATAAGCCGAACAGTCATTCTTGAAGTTATAGTTCAAGAAATGGGTACCTGAATGATGTCACCAACATTCACAATGTAAGCATGGGGAGTGGGTCTGACCTGAACCCACTCCCCATCCGTTTTCCTCTTCACTTGGAGTCCTCCCACATCATCTTGTGCAAGAATGATTAAGGCTCCACCGTCCTTGTGACGGCCAACACCCAAAGCTAGGTTAGGAATTGGACAAGATGGGTAGTGATTTAGCCTGGAAAAGCTGGTATGGTTGTTGAAGAATCCGCTTAACCGGTTTGCTGACAAGCCTAAGCTGAGAGAGATGAGTTCCAGCAGTTTGTAAGCCAATTTCTCCATTTCCTTTGCATCTTCTTCATATGCCACCCTGGGTCAAGACAATTTGAAAGTTAGGTCATCTAGCTCAACTCTGAAAGATGCATTAGTATTTTGTATCTTTGTTGACTTATGCTTTTCAAGAGTTATCCTCCCCGTATGTTTGGTAGGATTGATAAACGAACCAAGCTGTTCGAGTTCATATTTGCTTATTAAAAGCTTTTTAAAGATCGGGTTATTACTAAACTAATCAAGTTTGAACAATTTTTGTGAGTTCCCCTCCCCGTAGGTTTGATATGGTTGATAAACAAACTAAGCTCCGTTCGAGCTCGTATTCGCTTATTAAAAGGTCGTTCAAGATCGGTTTGTTGCTAAACGAATCAAGTTTGAACATTTATTTAAGCTCGTTATTTATCAAACAAAGCACAAACAAGCAATTACTCGGCTCATTCAGCCAACAATGTGTAAGTAATGCAAGCTCCTTGAGATCGGCTTGTAATCGGCTCGATTAAAACTCGTTTGAGATCAAGCCGTCTCATAAACGAGCTAAGTTTGGACATAATTTTGAAACTAGCTCGTTGAGTTTTCAAACTAACACGGCTCATTTATCAGCCCTACCTTGACACCTTCCCGTTCCCTCTACCACAAAATGGTCTCCAATCAGGCTGAAATGGGTGGGAGGGGTTTCCAACAAGACAGAGAAAAGGGAGACGGGTCCTCTGCCACAAATCAGCTCATCAGGTTCGAATTTGCTGTTGCTTCACTCCGCATCAAGCATGGTATATTCATATTTTGTGTCATGATTTTCCATGGCTACCCTATTCAGAGTTGGTCTATTACTGAAAATTGTAATTGTGTTAATGTGCATTAACTTACAACATGCTAATTGCCAATCAAAAAAAACTTACCCAAGCTAAATTTTGATTGTCATAGTTTCTGGTGATAAATGACAATTAAGCATTTCCTCTATTAAGCATTGGTTCCCCCTTTATTATGCTCAAATGAGAAATCTTACCTCAATTCAGAAGGGTACTCAGGCCACCTATTAACCAACTCCTGGAGTCCATTATCACCGGCCTCAGGTGAAGTCGGTATCACGGTCGGGTTCTTCACCGCCAGATCAAACACCTCTTTCCAGTCCCTAACATTCTTGGTCAGCTCAGTGTCATAGTAACCCAGTGGATTCACCTCATCCCTCCTAACCTTCAGCTTCTCCTCCGTCGCCTGTGCAAAGAACTTTCTTGATGCCAACTCAAGTTTTTCTCTATTTTCCAAGGGCACCCCGTGGTTGATAACTTGGAAAAAACCCCAGTTCTTGCATGCATCCCCAATCTCCTCTACCAGAGTTTCAATAGAATTTGAGTTTGAAATTGAGAGGTTGATCAGTGGTATCCCTTCAGCTTCAGTAATGGCTAGTTTAGGCCTGTGTTCAACTGCTTGAATGAAAGCTTCATCTACCTCTCCCATGGCGGAGAGTACTTTTGGTTAAACCTTGAAAAAGCTTGTTTTCTAGGTACAATATGAGGCCAGTGGTGACATGGTTATGTAATATCAGTCTGGAAAGATGTACATTGAACCTGGACATCTTTTGTTTTCTGGAAAGATGATCTTTTGTGATCATGTGTATTAGGTTGGCAATTTTTGCAGGATTCTTGTTTGGAAGGGCTTGTCTTTATCATGACTAGGAAATTGTTTGTTTCAGCTCAATAATTTGACAGAAAAATAACGATCAAAACTTAAGAGCTTGTCTTTGTCATGACTAGGAAATTGTTTGTTTCCTTTCCTCGGCTCAATAATTTGACATAAAGTATGCGACAAAACAAGAAAAACAACTATCAAAATTTAATTTAATTTCATATGCAAGGACATAATGCTTAATATGGCATGTCAGCTGGTCACATGATTAGTCACATCTAGTATTGTTCTTTCCTTCTACTTTACGAGCAATTTACTCCCCATCCGTGTCAAAGAGGTAGAGTGAATAAGTAGACTCTTTCATTTTATGTTAAACCTCGTTATTCGGTGCTGAGAGAAAAAATGTCTATACAAGACCCAAACAACGATTAATGGAACTAACAAGGTAAAAGAATGGACAGACAACTTCAACTTGATAGAACAAAGACCCTCTTTTTTATAAATTCTCAAAGATTGGTTTTACGTCCTTGGTTAAGATTGGTTGGGATAGAATTGGTGATCCATTGAGGCATCTGAGCTAGCTCCTGCAGAGAATTAATGTTCTGAAAAATTCCATATTTGGGTATCTAACAAAAGCAAAGAATGTAATAACACTACAGATGTGACAATCATGGACAACCTACACGGCACTAAGTCGTGCTTATGGAGGACAATGACTTACTGCCAAAGATAAACGGCAGTCTCCAAATTCAACTGCATCTCATGAACAAGAACTAGATCTTCATTCCCCTACGAAAGATAATTGAAACAATGATTTTCCAATTTTAATCATTGCATGTAGACTGTTTCAATTGCCCCACCCTCAACTTGCCCCAAATGTATTCCGCCTTTCTCCAATAGTTCCCTCCGGATAACCATAACTTATTTGGCGGTGGAACTCCCACTCCTGTAGAATTGGAGCCTCATAAAGAGGACATCTTATTCGTATGGTACCATTAAGAAGAGTACATTTAGGTCTGGTACCATTAAGAATACTTCTTTGAATATACAAAAATGTGGTCACGACCAGTTCACATGAAATTCCAAAGATAGATGACAGAATATAGGAAAAATAGGATTAATGTTGCCGAAAACTAATTGATTGGAACTTAAAGGCTCGGTTTGGTTTTTGTTAGAAGACAGAATATGACTGCCTCCATCACCAAATGTTGGAGATGCACAAGATAATCAGTAGTCACAAAAGAAATGCAACAGACATCATCATCACAGTTAGGAAGCTATCATTGTCTTGCGTAGAGATTTGTTGAAGAAATCAAAGGCATCAAGACAAAAATGCAACTCTACCCATACATGGAGGAAGCCAAAGCCAAAAAGGCTAGGGATCCACTCAATTCAAGCCTCAAAATTCTCTACAAAAATCGTCAACTGTTGCATTTTATTGGGTGCAACCAAGAACAATGAAAGCTAGTATACAAAATCAAACAATGGAAGATTAGAAGAGACCTGTCTGTTACTATGGCAATGAGAACCCATCAATTCCTTCCTTCCTTCCATACCTGTCTGTTACATTTTCTCTCTCCCCCACTTCCCTTTCCCTCGGTGGAGCGAATTTGTATTCCGTAATGAAGTGGGTATGATCAAGTGTGGTCAAGTCTATTTTCAGATAAATAAATTTAACAAAATCATCTCCGAATATGTATCAATCGATATTCGATTAACTTGATCTTTGACAAAGTTTATCTTCTTGACAAGCTCTACAACTCCAACAGTCGCGATCAAGAAATAAACCCTGCACGAATTTGCAATTTTACCAATTAGACTTCATAGGTCCTGGAATGAGATCTTTAAAGAAACGCGTCGTCGTTTTCAACGAAGTGGATTTTATCAAGCGTGGCCAAATTTATTTTTACAAAAATAAATCCACGAAAATTGTCCGCGATTATGCATCAATTGACATCCGATGAACACAATCTTAACCAAGGTTTGATTTTTTTTCAATCTCTACCAATTGAACATTTTCGATCAACAAAAAAACCCAGAACGACTTTGCAATTTACCAATTATATGTCTTCTAGGACTTCACAAATTGAAGATGCGAAGTCTGAATGAAATTGGACCGATGTCGTTTTGATGGACCTCCAGTGTTAGAACTTTGAAGAGGCGAGGTCTCCAGTGTTTAAGGAAGATCGTCTCTCAGTTCGTCGTCCCCATTTACTCTCTCTCTCTCTCTCTCTCTCTCTCTCACAGCTCTCTCCCTCTGCATATGCATATTTTATCTCACAACATCTTCGATCACAAACGACCGTCAATTCTCTGCGAATTGATTCTGGTCTGTGACATGTCACGTATACAAAATCTCAATTTTTTTACTTTTTCGATTTCCCCAATAATAATATATAAAAATAAATTGGCGCATAACTAAACGATTTGATAGGAAAATGAATAAATAAAAAAAATAAGCCATTTTTGTTGTGGGTTATAGGGCGGGCTTCGGGCCGGCAGCTCTATCTGATCAAGGGCCGGGGCGCGGGTTTTGGTACTATCCCGGTGCGAAGAACCCCGGAGGTGACTGCAATGAGCAGAAATCTCACTCACCGGCCTAACGTGAGAGCTTCAACCTCTCGCCTTACCAACGAGCCGACAGCTGATGGCTGTTGGTCACGACTACTACCAAAAAGCTCCAAAAAAGATGAATATTTCACATGGAGGAGTATGCATCTGTATGTTGGGTGTTCTTCTGTCGTGCGACCCGGCGGCTTATGTGCGACCTGTGGCCCACGCCTCCTATTTGTTCAGGGCGGGCGGCGTGAACTCTGATTTGATCTGGGTATTCAATCCGGTCGCTGAGATGCTCAGTTGACTCCTTAACCTTGATAGGAAGATAATTACCAAAAAAAAAGCACTTGATAGGAAGATGGCTCATTCAATACTTCGTGCATAAGGGTAAGGAACTTTGGATACGCCAAACGATGCCTTATTGGTACGCTGTCATTTTAAATGATTCTGACTTGGTGCCTTGAAATTGCAGAGTACAAGGACTATTAGTAAAATACAGTGATACCGAAGCTTTTTATAACATTTAAAATTGTGTTTTGGAGACACAAGTAACATGTTTAGCAAATGATGACTAGATGATGCCGTTTTAAATTTGTTGAACGCTTTCTCTTTATGAAATATTATCAGGCTTGGAATTTCTTGATGGGGGAATTGTTTACTTACCACTAATACTAATATTGCAAGTTTGTTATTTTTCAATTCTCTCTATTGTGATAATAACCTTAATGACAACGGCGTGCACATAGAAATCACGTGACTTCTAGTGGGCATGTTACATGTCGTACTCATGAAAAAGATTGCATGTTTGCGGTGTAAATCCATGTTTGTGGTTGTGAGTATGTTTGGCTGCAACAAGGAATGCCTGAAAATGCATGGACTAGTTACTAGTATGTAGTTAGTTTAAGTTTAGTTGGCTAGTTCATAGTTTAAGTTTAGTTGCCTGAAAATTTAGTTGGCTAGTTCATAAATTTGGGGATCGATTGGAGGCATAACAAGATTGGGTTGGGGTGGAGGACATGGGTAAAGGGAAGGGGAGAGATGAGATTGTTTAGATGGAAGAGAGAAAATTAAGCATGGTTGAGGGGCGTTTGGTAACCTTTTTATTTTCAGTTTTTACTTTTTTGAAAAACAAATCAAGAAAACTTGTTTGGTAACAAGTTTTTACATTTTTGTTTTTCATAAACTTTTTTAGAGTTTTTATAAACTATGGAAACTACAAAAATGTGTTTTCGCCAGTTTTTTTTTTTTTTTTGAGAAACACAAATTTTATCAAACATGTTTCTTATTTTTGTTTTTATGAAAACATAAACATGTTTCTACTTGTAGTTTCTTAAAAACAAAAAACTGAAAAGGTTACCGAACACACCATTAACTTTTTATGACTTTTACTTAATGGGCAGGGTTAATGTGAAGGACAAATACACAAAAGCCCAATTTCATAAGAACTCTCTCCCTTCTACACAAAGCACTGTTATTGTACGAAACTGGAAGCTGAACAACTGATTATAGTGCTTGTACGAGGATTACAAATCCTTTAGGATGGTTCCCCCTTTATCTTGAGATGATGAATTTGGATGTTGTCAACATCAAGCTTCTTGAAATTACTTCTCATTTTGGTTGCAAAGAACTTCCCCCAGTTGTATGGCTGGTAATTGGC
This sequence comes from Rhododendron ovatum, assembly GCA_019656835.1. Taxonomy (NCBI): domain Eukaryota; kingdom Viridiplantae; phylum Streptophyta; class Magnoliopsida; order Ericales; family Ericaceae; genus Rhododendron; species Rhododendron ovatum. Next base: position 5,025,952 of record CM033802.1, on the reverse strand, counting down.
CGGGTCTTCCTCTGTTATCAGCTCCTCAAGCGGCTCTACCATGACATTATGGTCTGGATTGAAGAAGAATGGCATCGAAAATCTTTCCTTCTCGGAGTTCGCCATTACCCTGTGCTCAACACTTTCGTATCTGTCATTGCTCCATACCTATTCAACAATTTCCCATGTACACATATGTTCAGTTCATACTGGTGCGGTAATTTAGGCGGTGAGTTCAATTTTAGTCAAGAAATGGTACCTGAATGATGTCACCAACATTCACAATATAAGCATGGGGAGTGGGTTTGATGCAGATCCACTCCCCATCAGCTTTCCTCTTTACTTGCAGTCCTCCAACATTGTCTTGTGCAAGGACAGTTAAGGCTCCACCATCCTTGTGTCCACTAGCACCCAACGCTAGGTGAGGGATTGGACAAGATGGATAGTGATTGAGCCTGGTGAAGCTGGTATGATCATTGAAGAAGCCACTTAATCGGTTCGCTTTCAAGCCTAAGCTCAGTGAGATGAGTTCCAGCAACTTGTGAGCCAATTTCTCTATTTCCTCGGCATATTCTTCAAATGCCTCCCTGGGCAAGACAATTTAGTCAGCTCCCTTACCTCAATCTTTAAAAGAATAATTTGTTGCATGAGTATTTTGGATCACTATGTACCGAGCTTTTCCCGTAGTTCCCCCTCCCCCTCCCCATTCCTAATCATATCTTTTCCTGGGTCCTCTGCCACTAATAGATCAGTTAGCTCATCAGGTCTGTCTGAGTTTGTGGTTGCTTCAATCCATTTCAAGCATGATACCTTATGTTTTGTTGCATTTTTCATGGTTGCCCTGTTTGAGTTAGTCTTTTTTTTTTTGTGATAGGCAAAAGTTTATTAAAAACGGGGAGAGGGGAAAGGGAAATCCAACAAAAAGTTGGACATTACATCACATGGGTCAAAGCTCAGCCCATAAGGTCTAACACGGGAGCCCAAACTGTTTGAGTTAGTCTAATATGGCAATCTGTGTCAATGTGCACAAAACTACACATGCTAATTTTTGATGCCTTTTATCTTGTGATAGATCACAATTAATCATCTCATTTATTGATGCCATAGTTTCTTATGCTCAAATAGGATTAAAATCTCGAATGTTACCTCAATTCAGAAGGGTCCTCAGGCCACCGATTAACCACCTCCTTGAGTCCATTGTCACTGGCCTCATGTGAAGCCGGTATCACAGTCGGGTTCTTCACCATCAGATCAAACACCTCTTTCCAGTCCCTAACATTCTTGGTAAACAAACTATCATAATAACCCAGTGGATTCACCACATCCCCCCTAACCTTCAGCTTCTCCTCTGTTGACTGTGCAAAGAACTTTCTTGATGCCATCTTGAGTTTTTCTCTCTTTTCCAATGGCACCCCATGGTTGATAACTTGGAAAAAACCCCAGTTCTTGCAGGCATCCCTGACCTCTTCTACTAGAGTTTCAATGGAACTAGGGTTAGAAGGCAAATCATGAGAGTTAAAAACGGAGAGGTTGATCAATGGGATGCCTTCAGCTTCAGTGATGGCTAGTTTAGGCCTGTGTTCAACTGCTTGAATGAAAGCTTCATCTACCTCTCCCATGGCTGAGGTTACTTTTGGCTAACTCTAGGAGAAGGTTGTTTTCTAGGTGTAAAATGAGGCTAGTGGTGACACAGTTATATCATGTGAGTGTGGAAATATTTATGTTGAACCTGGAATTTTGTGACAGGTGTGATGAGGTTGCTAAGGTAGGTAGCTTTGTTAGGATTCCTCTTTGGATGCTAAGGTAGGTAGGTTTGTTAGGATTCCTCTTTGGAAGTTTTGCTTGTCTTTGTCATGACTGGGAAATTGTTTGTTTGCTTTCTTTCAAGAACTGGTGAAGTGTTTGCTTTGTTGTCAGGATAGATTTGGTGATGCATGACCGGCAAAAAAACAAAAACAAAAAGACAGATCTGGGGATGGATCAGAGTCATAACAAGATTAGGTTGGGTTTGAGGATGTGGGTAAAGGGAAGGGGAGAGATGAGCTTGTTTAGACGGAAGAGAGAAAAGTAAGTTGTTGTGCCGAAAACAAAATTGAGAATATAAACAAAACAACAAGCGAAAATCAAGAACACAAGATTTACGTGGTTCCCCAAACTGGGTACGTCCATGGGAGAAGAGCAAGAGGATCCACAATATAAGGGGAGATAACAAACAGAGCCGGCTATACCTGTAACTCTCATTGAAGCATCCAATTACAGATATCTAGGGACAAATCTCTGGCGGAACTTGATAGGGATACTTAAACCCCAGGTGGAACCCAATAGAGCATAAACCAAAACCCTAATATCTAATCTTCAACATGAGAGACCCCCTAGGGGCCTCTCCAAAAGGATTCACTCAAGAAGTCCAAAACCTAATGAAGAGAATAAGGCTATATTTATAGCCACAGAGTCCTTCCTAAAACCAATACTTGCCCAAACAAAATTACTTGCACCCAAAGTCTAAACCAACAAGGAAACAAATCTTATAGGAAGTCAAATATCTTTTCGACCATCCCAAATTCAAGGCATATCTCCGACATAAGCTTGGCTAACCTTCAATGACTTTTGTTTAATAGGTAGGGTTAATATGAAGGACAAAAATGCAAAAACCCAATTTCCTCTAACACAGCCTTATTGAGGCGGGAAGCAGTTGTTTAGTGGCTCTAAGAGGTCTTTCTCACTCAGGCATCTCTCTCTCTCTCTCTCTCTCTCTCTCTCTCTCTCTCTCTCTCACACACACACACACACACACACACACACACACACACAGAGACACAACCTTTTATATCCTCTTCTTTCTACCCATATCATCTTCGAACACGGATTGAACAGTAATCGGGGCAAGAAAAAGGTCGGGAAAGCGTTAAACAGTGGTCTTTAGGTACTTAAGGAATCGATAAATTGTTTGCTTTGTGGTTGGGATAGAATTGGTGATGCATGACTGAAAAACCAAGGTACGAGAATGGACAGACAACTTCAACTTGATAGAACAAACCACCCACTTTTTTAAAAGTTCTCAAAGATTGGTTTTACGTCCTTGGTTAAGTCAAAAGAGAGTTCACTGGACTTATTACTACTCCTTCGATTTCTTTGAAATTGTTCGCTCGCAATGTGGCTCCTCTACTAACAAGGTCCACGATAGCATCAGCTATGCCCATCTTGCCTACAAAGAAACCGGATAACAAAACAACCGGCAAGAATATTAGACTTAACATGTTGTACTATCTATATTTATTGTTGCGAGCTCAGCCCAAGTTAACATGTAAACTTCAATTGCTTGAAATTTCCTGGAAAATGTCCAATTATACACGGCCACTCGTCTGATACCCTTACCCACGTATCTAATAGTTCTCTGCACCTAAAGAAGTGTCAAAATTAAAATAGTTTAAGCAAATCTGCATAAAATTAACGGTTGCTAAAAAACCTAGATGAATATGAAATCCCCCAAACAACTACAAACTGTTCAAATAACGAGATACTGATGATCCAAAAAAGGAATAGAATCTAAATCCTAACTGAAACTTCTTATCAACAACTCCCAAAGAAAACTGATATATAGAAGGAATAGTTGAACATAAATATGACATGACAAAATTGAAACAAAACGTACATAGGGGAAACCAGTGGCAACTCTCAGAGGTTTCTCGGGTGTCTATTGAGGCATCTGAGCCAGCTCCTGCAGCGAATCAATGTTCTCAAAAATCCCATATTTGGGTATCTAACAAAAGCAAAGAATGTATTAACACTACAAATGTGACAATCATGGACAACCTACACAGCACTAAGTCGTGCCTAAGGAGGACAATGACTTACTGCCATGGATAAACGGCAGTCTCCAAATTCAACTGCATCTCATGAACAAGAACTAGATCTTCATTCCCCTACGAAAGATAATTGAAACAATAATATTGCAATTTTAATCATTGCATGTAGACTGTTTCAATTGCCCCAAATGTATTCCGCCTTTCTCCAATTGTTCCCTCCGGATAACCATAACTTATTTGGCGGTGGAACTCCCACTCCTGTAGAATTGGAGCCTTATGAAGAGGACATCTTATATATCTGGTACCATTAAGAAGAGTACATCAAGGTCAAGAAGACATCTTTGAATATACAAAAATAAGGACACGTGTAGTTCACATGAAATTCCAAAGATAGATGACAGAATATAGGGAAAATAGGATTCATGTCGCCGAACCCAATTGATTGGGACTCAAGGCTCGGTTTGGTTTGGTTTTTGTTAGAAGACAGAATATGGCTGCCTCCATCACCAAATGTTGGAGATGCACAAGAAACTCAGTAGTCCCAAAAGAAATGCAGCAGACATCATCATCATCACAGTTAGGAAGGTATCATTGTCTGACGTAGAGATTTGTTGAAGAAATGAAAGGCATCAAGAAAAAAATGCCAAAAAGGCTAGGGATCCACTCAATTCAAGCCTCAAAATTCTCTACAAATCGTCAACTGTTGCATATTAATGGGTGCAACCAAGAATAATGAAAGCTAGTATGCAAAATCAAACAATGGAAGATTAGAAGAGACCTGTCTATTACTATGGCAATGAGATCGATCCCATCAATTCCTTCCTTCCTTCCATAGCTTCCTCGGATGAACGAACCACCGCATTTTCTCTCCCTCCCTTTCCCTCGGAGGAGCGAAATTGTATTCCGTAATGAAGTGGGTATGATCAAGTGTGGCCAAGTCTATTTTCAGAACAATAAATTTTATCAAATCATCTCCGATTATATATCAATCGATATCCGATTAATTCGATCTTCAACAAAGTTTATAATCTTTACAAGCTCTACAACTCCAACAGTCTCGATCAAGAAATAATCCCTGCCCGTGTTTGCAATTTTACGAAGTAAACTTCGTAGGTCCTTTAATGGGATCTTCGAATAGACCCGACGTCGTTTTGATGAAGTGGATTTTATCAAGTGTGGCCTAATCTATTTTTACAAAAATAAATCCACAAAAATCGTCTTCGATTATGTATCGATCGACATCCAAGGAACATAATCTTCATTGATGTTTACGTTTTTGTCAATTTCTACCAACTGAACATTTTCGATCAGGAAATCAACCCAGAACGAGTTTGCAATTTACCAATTACATGTCTTGTAGGACTTCTTATTTTGAAGATGCGAAGTCTGAATGAAATTCTACGACGCCGTTTTGATGGACCTCCACTGTTTGAAGAGGCGAGCTCTCAACAAAACCCGGTCGCCGTCGTTTCAGTCCCCCCCATGGTGAGGAAGATCATCTGTAACAGGTCGTCGTCCCCTCTGTGTATGCATATTTTATCTCACTACATCTTCGGTCACAAACGGCTGTCAATTCTCTGTGAATTGATTCTGGCCTGTCACATTTCAGGTATGCAAAATCTCAATTTTTATCCGCATTGTACGCGATTCAAATTAGGCTATGGATTTCATCATTTTATGAACAAAACTTGCATGTTTGCGGTGTAAATCCATGTTTGTGGTTGTGAATATGTTTGACTGAAACAAAGAATGCCTGAAAATGCATAGACTAGTTACTAGTATGTAGTTAGTATGTAAATTTAGTTGGCTAGTTCATAGTTTAAATTTAGTTTCTTGAAAATTTAGTTGGCTAGTTCATAGATTTGAGGATCGATTGGAGGCATAACAAGATTGGGTTGGGGCCGAGGACATGGGTAAAGGGAAGGGGAGAGATGAGGTTGTATAGACGGAAGAGAGAAAATTAAGCTTGGTTAACTTTTTTATGACTTTTATTTAATGGGCAGGTTTAATGTGAAGGACAAATACACAAAAAACCAATTTCTGCTACCGTTGTTTGGTTACGCAAAAAAAAAAAACCCAATTTTTGCTAATGCAAAAAACGTATTATGTAACATAATGCCCCAGATAGAGCTCAACGAAGAAAAACGGATTCATGTAGCCCACCCTAATTGACTGGTACTTAAGGCTTTGTTGGTTTGTTTGTTTGGTTGAAAAATCCAACATTCTATTTTTTTTTTTTTTTGATAAGTAATTGACAAATGTAACATTCAAAGTCAAAGTCAATTTAGAAACTTTATATTTGGAGTTCAAGAACCTCGTCAGAGTTCAATGTAATTTGCCCTTTTTTACTCTTATACAATTCTAGGATGGATGTCCTTGATGATGAGTATTTCATAAGAACTCTTCCCTTCTACACAAAGCACTGTTATTGTACAAAAATGGAAGCTGAACAACTTATTCTAGTGCTTGTACGAGGATCACAAATCCTTTAGGATGGTTCCTCCTTTATTTGAAATGATTAAGTTGGACGTTGTCAACATCATGCTTCTTGAAATTACTTGGCTTTTTGGTTGCAAAGAGCCTCCCCCGGTTGTATGCTCTGTACTTGGCCGGCTTCTGCTCTGTTATCAGCTCCTCTAGCGACTCTACCGTGAGATTATGGTCTGGATTGACGAAGAATGGCATCGAAAATCTTTCCTTCTCGGAGTTCACCATTACGCTGTGCTCAACACTCTTGTACCTGTCATTGCTCCATACCTATTCAACAATTTCCCATGTCCACATATGTTCAGCTCATACTGGTGTGGTAATTTAGGCGGTGAGTTTAATGTTAGTCAAGAAATGGTACCTGAATGGTGTCACCAACATTCACAATATAAGCATGGGGAGTGGGTTTGATGTGAATCCACTCCCCATCAGCTTTCCTCTTTACTTGCAGTCCTCCAACATTGTCTTGTGCAAGGGTAGTTAAGGCTCCAGCATCCTTGTGTTGGCTAATACCCAAAGCTAGGTGAGGGATTGGACAAGATGGATAGTGAACGAGCTTGGTGAAGCTGTTATGATCATTGAAGAAACCACTTAATCAGTTTGCTTTCAAGCCTAAGCTCAGTGAGATGAGTTCCAGCAACTTGTGAGCCAATTTCTCCATTTCCTCGGCATATTCTTCACATGCCGCCCTGGTCCAGACAATTTAGTCAACTCACCTCCCTCAATCTTTAATAGAACAATAATTTGTTGCACTAGTATTTTGGATCACCATTTACCGATCTTTTCCCTGAGTTTCCCCTCCCCATTCCCAATCATATCTTTTCCCGGGTCCTCTGCCACAACTAGATCAATTAGCTCATCAGGTTTGAATTTGCGGTTGCTCCATTTCAAGCACGATATACCTTATGTTTTGTTGCATTTTTCGTGGTCGCCCTTTTTGAGTTGGTCTAATATTGCAACCAGTGTCAATGTGCGCAAAACTACACATGCTAATTTTTGATGCTATAGTTTCTTGTGATAGATCACAATTAATCATGCCATTTATTGATGCCATAGTTTCTTATGCTCAAATAGGATTAAAATCTCGAATGTTACCTCAATTCAGAAGGGCACTCAGGCCACCGATTAACCACCTCCTTGAGTCCATTGTCAACAGCCTCATGTGAAGCCGGTATCACAGTCGGGTTCTTCACCATTAGATCAAGCACCTCTTTCCAGCCCGTAACATTCTTGGTAAACAAACTATCATAATAACCCGCTGGATTCACCTCATCCCCCCTAACCTTCAGCTTCTCCTCTGTTGACTCCTCTGTTGACTGTGCAAAGAACTTTCTTGATGCCATCTCGAGTTTTTCTCTCTTTTCCAATGGCACCCCGTGGTTGATAACTTGGAAAGCCCCCCAGTTCTTGCAGGCATCCCTGATCTCTTCTACTAGAGTTTCAATGGAACTAGGGTTAGAAGGCAAATCAAGAGAGTTAAAAACGGAGAGGTTGATCAATGGGATGCCTTCAGCTTCAGTGATGGCTAGTTTAGGCCTGTGTTCAACTGCTTGAATGAAAGCTTTATCTACCTCTCCCATGGCTGAGAATACTTTTGGCTAACCCTAGGAAAAGGTTGTTTTCTAGGTGTAAAATGAGGCTAGTGGTGACACAGTTATATCATGGGAGTGTGAGGAAATATTTATGTTGAACCTGGAAATTTTTTGTGACCATGTGTGATGAGGTTGCTAACGTAGATAGGTTCGTTAGGATTCCTCTTTGGAAGTGTTGCTTGTCTTTGTCATGACTGGGAAATTGTTTGTTTGCTTTCTTTTAAGAATTAATATGAAACAGGACAAAACAAGGCAAGTAGAGTCCAAAACTAAAGATACATATATATTTGGATTTTGGAATACATAATAGCATATGTCAGCAGGTAACATATATGGTGGTTTTGCCTTTCTATATTTTCTTGATTACACCCCACATCAATGTGTGAATATGCACCCCTCTTTTGTTATTATTATTCTTCTAAAACGTGCACCTCTCTTTTAGTTCGTCTCGTTGGGCAATCTATTCAGAGGTGATGATAATACTACGATCTAGTGTTCGGTTCCTTTTTTTTTTTTTTTTTCCTATCTATGCTCGGTTCCTGTTAAAACACATTATTTGGATTGAGAGACAGAATGTCTATACAAAACCAAATGAAGTGGAACTAACAACTGTTTATGTGGCATTATGCTTTTGTGAAAGTCGGAATGATTTCAAAAGCCAAAAATGAGACCCATATATAAAGGAACAATGACCACGGCAATCAAAGAAACTTGTTGAAAGTTGAAACTGAATGAGAATATCCGTCTCAAATCAATGCGGCTAATGTTTGCCATAGTTTACCAAACTTAAATTTAAAGAATGAAACCAAAGAGACGTTGTTCATAAATCACTGTTGTACTTTCCATTGGCTTTCAATCCATATCTGTTAATGCGTTTACATTTTATTAGGCTGGCGTAGTGCTTTCAGTAATATTCTTGTTGGCCTGGCTTTTGTGGTGATATGCCCTCTTTTCTTTTTCAGGGTGAGTAATTTGATGATATGCCCTTGATCTTTCCTTATAAGCATGAGTGAATTTTGATCTGCCATTATCTCTTTTCTTAAAATGTAGACCGACTTATACAGGAAAATGTCGAATTTCAGGTTGAAGAAATCCATCTGTCTGAAAATTTCTCAAACGTCAGTAGTTGGTTTGATACCACTTGTACATTCTGTTACATGAATTTCATTCAAGTTTCCGAAATCTCGACCCATGCTTCCAAAAGTTTCACACACTATGGATTGTTGAAGGAACGCTAGAACAGCCCCTTAGTGCTTCTACATTATATCCAATGCATTACTTTGATTTCCTGAAATGATAAATTTGGATGTTTTCCACATGAAGCTTCTTGAAATTACTAAGGTTTCTGGCACTGACAAACTTTCCCCAATTGAATGCCTTGTACTTGGCGGGGTTTTGTTCATGCACGAGTTCCGCCACAGGCTCCACCATGGTTGTCTAGACGTTGTAGATAATTGAGAATTCGGACTTTTTTTGTTCGATTCGCTGCCATAACGAAATTGAGTATCCTATTAATCCAGGATTTCATTAGAATTCCCCAAAGAGTCCGGATCCCATAACAGAATTAAGTATTGTGTTCAGTAGTTTATAAAAAAATGCTTTTATCCACATATTTGTATTTGTAATGTGCCGGGTTGAAGAAGAATGGAATGGAAAACCTTTCCCTCTCAGAGTTCACCGTCACCCTGTGCTCCACACTCTTATACTACTTGTCATTGCTCCATTCCTGTACAGATGTTATAGAATTGGTACAGACACTGTTAAATCAACTGATTTTTGGGACTGAAAAAATCTTGGAGGTCCCATGCGTATTTAATGGATATTCGCATCTAACTAATCCTAATCTCACGCTTTCCATGCATATCTGTTTCAAAGCTTCTAACCGACTGTATATGACGTTTACACTGTATGACAAATTCTGAGAGGAGTTGGTTCTGAGTGTAGCCAATGGTAGGACATGGTTTTGGACTTACGTTTAGTCTGGATTGTGTCGAAACGTGTATTTACAAGGCATTCGCTTCTTGTCTTGTACGAGACTATTCCCTATCCTTAGATCCAACATGGCCTTATTGAGGTGGGAAGGGGTTGTTTGCTGGCTAAGAGGCATTTCTCACTTCAGGTATCTCTCTCTCTCTCTCTCTCTCTCTCTCTCTCTCTCTCTCTCTCTCTCTCCATTGACAACAACCTTTTAAATCCTCTTCTTATGCAGAAACATACACTTAAATTTAACATCTAGTAATCAACAATATCTACTTATCTTCGAACATGGACTGAACAGCAATTGGAGCGAGAAAAAGGTCGGTAAAGCATTAAAATGTGTTCTTTGGGTTTGTAAATCTGGGATTTCTTAACCTTTTACTCCTTATCTGCCATACAAGATCGGCCTTTAGGTGTTGTGCTCTGCTAATACTATTCTGTGTACCTCATTAGTTAAGTTTTTACTGATTTTTCATCTTTAGAAGTGCTACTGAGCAGTGCTTTTACAGCACATTAAGTACTGCTTTTTTTCTTTTTCCTTAACAAAAAAAGTAGTTTAAGTATGCGATGACTGAATTTACGTAAGGAATCAGTAAATTGTTTGCTTTGTTGTTGGGATAGATTTGGTAATGGATCAGAGTCTCCAACGAAAACCCCCCGACAGATTTGGGGATGGATCAGAGTCATAACAAGATTAGGTTGGATTTGAGGACATGAGTAACGGGAAGGGGAGAGACGAGCTTATTTAGACGGAAGAGAGAACAGTAAGCATGGTTAACCTTTAATGACTTTTGTTTAATAGGGAGGGTTAATATGAAGGACAAAAAACGCAAAAACCCAATTTCCGCTAACATTGTTTGCTAACGCAATAAGCCAATTTCTGCTAATGCAAAAACGCATTACAAAACACGATGCCCTCGCAGAGCTCAATGGAAAAAGCAGATTCATGTAGAGATCCCAATTGATTGGTCTTTAAGGCTCTGTTTGGTTTGGTTGTTTGGTCGAAAAATCTAACCTTCAGGTCAATGTCATTGCAGAAACTTATATTTGAAGGTCAGGTACCTCACTGAGAGAGTTCAATGTAATTTACCCTTTTATTCTTGTAGTTCTAGGTTGGGTCTCCTAGACAATGTGTATATCATTCGAACTCTTCCCTTCTACACAAGGCATTGTTAGTGTAGTAAACTGGAAGCTGAACAATTTATTATAGTGTTCGTAAAAGGATTGCAAGTACTTTAAGACGATTCCTCTTTTTTCTTGAAATGATAAATTTGGATGTTCTCAACATCAAGCTTCTTGAAATTACTGCGCTTTTTGGTAGCAAAGAACTTCCCCCAGTTGTATGCCTGGTACTTGACCGGGTCTTGCTTTGTTATGAGCTCCTCTAGAGGCTCTACCATGACATTACAGTCTGGATTGAAGAAGAAGGGTATCGAGAATCTTTCCTTCTCAGAGTTCACCATTACCCTGTGCTCAACACTCTCATACCTGTCATTGCTCCATACCTGTTCAACAATTTCCCATGTACACATATGTTCAGCTCCTACTTGTGTGGTAATTTAGGTGGTGATCGAGTTTATTTTGTAGTTCAAGAAATGGCACCTGAATGATGTCACCAACATTAACAATATAAGCCTGGGGAGTGGGTTTGACGCGAATCCACTCCCCATCCATTTTCCTCTTTACTTGGAGTCCTCCAACATCATCTTGTGCTAGGATAGTTAAGGCTCCAGCATCCTTGTGTCGTGTAACGCCCAAAGCTAGGTGAGGGATCGGACAAGGTGGATAGTGATTGAGCCTGGTGAAGCTGGTATGGTCGTTGAAGAAGACACTTAATCGGTTTTCTTTCAAGCCTAAGCTCAGTGAGATGAGTTCCAGCAACTTGTGAGCCAATTTCTCCATTTCCTCGGCATATTCTTCAAATGCCTCCCTGGTAGTCAAGACAATTTAGTCAGCTCACCTCCCTCAATCTTTAATAGAATAATTTGTTGCACTCGTATTTTGGATCATCATTTACCGATCTTTTCCCGGAGTTTCCCCTCCCCAATCCCAATCATATCTATTCCCGGGTACTCTACCACTAATAGATCAATTAGCTCATCAGGTTTGAATTTGCGGTTGCTCCATTTCAAGCATGATATACCTTGTGTTTTGTTGCATTTTTCATGGTTGTCCTATTTGAGTTAGTCAATATTGCAATCTGTGTCAATGTGCACAAAACTACACATGCTAATTTTTGATGCCATAGTTTCTTGTGATAGGTCACAATTAATCATCTCATTTATTGATGCCATAGTTTCTTATGCTCAAATAGGATTAAAATCTCGACTGTTACCTCAATTCAGGAGGGTACTCAGGCCACCTATTAACCACCTCCTTGAGTCCATTGTCACCAGCCTCATGTGAAGCCGGTATAACAGTTGGGTTCTTCACCGTCATATCAAACACCTCTTTCCAGTCCCTAACATTCTTGGTCACCTCACTATCATAATAACCCTGTGGATTCACCTCATCCCTCCTGACCTTCAGCTTCTCCTCTGTTGACTGTGCAAAGAACTTTCTTGATGCCCACTCGAGTTTTTCTCTCTTTTCCAATGGCACCCCGTGGTTGATAACTTGGAAAAAACCCCAGTTCTTACAGGCATCCCCTATCTCTTCTGCTAGAGTGTCAATGGAACTAGGGTCAGAGGGCAAATCATGAGAGTTAAAAACGGAGAGGTTGATCAACGGGATGCCTTCAGCTTCAGTGATGGCTAGTTTAGGCCTGTGTTCAACTGCTTGAATGAAAGATTGATCTACCTCTCCCATGGCTCAAGAATACTTTTGGCTAACCCTAGGAAAGAGGCTGTTTTCTAGGTGCAAAATGAGGCTAGTGGTTACACAGTTATATCATGTGAGTGTGTGGGAAGATTTATATTGAACCTGGACATATTTTGTGACCATGTGTGATGAGGTTGCTAAGGTAGGTTGGTTTCTTAGGATTCCTCGAAGTTTTGCTTGTCTGTCTTGACTGGGAAATTTTTTGTTTGCTTTCGTTTAAAAAAAATGAAATAGGACAAAACAAGGCAAAAAAGAGTCTAAAGTTAAAGTTACATATATGTTTAGAATGCGTAATAGCATATGTCAGCTGGTCATATTATATAGTATTGGAATTGGATCTACCTTGTGAGAGATGACAAACCCATGAGAGAGACAACCGACTGTGAGAGCCCAAGTGGCTAGGGTTTTCCCACGTGCCATGTTTTGTTTGAAGTCATCCATGACAAATCTGGATGCCTCCCTCCCCTATTTATTGTATTGAATGCTCATGAGAGTGAGCGTGTGGCTGACGGCTGTACAATGTAGTCTGAGAGGGTGAGGTGGAGTGTGGGGGAGCCGGAGTTGCTCCCCGGAGAGTTTTCGTCTCTGTATGTTTGTGAATATATAAGGGAGTTTTTTCTAGAATTGATGTGTGTGTTTTGCAATTGGTGATCCATGGTAGTTGTGACTTTCTTTATTTTCTGATTACCTACTCCACATCAATTTGTGAATAAGCACCTCTCTTTTAGTTCGTTTTGTTTGGCGATCTGATTGAGAGTTGATGATAATACTACGGCTTAATGTTTGGTTCCTGTTAAAACCCATTATTTAGATTGAGAGACGGGAATGTCTATACAAAACCAAACGACATGGAACTAACAACTGTTCATGTGGGCATTATGCTTCTGTGAAAGTCGGAATGATTTCAGAAGCCAAGAATGAGACTTATGTGTAAAGGAACAACAAACTCGGCAATCAAAGAAACTTGTTGAAAGTTGAAACTCACTAAATGAGAATATCTGTCTCTAATTGATGTGGCTAATGTTGCCAGATATTACCAAACTTACATTCAAAAGAAGGAAACCAAATAGATATGGTTCATAAATCACCGTTGTACTTTCATTGGCTTTCAATCCATATGTGCTAATGCATTGCATTTTATTAGGTTGGCCTAGTGCTAATGAGACTTATGCATTTCTGAAAATTTCTCACACTTCAGTTGGTTAAGCAGAAAGACGCTATTACCAATTGTACATTTCATTACAGGAATATCATTCGAGTTTCTCCAAAATGTCTGATACAAACTTACCCATGCTTCCAAAAGTTTCACACACTATGGATTGTGGAAGAAAAGCTAGAACAGCCCCTTATTGCTTCTACATTATATCCAATGCATTACTCTGATTTCCTGAAATGATAAATTTGGATGTTTTCCACATGAAGCTTCTTGAAATTACTGAGGTTTCTGGCACTGACAAACTTTCCCCAGTTGAATGCCTTGTACTTGGCAGGGTTTTCTTCATTCACAAGTTCCGCCACTGGCTCCAGCACGGTGTAATGTGCTGGGTTGAAGAAGAATGGAATGGAAAACCTATCCCTCTCAGAGTTCACTGTCACCCTGTGCTCCACACTCTCATATTTGTCATTGCTCCATACCTGTACAGATGCAGAATTGGTAAAGACAAGTGAAGTAAGTAGATACAACAGATATGCCTACTGGTTGTTTCAGGGAAAGTGATACTACTACCTAATCACCCTTTAATTTTGACGAATTTCCTATGATTAGCTTTTCGTACTAGTTGGTGACAAAGTGTATGGAAGTTCAGTTTTCATAATCAGTGCACCAGAATCTCGCTTTACTACAAGCTCTAAAAATGTAGGAGTAGGTAACCCGACTTTTTTCTGTAGAGTCTGATTCGTATGGCAATGCGAGAGCGAGATTCTTGTGCACTGATTATGATGCCAGAAGCAGCCTTAACTCAACTTTTTATTGTGTGTGTGTGCAGAGTCTGATTCTTTTGATATAAACTCGCGCCACAAAGGTTAGAGCTGGTTAAACTGACCATTGTGATTTTTTGCACTCTTTGTAACTTAGAAGATGTAATGTTCTGTAAAGGTCATCCCTTCAAGGTAGTTTACCTGAATGATATCACCCACATTCACAATGTAGGCATCTGGGGTGGGCTTAACACGGATCCATTCTCCATCTGTTTTTCGCTTTACTTCCAGGCCTCCGACATCGTCTTGAGCGAGGACAGTTAAGCCACCGGCATCCTTGTGGTGACCGACTCCAAGGGCTAGGTGAGGAATGGGGCAGCGCGGATAGTAGTTGAGGCGCAGAAAGCTGGTTTGGTCTTTGAAGAAATTGTTGAACCGACTTTCAGGCAAACCTAAGCTCAGGGAGATGAGTTCTAACAACTTGTAAGACAGTTTTTCAGTTTCTCTAGTGTACTCTTCACATGCATCCCTGGTGGAAAACAGGCTATGTGGTCACATAATTCATTTGCCAGTATCTATTTTTATGTACTATACATGCATCCCTGGTGGAAAACAGGCTATGAGGTCACATAATTCATTTGCCAGTATCTATTTTTATGTACTATACATCCACAGACACTCTTACGTGGTTACCTGAAGTTAGGAGGGAATTCAGGCCATTGATTGTGCAGCATCGTTAATTCTTTGTCACCGGGTTCAGGAGAAGCCGGTATCACAGTCGGAACTTCGACGACAAAATCAAATACTTCTTTCCAGTCCCTCACGTTCTTGGTGTGCTCACCATCATAATAACCCATCGGATTCTGCTGGTCTCTCCTCACCCTGCTCTTCTCTTCCATCGACTGACCGAAGAACTTCCTCGAAACAGATTCTATTTTCTCGCGACATTCCAGCGGAACTCCGTGGTTGATCACCTGGAAAAACCCCCACTTCTCGCAAGCATCGCCTATCTCGGCTACAAGGCTAGCGATGGCGTCTGAGTTAGAAGAGTTCAAAGCAGAGAGATCAATCAGTGGGATGCCTTCAGCTTCTAAAGTGCTGGTGGGTTTGGGCCTGTGTTCAGTGGATTGGATGAATGCTGATGAATCAACCACCTCCCCCATAGTTGAGAGTTGAGTTGCAGCCACATGTGTTGGGAGGGGGAGTACATATTTTTGGGCACATATATAAATTAGGAAGATGTGGTAGGTATGTGATGTGACATTGAATCTGGACAGGTTTTTTAGAATTGCGGGGTTAGTAAAAAAGTCTCTGATTTGGAGCATTATCTGTTTTTGTTTTTTCCCTCAAGAAAACTCAACCACCCAAAATTTCCCAATTTTCTCACCTATCTATCAATCAAAACCAAAACGTCTCTTAATCTGGTAACTTAAAATGACCAAGTTCAACATTTTTAACATCAAAGCTTCTCAAGTTCGGTATCCCACTGCGATTATTAGGACGTTTTAATGCTGAATTGCAAGCACCTTTTTGTTGAAATATTAAACTTAATAAAATGGGGGGATGTGACTGGCTACCCATGCGTGGATTGGCTTGAAGGAAGAAGCAGCAAAATGGAACTTTGCTTCGGCAGCAGGATTTGACATTGGAGTGTTCACACAGTGGTATGAAACCAATGAATTCCCTATATATATGTGTATCATTAGCAGTGTTTAAGTGTGGGAAGTGAAAGAGAGGGAGAGAGTGAGAAAGAGGGAGCCCCTGCGGGGGACTCCCCCACCACCAGTGGATGTGAGAAATAGAGAAGTGAGGGGTGAGTGTGAGAGGTGTAAAATTTTTGTAAGTGTGTTTGTGTCAAAAATCAATAAAGTTGAGATTGTACAGTGCATGAATTTGTGTCGCTTCTGCTTTTCAACATTTTTGTGATGCAATAAATTGCAACAAAGGTAATGGTGAGATAAAAAGAATTATGAATCAGAAACCAATATAAACTAGTGAGAGCTCATATTTTCCTTGCATCATTGGTAGAGCGCAAGAGGAACATGTTGTCATGGTCTAAAGGCAATGGACTTTTCGATTTCTGAAAAGTAAGAGATGAAATCAATTGATCAAGAGATCATTGCATATAAAAATTACAAACAATTTTCCTTCACAAGGACCCCAGTTTACAAACCGTGTGTGTATGTGTTTTCTTTTGTGAAACTAAAAATGGTTACAACAAATAGAAAAGTTGCTAATGGCGTACTACTTAATAGCCTGGAAACATTGGCGGTGGCGGCGATGAGTATTCGGCTCCCAAGTTTGGCGGGAGGGCGACGTCATCGAAGCTTGGCGGCGGTGGGGATAGGACAGGGGTAGGAGGAGGAGGAGGAGATAAAGTTGGTGGAGGTGGTGGGGAGTGGACAGGAGGTGGTGGGGAGAAGACAGGTGGTGGTGGGGAGTGGACGGGAGGTGGTGGGGAGAAGACAGGTGGTGGTGGAGAATGTGCTGGTGGTGGGGGTGAGGGAAGTGGAGGTGGTGGGGAGTGGACGGGAGGTGGTGGAGAGAAGATAGGTGGGGGTGGGGACTGAACTGGTGGGGGGAAAGGTGGTGGAGGAGAATGAACTGGAGGAGGTGGTGAGGATACGGGTGGTGGAGGTGAGAAAATTGGAGGTGGTGGGGATTGAGCGGGCGGTGGAGGAGAGTGGACCGGTGGTGGTGGGGAGTGAACGGGTGGCGGAGGAGAGTGGACCGGTGGGGGTGGGGAGTGAACGGGCGGTGGAGGAGAGTGGACCGGGGGTGGTGGGGATTGAACCGGTGGCGGTGGGGATTGGATTGGGGGCGGTGGGGATTGAACTGGTGGAGGAGGAGAGTGAACCGGTGGGGGTGGGGATTGGACTGGGGGCGGTGGGGATTGAACTGGTGGTGGAGGAGAGTGGACCGGAGGTGGTGGAGAGTGGACTGGGGGCGGTGGGGATTGAACCAGAGCTGGTGGAGAGTGGACTGGGGGTGGTGGTGATTGAACCGGTGGTGGAAGTGAGTGGACCACTGGTGGTGGGGATTGAACTGGTGGCGGAAGAGAATGGACCGGTGGTTGTGGGGTTTGAACTGGTGGAGGCGATGACAAAACCGGTGTTGGAGCTGGAGTGGGAGCCTGAACTGGAGGTGGTGGCTTAGAAATGGAATGTGGAGGGTAATTAGTATTTGGTGGTTGGGGAGGGGATGAGGTTTTGGGTGGAGGGGTAGATGGCGTTGAAGTAGGTGGCTTTACTGTAGGAGGTGGAACGGAAGGTCTAGGAGGTTCAACGGATGGTTTTGGAGTAGGTGGCTTGATTGTAGGTGGAGGATCAGGTTTGGGGTTGGGGAACGGTTTTGGCGTAGGGCTTGATGGGGTAGGATGTTCAGGAACCGGAGGTGAGGGTGGTAGTGGTTTTGGTGTTGATGGGGTAGTAACCGGTGGGGATGGGGTTGGTGGCTTAATATTAGGAGGT
This sequence comes from Rhododendron ovatum, assembly GCA_019656835.1. NCBI lineage: Eukaryota > Viridiplantae > Streptophyta > Magnoliopsida > Ericales > Ericaceae > Rhododendron > Rhododendron ovatum. The sequence continues at coordinate 5,007,904 of CM033802.1, read as the reverse complement.
GGAACGGAAGCCTTAGGAGGTGGAATGGAGGCCTTAGGCGGTGGGTTTGCTTTTGGTGTTGGTGTTGGGTTAGGCGTCGGGACGGATGGGGTGGGAGGGTGAGGTTTCGGTGTTGGGATAGGCAGCGGTGGGTTTGCTTTTGGTGTTGGTGTTGGGTTAGGCGTCGGGACGGATGGGGTGGGAGGGTGAGGTTTCGGTGTTGGGATAGGCGTCGGGACAGATGGGGTGGGAGGGTGAGGTTTTGGTGTTGGGTTGGGCGTCGGGATGGATGGTATGGGAGGGTGAGGTTTCGGTATCGGGACAGATGGGGTGGGAGGGTGAGGTTTCGGTGTTGGGTTAGGCGTCGGGACGGATGGGGTGGGAGGGTGAGGTTTCGGTGTTGACGGGGTATTATGAGGTGGCGATGGAGTGGGCTTTGGTGGATGTGGTTTCGGTGTTAGTGGGACGTGATTATGACTTTTTGGTGGTTTCGGTTTGGGGTGATCCTCCGGGGCGGGCTTTTCAGGATTAGCTCTACATTGCTTGCTGCAATCAACAGGCTTAGAAACCACAGGCAAGCAAGTTCCCTCTGGCTTTTGGTTCGTCCTTCCCTCCAAACAGTTTCCTCCGTCATAAAACGCCATGTGCTTCGGGGGTGGATAGCACGCCTTACCCTCTTTCTTGAAATAGTTTTCGGACAATGTGAAGTTCTTCAAGCTTGGCAATGTGCAAATGGTGTCGGGAACGAATCCCGTTAACCTGTTGTTTGAGAAGTCCAAGACCTCAACCATCTTTAGGCCCCCAAAGCCCGTTGGCAACACCCCCGTGAATTTATTGCTGCTGAGATCGATGACCGACGCGTTTGCTAGTAGCCCGATCTCACTAGGCACGCAACCGCCCAGGCTGTTGTTAGAGAAAATGATCTCGTTCAGGTTTGCCATGTTACCGATGCTCTTTGGGATGCAACCGCTGAATTTGTTGTTAGCGAACACCGCCACTGAAACAGTCGACTTGCCGAGAGTTTCGGGGATGGTGGAGGTGAACCGGTTGTTGTTGAGAAACAACGCGTCCAACTCCAGCTCGAATAGTTCCGGGGGCAACGGCCCTTCAAAATCATTATACCTGAGATCAAGGTATACTAGGCTTGGAATAGCCAAAACGACCTTCGGGAATGGACCAACAAAGCGGTTGTTGCTAACGTCTAATTCTTTTAGGAGGTGGAGCTTGTTGAAGCCCTCTGGGATGATTCCACAGAACCTGTTTGAGTTAATGTGGAACAAGGCAATGTCCGTCAAGAGCTCTAGTTCAGGAGGTAGATGCCCGGCAATGTCACCGTGGTTAATATCAATCCCGGCAACAACGCTCAACGAGGGGTCATCTAGCGCTGGAGAACAGAAAACACCATAATAGGAACACACATCGGGTCCAACCCAACTTTCAGTCATGTTGAATGGGTCGGAGAAAATAGAGTTTTTCCATGCCTGGAGAGCCTTGTAGGCCCTCTTGAGCCTCAAGTTTTCAAATTTTAATTGAACATCAATCTCTTGAGCAGTCGAAGAGAGAGACGAAAACGAAGATAGGAAGAGAGAGAAGAGAAGGAAGCAGCCGAAGGCCTTCATCTTTTGAGGGTTAGACAAGGAGACCTCCTTGGACAGGCCCAAGGCTGCTTATAGAAGTTCTAATGGGGGGTTGAGGGTGTTATATGGAGGTTCTTGGGAAGGAGATGATGGAGGTCCTCCAATTTTTTAGCCATGGGATTGATGGTTCTCATTGAAAAGCACTAAATTTGGCTGTGCATACAGTCGTACGTTGGGCACAAATTTAGGGGGGTTTGTTCCGGAGATGGCTACGGCTACAATTTGCCGACGACTAAGTCTTCCCCCGACAAAGCTGGACAAGCAGATTTAGGCTATAGATAGAATCACCTCTATGACCATAGAACAACCATGTCTATTTCTGGTGTTACCTTTTCATTTGGTGTCATCGACTATAAGTGGACGATCCAAATAGGGGACTGAGACATACGATAAGAAATCGGCACCCGACCCATTTGGAGCTTCTTATTGGTCCGGGAATGTCACTTGGTGGCTGCTAAGTAATTGGCTTGCTACCAATGAGCGTGTGGATTTTGAAAAAGAAACCCGCATATGCTGAGAGTAAAGCTTCTTTGGTTCATGCCAATTATCTCTATCTTGAGTCCTTTCCCCAGTTGAATGCAGTATGCAATTGCCATGAAACAGAAATCAACCTCTGTGTTTTCAGCAGAAACTTATTAATCAGGCAATCAGCACAAGGGCTTATCAAATATACTCAAAAGCCACACACAAAAAAACTTCGGACAAACAGATAATTGAAACGAAAAAACGTCCACAACTATGATCTGAGTTCTGATTTCTCACTCCCCTAATGCATTATTCTCCCATCCTCGATCGAAGTTGTGTTCCCCGGGCATTGTTCCATGGAAAAGTTCTGAGTTTGCATCTAATTTCCCTGCTATTTACTTCCAGGATACCAAATTTAACTCTAGCAGATACGATATTCACACCACTTCCTCTATTCTGATGCATCACTAGTCCTGAATTTGAGTTTGACATACCAAAATCCAAAACACCAACAAACATAGCCACATCATAGCCCAAAATATTACTATCAAACATAAGATAAACAGAGGCCACTGATTGAAATAAAGGAGTTTTATTTGGACAATAAGTTTGAACCACTACTACTCACCCTGAAATATACACAGAAACCAACTCAAGCTCCCAAATTCACACACGAGACCAAAATATTCCCAGAGAACAACCTAAGCATTACAGAATACTTCCTAAAGATAATGTCGACGAGTTCATATGTACATAAGTATACATATACTAATATTGTATTAGTCTCCCCAATCGTGATCAGGTCTAGGTGTGTGCCAAGAAGGGTACACCCTCATGGCTCTGAGCAGCCTAGCGTGTGGTGAGTCTGCCATTCTAGCTTTCTCTTCTTCTTCGAGCTCTTCTATGGATTTCGGCATCCATTCCGGCACATATTTAGGTTCCTCTTTCACTTTCACTTTCGCTTTCTCTTCATTCAATGCCTTAGGACCAGCTCCACTGGTCTCCTCCTTCGTTTTCTCTTCATTCAAAGTGTTTGTAGATCCATTGCTTTCCTTTAACCTTCTGTGAGATGCTGAAAACATGTGCAAGGAGCTGATCATAGATTCTATTCCATCTCCACTCGATAATTTAATCATTCTCTCCACCTCCCTTTTTGGAAGTTCTCTCTGGAAATTTACGTAACAATAAAATGGTTAAGTGCAGGAAGATGAAATTACCCAAAAAAATATTTCTTCTGTCCCGCAAAGTTCACTCAATAAAAAAAAAAGGTGCAATATTTCCATAAAGAAGTAAATTACTTCTGTGCATAATTATTAAGAAGTTTCGCACCAATTTAAAGATCTGAATTTGTTCTTTAAATTGGCACGAAACATCTTAAAAATTATGCACACAAGTAATTTACTTTTGTTATGAAAAATTATACTATGATTTTTTCTTAAAGAGCTAGCTTTGCAGGACTGGACTACACAAAAGTAAGAATCTAAGAAGCAATAACCATCACCGCGAGAAAAGCCCAAATTGATTTTCTAGGTTTGTATGTAGTCGAAATACGCATCTCCTACATCATCAAGTTAACACAGGGAAGGTAGATGATAACGAATTATGGCTGAAAATTCACACTTTCTTTAATAGATGCAAACACTCTGTTTGTCCGGACAGTGCTCTTGGAGCACCGTCATGTCAAGTGATGCTCCATAGCTCTTCATGACCACAAATTCACATAGTACCCAACCACTTAGTCATGGCATCCGCGTGTATATGTAGCGGTTGAGATTACTTAATAGTTTTTCGTTGCTCTGAAAATGCCTAAATACCCTGTTCAATCAACTTCAATGGACTCTCCCCTCTGTAACGTAAATTTAAAATGATGGTCTGTTTTGCAGTTGGGTGAATGTAGACGTCAAAGAAAGTTCAAAACAAAGCAGCAATGCAAGTTTTTGGCTTGGTTGATTTGGCTTTGAAATAAATTCAAGATTATAACATGGCAGTAATAATGGGTGCCAAAAAAAAAAAGAGAATACGAATGGAGAGAGAGAGAGAGAGAGAGAGAGAGAGAGAGAGAGATAGAGAGATTACTTCGAGATCATGAAGTTCAGAGACGGCTCTCCAACAGCTTAAGCAAGGGTCTCCTTCGAGCGTCAAACAATGATCTGCACACCACATGAATACACAAGAGTTTACAGACTAAAATAATTCAGCCCCAAATTTAAAACAAATTGATCAACTCAACTCTCGGATCAATTTACCTGCATCTCAACTCATGTGGAGGACAGACACATGGGGTGCCGGGTACCCAGGCACCTACACCCCTTCAAAATTGTACTAGTTTTACGGATTAATTTTGAAAAATTCTACAGAATTGATCCCTCAAGTCCCATAGGTGTTTTTTTTTTAAATTCTTATAGCATGCGTGTAAAAACCTCCAATAATTCTAAGTTATCAACTTTTTAAAGTTGCAGGTGTAAAATTAAACGGCAGTTGCAAACACACACAATTTTATAGCAATACATAACCTTTCTTTCAATGCCTTCAGTGATCTTACATCGAACAAGATGGGGCTCACTTTCGTCCTTGCTCATTCAATTGAACTTAAGTAACGTGGCCAGCCCGGTCAACGGGATTCTAGCTTTACATGAATGTGTCTCCCCCTCTGTTTATGTGAGTTTGATACACGTGATATGAAATATACTTTTTGTTATTAATGTAAAAATAATGTAATGCACCCACTAGCTTATTGGCCTATCAAGAAGCAACAAGTGAGTAAGATGAGTACAATTGAAATGAGAATGTAGAGATGGATGTGTGGTAAGACTAGGAGAGAGCCTCGCCTAGCCCGGTGTCACGCCATGCCTTGCATAGCCATGGCTTTGCCTTGCTACCCGTCCAAAAGCCATGCCTTGCAATTTTTCCTTTCTCGTGTTATGTAGTGTAGCTTGTCGTGCCAGTTGGAAAGCACGTGCTGTTTGAAGATCACTTTGGATGCCGTGATACGAAAGAACTTGGGCTTACTGAATTTAAATGAACAGGTAGCCCTAGACAAGGCTCCGCTCGGATTGGTTTGGTTTGTATTTGGTAACGAAGGAAGAAAGGTATTCCAGACCAGCTTGCAGTATTCTCGTTTGTTTGTGCTTTCAATTTCTTAGGGACATTTTTGTATCCCCGGATTTCGTAACGGTTGGAATATTCCACGCGAAAGATGAAGAATGATATAACTGAATTTACCAAAACGAAAAAAAGAATGAAATAACTGAAGAGGGAAGAGAAAGATGGAATTACGGGGCTTATCCAAAAAAAAGAAGAAGATGGAATTACGTGCCTGCGATCTCTTTTGCAGTCTTTTGGATGTACGGGAGTTGTTCGTACAACCTATCGATGCTGTTTCTGTTGAAACCATTTCGCTTTGGATACGCGGGAAGTCTCGCCGTACAACAGATCTTCCACGAACCGACTCTCGCCGCCGCCGCCGCCGATCTTGGACAGTTCAGAAGGCGGCGAGGCTCGTTTGGTTCAAGCAGAAAACCGGAAGGAGAAGGCAGAGTCCCTGTTCTCATCATCCTCTCTCTCTCTCTCTCTCTCTCTCTCTCTCGTGTTCAGCAAGATACTAACTAGTACTTATGAGTCACTGGATGGGATATGCATAAAGTCGAGGGAACGGTGGGACAGAGGCGACACTCATAAAATAGAATTAAGAGTGGATAAGGATGAGATATTTTATTCTTGGATATTTTCTCACTCGTATTGCCGGTGCTACAGTGATAGATTTTAAATAGGTTAATCGGCCTTTTTTTATTTAATTTTTTTTTACATTTGTTAATTTTATGTTAAATTTTTTAAGATTATTACTTCAACTCGATGGGAGAAATGAAAAAAATAAAAAATTATAGTCCAAACCTTGTCTTTGAATAAACACAAAAATCAAACAAAAGACTAAAATTTTTGCTATTTTGAAAAAAAAATTAGGTTATACTTCTTCGATTTCTCTAATCGAGTACCAATAATTTACAAATTTTTTATGCAAAACTAACAGATCCTAAAAAATTGAATAAACACAAAAAAAAAGAAGAAAAAGAAGCCAATTTAGCCAAACAAAAATGCTACTTGCACAACCGTTGTGTTGGTTGTGTGTGTAATTCTGACCATCCAGATGTATTTAGACGGTCTAGATTTTAAAAAAATTCTTCCACGGATAAGTTTAACTTTTATGAGGAAGGATTTGAGCGAATCCTAACAATTCATTACAGCCATGAATGGCTAGAGATTGGTTGTGTGTTGTGTTTTACACAATCGTTGTGTGTGTAGCACTTTTCATGTTTTTATATTTCTTCAATTTCTCTTATCAAGATAAATTAATAATTTATAAAAATTTAATGTAAAATAAAAAACAATAAAAAAAATTCCACAAGGACAAAACAAAAAAAAAACCCAATCTTACTTTGGGAAACGAGACATCAATGATGACAAGATTTAACTCGTGCACAACAACGCTAGTGTTAGGGTTGATCCGGTTGGTTGATAGACTTGCACACCAAACAATTGCTTAGGATCCGATTTTCTTGGGAATCTTTTAGTCTTAGATTGAATGACCTAACTTCGACCGACCGGACCGATATGAAAAATAATCGAAATATAAATAAGCTAATCGGAACACCTTTCTAAACGCGGCGACGAGCTAGATGAATCCCGTGGGCAGAGAATCCAGTGGCTCAGCGCCCATCGTTTTCCCTCTTTTACAACTTCTTTGGGCTTTGTCGTTTTGAAACCTGTAAACAAAGCTGATATGGAAATGGGGTTGTTGGCCCATTGGGCGGCCACAGGCCCAGTGGACCATGTACATGGACAGATTGCCAGGTCTAGATTGATAATCATTGTTCAGAAACAGTTCGATTACATTCATTTTTGCAACTGGTTAGGGGCGTTAGGCACACACTGTTCACATGCACCTAATAACTCAGTGTAAAAGTTAAATCACACGCATCTCGATTAATTTCGGAAAATTAATCTCATCATGCACTAGCTTGTGACTCACTTAAAGTTGGGATGGAGTCTTGCTAATTGAGAGGTTTCGAACCTAAGATCTTAAGAATGAACAAACTCCCATGGATAGGTTCCGAGGTTTCGAACCTAAGATCTTAAGAAGGAACAAACTCTCATGAATTTGTTCGGAACCTAGGAAAAAGAAAAGAATGGAAAAGAAAAAATATTTTCTCTTGTTTGGATTGAAAGGAAACCTAGAAGGAAATAGTAACAAAACAAAGAATCAAGGAGTGAATTTTCGAGTCCGGCTTCTCTCCAATCCATAGGGAATTGGAGGATCCTCTAATTACAATTCAATGGTCAGGATTACTCTAGTATCTCCAGCCGCAAAACTCATATGGTATTATATGGGTACTCAATTACTCCCAAAATATTTCTCAATTACATAAGAGTCTTCCCTCCCCGTTTTTTTAATGGCCAAAAAAATTCTTTAATCTTTGAAATTTACAAAAAAAAAAAATCATTAATCCTCATTATTTTTTTTTTGAATGACGTTTTCTCTCCCTATTAAACCTGCCTTTAAAAAACTTTTTTTACATAGCTCATGAGGATTTTTTTAGTAATATTATATCAATAACTTTTTTTCCTTTCAACATGGTTTTTTTCGTTGATATTATCTTATTATGTAACTCATGAGATTTTTTTTTTTACTGATACTAGTGTATTTCCACGTGTGTTTCGCACTATGTCGTGTAGTCATTGATGTAGTTGTTCTTGTATGTAAGAAAGTTGAAATTAAGATTCAGTTATGGAAATTAGAAAGAAATCGTAAGAGTAAGTAATTGAACGTAATATGATTTTTACAGAAAAAATATTTTAAAAGAAATGCAAAAGGAGTTCTTTGATTAATCGTGTGAATCTAATAGTTCTTTGAACATGCACCTATTATTAAAGTTACAATATGAAATTTTATTAATGTTTGAAATTTGGTAAATTGGTGCCTGAAATGTGATAATTGAGAAATATTTGGGGAGTAATTGGGTGTCCGTAGAATACTATACAAGCTTTGGGGTTGAAGATACTTGTGTGCGTTTCATCGATACGCATTGTACTAGCAATAATTATTCACTGGAATTTTAAGCCGGCAAGTGGAAGTAAAAAAAATTGGATACATTAAATCGAATTGCAGATACCGTACACAGCCACTTTCCGTCGGGAAATATTGTTCTGTCACACCATATCACTATCCGTCTCACCACACATATGTCGAGACGGAAATTAAGGTCCTATCAATTGTAGGTGGTGTTAGGACTATGCTTAGACCGAATAAGAGGTTATGGGGATCTGAACCTCGACTCGTCCAAAAAAACCCCCTCAATGGTGAGCAATCAAAAGTAATTGTACTGACTATGGTTATATATTTCAAGGATAACATCTAACAAACATATACATGTTACCACAGATTCAACATCATTTTTTCATTTTGGTAGAAATAGATTAATCCAAAATAGAGATACATATGAAGTGTTAATTTTAGCAAACGAACAAATATCTATCAAAGACCCATTAGTTTCGCCTCAGCCAAGGAACAACAATTGATTGTCAATGGTTTTGTCACCTTTAAAATTACAAAGAAAATGGACAATAAAGAATCTAACGAAAAAAATTGGTGAAGTTACTGACGATGAAGCATTCCACTACCCTGAATATTGAAAAGAAGAATTTTATTGGCAATGGAAGGCTTCACCGTCGTGTAACTTCTCCATTTTTTTGTTAGATTTTTCATTGTTCACTTTCTTTGTTATTTTAAAGGGAAAAAATAAAATCATTGACAATCAATTGTGATTCCTTCGCCGAGAAGAAAATTATGGGTCCTCGCTAGATATTTGTTCATATTTTAAAATTATCATTTTGTGTATTTTTTATTTTTGTTTAGGGCAATAATTTTCACACTCTTTTTTTTTTTTTTCCTGTTTTTTAGTGTTGAAATTGTACATATTTTTTTTTGTTAAAAGACAAAAAATAAAGTGTTGATATAAAAAATTGGAGTGTGAAAATAATTTTACTTTGTTTAATCTATTTTTAAGATTAACAGTTTCATTTTGTTTGTATGAATGATGTTGAATTTGTGGCAACATAAATGGAGTTCGTTTAGCGGTGGAAACATAGATTTTATTGGACAAGCAGAGGTTTGGGTCCTCATTAACTTCTTATTGAATCTAAAAATACTCCTACAACACCACCATATGCGAGGAAGACCTTAGCTTTTTATTTATTTATTTATTTATTGAAGACCTTAGCTTCCATTACGACAAACTCCACTATATTATAAATGTAAATATATTTTTCATTCTAAGTAGCTTTTGCAGCGCACTCCCGCACTAAACGTGTAGTACGGTCAATTCGGCCGTACATTTCGGTAATGAATGATTCAGATTTTCATCCTAACAATGAACGATTAGAATTTATAAAAGATTGGATTAAATTCAAACCGTCCGTATCGAAGATCGGATCCGCTGCACTGCACTGCACTGCGTATAGTGCGCCCCTCCCATTCCAACGAACAAGCCCCACAGCTGTACAGCCAACGTGTTCCACGTACGACGATACAACACAGACGATACAACACGACGATTTTTCACCTTTCTTCACCCTTTGCAATGCTCTGTGTAAGAATTTCGGGACCATGTGATGTCCCCGCTATATTTTCGGTAAGTCTAAGGCCACCGACCACGGCTACTGACGGCCACGGAGTTCATCCCGGATTCCGCACAGATAATCCGATCTGTTCAATAATTATTAAAAAAAACCCGAGTGAACCTACGCAAAATCAGCCTAATCCGATATGTGTAGGTGCTCGATCCAATTGTCCATTTGTTCTACAAATCCGGAATCAGAATGAAAAAATGAAAGATTCGATCGAGCCCCTACACATATCAGATTGAGTTGATATTTTACGGGGCCATTTGATTTTTTTTTTTAAATTATTGAACGGTTTGAATCATCCGTACGGATCGGAGTGGGCCTCGCGTGGCCATGGTCGGTACGTATAGACGGGTCCCTATATTTTTGTAATATCGTGATTTTGCGGAAATTAATTTAAAGTCAAGGAGCAGGGACTGTCGTATCCTTTATCCGTTCCTGACGAGTTGCGGCTTTCGAATTTTTGTTATGGTAGTCACTACTCACTAGTGCATGAATTCTATATTTATATATAGAGATAGATAGAAGATTGGCTTATAAATAAGCAATACGTGGAGTTGCGTGATTTCAGCTGTTCGTTTCGATATTGGATGGGTTAGATTTAAAAAAAACTCTTTAGTTAGATTTTTCCTGACAACATGAAATGGGTACTCTTGTTTCATCACTCTTTTGGGTTGTTCTTGGTGAATTCATAGACCATGTGAGATTAATCATACATTTCAGTACTGTTCCAGTAATGAGCAGCATTGACATTCTTGCAGTTTTAATTTTCGGAATATGAATCGGTGCTTTGTGAATCCTTTCTATAATTCTACAACTTTCCCTTTGATTTAGTCACAAGGGAAACTGTAAGTACTAGCGTTTAGGGAAGGGATTGTGCCTTTCTGAATGCAAAGGAACAGATATACTCATATACCCTTTGTCACCGAATCAGGTCCCCGTCTCTCTCTTATCCATTTCTCTGAGTTTTCCTTTGTTCTGCATTTTATTTATTTTACTGCTTGGTTGTTCGAGAGGGATGCATATTTGTATTTTTTGGTGAGTATATAGGGGATTTTGGTTACTACATGATTATACCCTACCCTTGGGTGTTTTATGTGGAGACCATAGGGAAAATGGGAGTGATGAAATATGCGAAAGCCGTAGAAGTTACAAATGGTCTCCAGACACTCCACTACTATAACATCACTCCATCTCAGATTCTAAACCTTCTTTTTTCCCATTTTTAGTGTGGCTTCACTGATTCTTAGCAGATGCATTTGATGCCGATCCATATCAGTTGCATTCAATACATCCCTCCAGAGATCTGTGCATATGAACCAACGTTTGATAAAGACATTATTCACGAAGGAAACTACTGCAGTTCTTTGGCTGTTATTTGTTTACTTTTTTTACCCCTTTTCGAATCTGCAGTTTCTACATTAATCAACTTTTGATTTGAGAAGAGGAGGATGCTATCGAAGCATATTGCCAGCTTTCAGAATTTGTACAAAGAAAAGAGGTTGCCAAATAACTTTTTATGCTATCTTTGCAATATTGTTGTGGGTGTTTTGGTTGGATAGGTTAGCCAAGTGCTCCTTTAGTACTTCATGTAAAATTTCTTTTGTTGACTCACGGATACTCCCTCTTTGCAAGTTTGCAACCTCAAATTCTCACTCATGTTCTGTTATAGAGGTTTCATGCTGGATCCTTACTGGAGAGAGGCAGACTTTTGTGATCAGGTCGATATATGTTCGAGTATTGATAAATCAGGACGTGATATTTTTATCCTTACGGCAATAATGGAGATATAGTTAGCCACATGTAGCGTGATGTGCTGCTCATAAAGTATGCTCTGAGTGAAAAAATACGTAGCATGTGTGAAATGTTGCCTCAAATCAGGACATATGTTTTGCTATGGAACTAGCTGCTTTCAAGTTTGTTTGCTCTTGGATATTTTTTCTAATCTATGAGCTTTTCTACTTTCTTAAAAAAAATGCGCCTCAGAATTTGTCACTTGGTGTTTAAAATTGCGCGCGACTTAATTTCCGGTGATATATGATATTCTTTATTTTATGAAGGTTTGGACAACTGTTAAAATGCACAAGAAGGAGAATACACTTCTATTATTCATGGAAAATTCTCACATGAGGAGACTATAGCGACGGCGTCTTTTGCAGGAAAGTATGTCATTGTGAAGAACATGGCAGAGGTAGTGTTTTTTGTTATCAGGGCATGTATTGTTCGTTAAGTTCAAATAGTCTATAGAATCTCTTAGATTTCTTTACTGAAGTGACATATAGGCTCTATTTGTTTCGACTGAAAATATTTCCTCCAATAATATTTGCCCAATTTTCCAATATTTGGTGGCACATAGTATATGTAGAAAAAACATTCTTGAGGTAAAACGTTTTCCAGTAAAAGACTTATAATCTGTATGAATTTCTCAACTTAATACAAGCGACCTACGTTTGTGACTACTTTCTTGGGGGTGAGCTTGATGGATCTAGCTCTACCAAAGATGCTTTTTTAGAGGTAAAATGTTATTGTTCCTTAGTTTCTCTATATGGTCGGAAAACAACGCGCAACAGGTTTCAAACAATAATTTATGTCTGTTGCAGAAATTTAAATTCACGGTTTCCTAGGGGTTCGATCCAGACACTGACTTGGTTAAAGTTGGAATTGCAAATCAAACTATGTGCTCAAGAGCGAAACTGAAGAGATTGGTATGTAACCATTTTCACCGTACCATTCGATAATGAAAAACCCTAGATCGCCTAGGTTTAAAGATATGCTATGGTTAAGGTAGTGTTTGGTTTGCCGAAATGATTTCGTGATGGACTGAAATGGGCATTCTTAGGCGTTCCAATGGAATGACATCCACCTGATTCACCAGACGGCGGAATGACATTAAGAGGGAATGGTTATTAAGTCTCGCTTTCATTCCAGTGAACCAAACAATGTGTGTACTTGATTTCTACCTGGGGCAACAGAATCAGAGTACTTTTACCCAGTATTGGATGCTTAGGATTTAAGTTACAACTATCTTCTTCATAAATGGAAAATTGGAAATGCCTTTGTTTTGACACAGGACACAACGCAATTGGCTGGTTCGTCTGCTAGCGCTATGGTGTGTGCTGTAATTGCCTCTGGAGCTAGTATGCAAGAGCCTTTGAAAGCTACCAAAATATTGGCTCAAGATTGCCAGCTGAAAGGAACTGCATTTCAGCTAGGGGTATGTTGCACTCTGTTCGTGGATAAGTAAACACTGTTCTTGAGGGCAACTTTGTGAAATGAGATAATATAGATAGCAAAGCATCACATTTTAGTGTTTATTGTAAATAGTACTAGGATACAAGTTTGAGCATAACTGCTTAGTGCATAAATTGATAGTACTTTGTGTACATTGATTGATTCTCGATGTTGTCCTGTAAGGTGTTTTAGCACCCTATCGCCATTTTGCTTCTATTTCCAAGCATTTAGCCATTTAGGTGAGAATATGATCCTTGTTATTATAGGCATGGGATTTAGTAGCATGACTACAACTTTTTTTTGAAGAATTATTTCGTTTGGGAGATCTTTTCTCACTTAAGAAGAATTATTTCGTTTGATACCCCCTCCGTCCCCGTTTGTTATCCATTCTCACTCTTTTGGGCACCTCAAATAACAATCTATACTTTTTAATTCATTTTTTGCTAGTAATTTTGAATACTTTGTACATAAGAGTAATTGAGATCATTGGATTGTTGAAATTCTTGAACTTTTTTTGTCCACAAAAGAAATTATTTTTTACCTGATCAAAGGGCATAATTGTCAAAAAAGGACAAACAAATGTGGATGGACTGGGTAACACTTGAATTTTGAGATTGGCTAGCTTAAAACTGCAAAGAGTCAAGAACATTTCAACAGAAAATGAGAATAGACAAATTTGCAATATCAGCACAATCGTTTCTAGTAAGGTACTACGAGATTGAAACCTGTAGGTAGTTGGAACTGACTGCAGTATTGTTGTTTCTGTACAAAACTTGAAGTATTTAACATGTTCATTATTTTTGTGTTTAGGCTGTTCTAAGAGATGTTCTCGACAAGTTTCTGCCAGATGATGTGCATACTCGATCCAAGGGGAGGGTTCATGGTGAGATTAATTTTCCCTCCCTTCCGGTATTCATGGTTGACTAGTGATACAAAATGTTTTCTTCAAATGATTAGAGTGTGTTACCCTAGTGAGTTGAGAATGTGTGTGCTATGTACAAAAAAGGGAAATCAGTGTTGCAGAATTAAGTTTGAACTTGAAAACTATCCGATTCACATGTGACCTTGAGGGTTGATTTGGAATGGAGGTGTGAAAAGAAAATAAGTGTTTTTGGTATTTCACTATTTCTTGGCAAATCTCACCACATTTGGTAGAAGTGTTTTATGCACATATGATTTCTCACCATTTCTCACAAGTCACAACCCAAACAAGTGAGGTTTTCCCTCCATTCCTCATCATTTATGAAAAAATCCCTCAAAGCAAACGGGCTGTAGATTCCTCCGGTATGTGGCCTCACTTGTTGATTTGCAGGATGATACTTGATCTATTTCTTTGTGTATGCATATGTTTAGTGTTTTTGAAGTACCTGCATATTTGGATTCGTGTATTATGACAAACTTTATAAATTCTGGACAGGACCTGTGATGAAGCAAAATGTTTTCCGTAAACCTTTTTCAAGAACTATCCTTCACCACCCCCGCCCCCCCACAAATATGTGAACTAGTCTCCATTACCGACAGAAGTTGTGACAGTTGAAACTGTTGTTTCTTTGGTTCACAGTTGTTGTAACACAGATACATTGGAGGCCTAGAGGCTTGCTGATTGATCAGTTTGACTCGAAAGAAGATTTCGTTAACATGTTGTTTACTTCATCCTTCATCCCAGGGTACCTGTTTCAAAGTTCTTTGTCCTCCCATAAAAGATTAGTTTATCTGATGAAGTTGAACTGAACATGTAACTCAATGCAGATATCTTGCTCTGAGACCAGCAACAATGTTTCGGAATAGACTTTGCGTTGATGGGGATTTGACATTGTTTATGCCACCCACTTCCGCTACTCAGACGGTATCTCTGAGTTTTATCTTGTGCAATTATTCTTTAGAGAAAATATCTTAAATACTTTATGAATGAGTTGCGAAGATGTCTTATGGCTGTTGATTTGCTGTAGAGATGAACCATATGTTGCATAGCTTTCTTCTTGATGTCAGCTTCTAACCACTAGGTGTTAGCTTTGATGAAAAAGTCTATCAATGGGACCTATTGTTGTATTGAACTAGAGAGCTTCTATTACTATAACTTGAGCTTGTCTTTTTCCACTCCCAACCGTCAGGGAGATCCC
The DNA here is from genome assembly GCA_019656835.1 of Rhododendron ovatum. Lineage (NCBI taxonomy): Eukaryota > Viridiplantae > Streptophyta > Magnoliopsida > Ericales > Ericaceae > Rhododendron > Rhododendron ovatum. Next base: position 4,992,795 of record CM033802.1, on the reverse strand, counting down.
TTTGATGTTTTTATTTTTTGGGTGGTGGGTTTGTGAATAACCCAACCAAATTGGAACTCTATCTGATGATTCCTCATACAAAAAGTTAGAATCCCTGTTTTCTTTCTTACCTATAATCTCTTCAGAATCTGATAAGCTAAACAATCTTGTACTCTTGGATGCTTAATTCGATTGTATGTTCACTTCTTTTCAGATTGAATATGCTGAAGTAGCTGAGCTGGTTAACTGAGGAGCATTTGAAGTGATTTTGTTATGCTTCCCTTCAAACACTATGGTCTATCTGCCCGTAGACCTTAGAATTTTAACTATCCTAGGTTCAATTTAAAGAACAGTTTGGCAGAGTCGTCTTACCTACAATTAACAACTCTTTAAACGTTTGTTTTTGCAGTTGGTTATTTACTATTTTATGGAACTGGTACCTTTTTTCTGAATTCCGAAGGACAGAAAGAAAGAATAAGACAACGGATTTCTTGTCCATGGATTATTGTAGGTAGTATATGATGGTTCACTATTTCTGCTTAATTTGCTGGTTTGCTTTTAAGCGTTCGCAGCCAGTCGATTGGGATATGAAGGGATTGGTATTAGCCCTGATTGCAACCCTGAGAATAGGGCTACTCCAAGAGAGGTAAACGTATACCCTAGCCAATAAAAGTCATCTTCTTTCAAATATAAACCATTGATAATTTGCCGCTCCCAAAAAATTTCAGCTTTTCAATTGGGCGCTAGAGCCAGCAGAGGATTATATTCTTGATAAGCTATGTGAGGATGGATATTCAGATGCAGCTGTGTGGGCTAAACAGAATCCTGTCGATGAAATAGTTCAAGACGATCAACCGTACATTGGCAACAATGTAGTTTCGTAGTACCGTTCGTCTATAAGTTCAATCTGGTTCAAATTGAGAGAGAGAGAGAGAGAGAGATGTGAAAACTCGGAACCGTCCACCTTATTGCATTTATAAACATCGGCATAGTATAATGCATAGTAGGAGTAAATTTCTACTAGCCTTTTCATTTTTCTTTGTAGTATAGTATAGTTGTAAGTTGTAACAATGTTGAGGTTTCAAGAAACAAGAAGAAAAGCAAAGTGTAGAAGATCAAGTTTCTCAAGAAAAAAATCATTTCCAGTTTAGCTCCAGTTGAAGAGTGAACTCCTCTCTCTCTCTCTCTCTCTCTCTCTCTCGGGAGGTTTGATACTTTGATGGTGGCGAGTCGCCTGAGGTTGCCGGAGGAGGGGAGAAAGACGATTGAGATGAAGACATTGCTTGTTTGAGGTGTGGGTTGATGGTTTTGCATGCTAGATGTGTGTTTATATGCTAAATTTTTTTTTTTTTCTATTTTCCTGAAGGTATATGCTGAAGGTTGGTATTGACCTGCGATTTTTTTAAATTCAATCATTAATCATACGGGCATTTGAAAAATGTATCAGGTTTCCATTTGGACATAGGCATGTCAATGATGGACCAGATTCAATTCGAATCCGATCTAAATCGATCCAATTTAATCAAAATATGATAAGAAAATTCAAGTTGATAATCTGTTTAATCCGAATCCTAAAATCCAAAAATAATCGATCAGTACCGACCTTAGGTTGGTAACTAGACCAACCCTGTCATTTCTTCCACAAGTTCATAATTTTTCAGAATTTTACTCACAGTCCACACACAACAAATTTGGACTTTAGGCAGCATTCAAACTCCCGAATAACATTCATTTCCCTCTAAATTAATTTCACCTTCTACATTTGATTAAGGTAAGATAACAAAGAAACATGTCGTATCTGAAATAATTACTACATAAGATGAAAACAAAGCTGATCGTGATAGTCTTCAATGTAAGACATAAAATCAAAAGAAAATGGATACTCTCCCGTCGTACTTTTGGACTTGAGGGGACAATTCAGATTGCGATAGTCCATTTGCTGCAATGAATGATTAAAATTTGCTCAAAAACTCTTTTTTCATAGAAGAGTTTTGAACAAATCCGAATCACCTAACGATTGCAATGTAGAATGTCTCCCGGTCCATAAGTACGACTAGAGAGGATCATTTCCCCCAACCCAGCTAGCTGGCGCACAATACCACCAGCATGGCCCCCAGAGCTAACATGAACGGCGACTACCCATCACCGCCACCGCCACCCGAATCGAGGATAACAACCTTCTAATGTTGCCCTATGCAGGTATTGCTTGCACGCTCTCTCCCTCATCGTGACACAACCCGAGTAGGCCCCACACACACACACACACACACACACACTCTCTCTCTCTCTCTCTCTCTCTCTCTCTCTCTATCTCTCTCCTCTGCATTTTCTGTTTTGTTCGTACTGTCCCACCACCCTCGTTTTCCAAATTCACACACAAAAACGCCCCACGCACCAACCTTCTCTCTACAGATATTGCTTGCTCCCTCTGATCGTCACACCTCCCTAGTCGTCAACTCGAGTAAGCCTCTCTCTCTCTCTCTCTCTCTCTCTCTCTCACACACACACACACATACACACTCCTCTGCATTTTCAATTTTTGTTCGTACTGTTCTCCCATTGAAATTCACCCTCGCATACGCATTTACACAGACGTATAAAGTCGTCGTGACCTAACAACTAACAGCCTGATTTCTGTATCTACAGATATGGCTTGCTCTCTCTCATCACCATCACAAATTCGTAAGCCTCTCTCTCTCACTGTCTCTCTCTCTCTCTCTTTCTCTCTCTCACACACACACACACACTCCTCTGCATTTTCAGTTTTTGTTCGCACTGTACTCCCATTGAAATTCACCTCGTTGCCAAACTCACACACACACACCCTACGCACTATATTGCGTGCTCTCTGTCTCTCATTGTCAAATACTCCTACTCGAATAAGCCTTATACGCATATACACAGTCATATAAAGTCGTCGTGACCTAACAACTAGCAGCCTAATTTCTGTATCTACAGGTATGGCTTGCTCCCTCTCATCATCATCACAGACTCGTAAGCCCCTCTCACTCATCGTGTGCTGTTCTGTTTTCAAGTAATTCTATGGATACGCGTAGATGGAACCCGGGGTCATGGGTGTGTACGCATAATTGCTTAAGGCCCCCTGTAGTGACCCAGTGGTGAGGCATCTGACCATCCGTTTCCACAATGGACATATCTGAATGATCGATTGTAGAAACTTACGGTTGGATGCCTCACCATAGAAAACCTCACCACAGGACCCGTATCCACACGGACCCGTTCCCATGCATACATCGGTCTGTTGAGCCCACTTACGGGCCCTACAAGAACAATCTAAGCCATTAGTTTTCCAATAAATACGGTAGTTAAGTAGCTTTGAAAAAAAATAGTCCAATTGGAGAACTGGAAGTCCTTGATCCAATGTTTCAATTTATGTGAACAAAAATTGAAACATTGGATCGAGCACTTGCTATCATTCGAATAACTATCTTAAAATTAATGAATAATTCGGATTACTAGGGCCAGAGAACATCTGACTTACAGACGCGAACCATCCTCCAACAACAATCATTAAAATTATGAATCTCGAACTTCTCAAAAATTACCCTTCAACTTTTGAGAGCTGTTGCTTCAATTCAAAAGACAAGGGGCAAGAATGAAATATCACAACCTTTTAGTCTATGATTTTGTAAAATTAAGCAAACATTTTGGCATAAGCTAGAGTCAAATAGTGTACAAATAAATTGGGACCGAATGAGTACATTTTTTGATATTGCTGAAACAGGAACTGCGACCTTCAGGCTCAGAGCTCGTCCTGTGCTTCCTTCCTCCTTCAGGCTCGGAGCTCGTCCTGTGCTTCCTTCCTCATCCAGGCTCCTCATCCAGGCTCGGAGCTCGTCCTGTGCTTCCTTCCACCTTCAGGCTCGGAGCTTCTTCCTTTGACGCTGCACACGGACTCGGGGAACTTGTGAAGACAAGTTCCCCCGGTGTAGTGTTTCTACAAACAATGAAGTGTAAGATTTAGTTTACTAACTGCATTTTTTTTCAATATCTTTGCTGATAATTCTGTCTTGTAAAAATGTAAAATAAACCCAAGGATTGGAACAATTTGGACTTTTTATTATTGTTTGGGAAAGAATTACAGAGGTAGTATGAAGAGGGAGAGAAGTTACAAGAGAGAGAGAGAGGGGGGGGGGGGGGGGCAACAACTCACATACCCAGCTCGTACACATTCCTCCCAGGTCGAAGACACAGATCATGAGCGTCGCCACCTTTACTTGGAGGAGTACGAAGTCGAAATACCAGATCATTAATTATCATAGGAGTACCAGCTCGAAGAACCAGATCATCAACTGTTGTAGGAGTACCAGCTCGAAGAACTAGATCATCAATTGTTGCAGGAGTATCATAAATACCACCTTTTCTTGGAGAAGTACCGGGACGAAGAACAAAATCACGAGCATCACCACCACATTGATGCCTTCGATGGTGCCCTAACAATAAGGAAATGTTTGTGTTTTCTCACATGCATTGGAGAGTGTAATTTTATTGATTACAAATACTTATACACTGAACTTGTGTACACACAACAACACACAATTTAGGAAGACTAACTTTGGACACTAATTCTTTAGTACTTTGGACCGAGGTTGTCAAATCATGAATCGAACCGAGAATCGAAAGGGTCCTTTTCTGAGAATCGAATCGTGAATCGCTGCTCATGATTTTTATAATGCATGGAAACATATGTATATTGATTAGGGTAACAAAACTACATTCTATACTGAGAGTTTTAGACCTAAATCAATAAAAAGCTTCCCCTAAATGATGATTTCATAATAATTTGGAGTTATAGGTAAGCTACTTCTATTGCAACTTCCACAAGATGATGAACCACGACTCCTACTCAGGTCCCTTTTGTGAAAAAGAGTTGAAGGTACAAAACAAATCCTTAGAAGGTCTATAGGGAGGTTGTATTCCATTTATTTTTGTCATTTTCTACCCACTATTGTAATATATCTCTGTTTCTTGTTACCTATAATAATACAAACGGAGAAACATAGACAAAAAATGGCATATAACTACTAAAAGACCTTAAAAGAATAGTTTGAACCCTTTTCCACCAACAAAAAAAGCAAAAAATGAATAAATAAAGAGTTCGGGAAATTTTAAGTGAAACGAATGATTCACCGATTCACGAATTCAGATCACCAATTCACTTACAATTCGCAGTTATTTCCGATTCAGGCACCCTAGTCGTATCGATTACCCACGGAATCGTATCTAATCGTACAATACAAATTGTGAATTGTACGATTCTAACTATGCATTGGACACCTTACTCAATTGGAGTCTCTCACACTTGCATGGACTCTTTCTTCATCACTTACATAAGGTCACTCCTCTCCTAATTATAGAGACCAACAGAATTTTCAAGGGACAAGTCTAGAACAAGGATTCTAGTATAAGCCAGAAACTGCTAGTACGTTCTAGTATACTCCAAAATATTCTGCAAGACTAGCATATCTAGAACTTTCCAGAGCACTCTAGAGAGGTCTAGATGTTTCCGGAAGTTTCTGGAGAGATCTGGAAAATCCCAAGAGAGTTGGTGATGATCTTTAACAAAACAAGGAACCAAAAATAGGAAAAATAGTTGCAGCATGAAGGAGAATCCCAAAAACTCAATAAAGAAAGACGGCGATTCTTTGAGGAGTATCAAATTGAAGAACCAGATTACGAGCATAATCAATGCATCGATGCCTTTGATAGTGCCCCAACTATAAGTAGACTTGCGTTTTTATCACACGCTAAACAATGAACCACCAAAATTAATAAAAAAGAACAGTAGTTTCTGGTTGTCATACGTGACAACTTAATTGAGGATAAATGAATCTGATTTAAGAGAAACTTTCAAGGGTACAAAGGAAGGAAGAGTTTTACTATTTTGTGTCCGTGGCATCCATGGCAGCTGCAGAGGTGGCTTATGGAGGGATGTCCAAACTGACAATCATGAAGATTAGGTCAACCTATGAGATAGTGCATTTTAACTCATTAGTGAAAGAGAAAGAAGCAAGTGAAACATTCACTCACTGCCATTATTGTTCACATTCCCGACCCCATTGGAGCTCCCAAGGCCGTTAAGAGGAAGCACAGTTACTGAGCTCTGAAATGAATTGGAATGCAAGCCATGAGTTTTAAACACAAGTAAACGGGAAACAACATTAAGCAAATCAGAGGACCACATAACTCTGTTAGAAAGCAAAATTTTAGAGAAACATTAACTGTATGGTAATTAATTTGAGAATCTGGGTTACAAAAGTGGACCCACACATGCAAAAAGATTGAGAGAAAATAGATAATACAGGGCAACATGTCGGCAACCAGATAGTAGCTAAACAGGTCATTGAAATTTAGAGATTGGGAGAAAGAAGCCATTTCTTGGATTAGAGAAGACTGAACTGCGCAGTGCGTATAAGATTTCGAGTCACTAATAAGGAAGAGAAAATATGCCCCTGATCATGAAAACAAAATCCAATTTGGCGGAATCACTTCTGCCTTGTTCTCTTTGCTTTTCAAAAAGCATTTTTTAAAAAATTCCCCCTATATTCTCCCTATTTCCAACATTTCTCTCTCTATCTCTCTTCACTTATTATCCTTACTATTTTTCAAAAAAAAAATTCAAAACACAAACCAAACACAACATTCAAAAGTTAAATAAACTAAAATACCAAAAAGGAGCATTCCCCATAAAAACTCAGTTAAACTGCACCTACAATGAGATCTGTGTAAAGAACTGCTGTGACATTCACTCTCTCGAAAAACAAAAACAACACTACAAGAGAGGAAAAAAAGGGCAGGAGGGTTGAGCCTGAATAAGACACACCAATCCTTAGACAGAATCTTACTCAAGCATGAGTCAAAATTGGGATGAGTCACTCCCATGGGCAAACTTAAATTTGGGTCAAATGCCACATGTCATCTTTTGGCTAAATGGTAAAAGAAGAAGGTTTCATGAAAATGAAATTTGTTGTGTTTCATGAAAACAAATAGACCGTGTTATATTTCTCCTTGAGTAAAATTACTAGAATTTTAATCGCAAAAGCTTAGAATGCTTCATAAAATGCTAGCTTAAACTTGGTAGTCTAGGTCTTTGTCTCCCAAGTGCTTGGCTGTCACTTTCTCAGATCCGCATGGCATATGTAATTAAGTAGTGCATTATGGGTGAAAAGTTCCATTAGGAACTTAGTTCATGAAATTGCCCATATCTGAGACGCACATTGCATATATATGTGATTCAACATATCTCTATACTAAGGAAGCACCAATTAGAGATATTGTTATAACATCAACAATGTGTTTTATGTAGTTAGACAATCATTAGCTTTTCTTGAAAGTGTATTCATTCTTTCTGTTATCGGGTTTTATGCTATCTTATTACCTTTAGACAAAGATTTGTGGCAAGTCTTTGGCGGTTTTTTTGGGTATGAGTTCTTTTTGTGATTGTTTTATTTGCTTCGGCATGCATGGTCATGAGGCAATAGTTGTAGCAACTAATTACACTATAAATGATACGCCTAAACCCCTTGCACATAATTTTTCCAGTCTAGCTTGGCACCTGTTTTTTGGCTTCCCTTTAGCTTTGCCAAGTTCTTTTTTTTTTACATGCTTTTTATCAAATGAAGCATATAGGGAGTTAGTTATTCCTGCGCTTAGGCTTCTTCTCTACCTTTCATTTGTTGTTGATACAGTGACTAAGGGGGAGCCAAAAGAAGGATAATTGAAATACTCCAAATCTTTGACTCTACTACCTATACCAGTGGATCATTTATAGAGGTGTGTGATCAAATGCTAACCTTCTATGCCTCTGACTCTGGTTCTTTCGCCTTGGAAGCTGGTTCAGTTCACTTTTTTGTTTAGCTTCTTTCATAGAATTGGCTTCGGCTTCATCAATTGCTATGCTTAAGTCGTATTCCTTGGAAGGAAAAAGGATACTACCTTCTTTAGTTTGCTTCGTGAAACTGGATGACCCCTTTGTGTTTGTTCATGGTTTTTTCTTTTGGAAATAAAATAAAAAGATTGAGGAGGAAAATAGCATTTTAGTAATGTTTGTTGAAATGAATTCTGTAATGGTTGTTCAGTCATGAGTTAAGCTAGGCCATTGCTTGAAATTTGGTCTAATGGGTAACCGAATTGTATGACAGAATACATGAATGAGATATTGATTTGAGAGTAATGTGATTATGAATAAAAACCGTGCTTGGAAGTTATGGTAATTCATTTTAGTTGTGTTCAAAACGAAATGCGCCGGGCAATTCCTAGTACTATGATAACATGTGTCATTCATACGCACTAAAAAAAAAAATATCGAAATTCTGTTCCTATAAAAATTAGCATGAACCAAAAACATGATCTTTCAAAAAATTCTCTTTCTTCTAATTCGATCCCCTCTGAGTCCTAATCCCGACTCCGCCGCGTGGATCTCTAACACTGATTCAAATAAGAAGACGTTCAAAAATCACGAATCACGACTTTTGAACCTCGTACAAGATCTACCTAACAGTGAATTCTCCCGAAAGATTAGATCTTTTTTGTTGTTGTTGTTGAGACGATAAAGGAGATTAATAACCTATATGCGTGCTTTTTAGAAACAAGATATAACTGGCAGTATAAAAGAAAAAGAAACATCCATGGTTGAGGACTTGCCTGTATAGCCATCATCAACTTGCTTTTCCGATCTTGATTTTAACGACGGCAGAGGCTCGACGGTGGAATGTCAACTTTTCAGTTCTATATGCGTCTTGCTTGGAGCGAGTGATTCCTCCGATAATCAAGTGTGTGACTTGATAGCGTGAGTGGCATTCGTAATTAATAGCATTGAGTGGCATCTGCTACCCTCGGTCGAGTGGCATCCCAAGACTATCCTGAACGTCGCGGGTCTCGGCCTGCGTCAACATCATTTTTTCATTTGGGTAGAAAAAAATTAAACCCAAAAAAATATATATAGATAAAGTGTAAATTTTAGGATACAAACAAATATTTAACAAAGACCCATTATTTTCTCTTCAGCGAAGGAACCACAATTGATTGTCAATGGTTTCTTCACCTTTAAAATTACAAACAAAGTCGACAATAAATAAACTAACGAAAAAAATTGGTGAAGTTACTGACGAAAAAATTGGTGAAGTTACCCATAAATATTTGAAAGAAATAATTTTATTGGCGGTGGAAGTCTTCACCGTCATGTAACTTCACCATTTTTTGGTTAGATTAAATTGTTCACTTTCTTTGTTATTTCCTGCTGTTTCCTGCAGTTATCCAATTCTTCGTTTCGTAGTTTAAAAATAGATTATTCGTTTGAGGAGCTTCTGTCCCCATTTTCGAGAAATAAAAAATCATTGGAGGTACTATTGTACCTTGCTTCTGTGAAATTATTTTTCGGCTTAAGTAATCTGCTTCAGAATCAACTCAATTTCCTTTGCGTTGACTTGTCTACTACGTGCTCTCATCTTGAATCTGAAGCCCTCTTTCAACAACTTCGGGTAGCCCGAATAATTGATATAGATAAGTGGGTCATCTAGACAAATCACTTATATTTGATATGGACTGAAAGGTGTTGATGGAAGGAATGTTACTGAAGCAATTGACGGTCGGTTTTCTATGTTGAACTACAATCTGGTGTTGCAGTTTCCTTAAATTGGCGCTTTTGAACAGTTTATTGTATTGTTTAGGAAGTACTTCTTCTGTTATCCAGCATCCAAATAAGACTTGAAATGAGCCTTAGAATAGTGTTTCCCTTTTGCTTTGTTAGTGCTCCACTTGGTGTGCTTCACTTCAATTGCTTCCAAGTACTTTTGCTTTGTCTGAGCTTCATAAACTTTATTACAATGGCAAGCTTTTGAACTTCTACACATAAGCCTGTATAATTTGCACCAGTGCAACTTCAACAACAAATCCTTTCAGTATATGAATCAACTTCTATGACTATTTCAATGTGTGCAACTTTCTTACATAATTACCAACAGAATTCTCAACTTTCAAAACCTTGGATGAATGTCATTACAACACCAACTACTCATCCTGTGATAAATCAGAAGTTTCGATGGGCATGATATTCATGCTGTGCACAAAGCATTGGATCAACGCATGACAACGGACTTTAAATGAAATTAACTTTGAATGTTGGTGGCAGTTCATTTTTGTTCTCATTTTTGTAATCCGTGCAACATATTTTAATAGTAAGACTCGAACTCTGGTATCACACTCACTAATGGAGTACATTTTTGCCTCATGTTCATATGGTGTGATTCTTTTTAGTTAAGAGGTGTCCTATTTGTTTTGATAGGCAACGTGTTCTATTCTTTGGGTTAGTTCCCTTAAATCTTGCATTTCCAGCATTACTATTAATAGCAACAATAATCTCCCTTAAATCATAACATGTCTTCTTCAACGGGCATGACATTCATGTCTTACACGTGGCCACACCTAGTTAAAGGAAAGAAAATCATTGACAATTGATTCCTTTGCCAAGAAGAAAATGATGGGCCTTCGCTAGATATTTGTTCGTATTCTAAAATTAACATTTTGTATATTTTTTATTTTTGATTAGGGTTTTTTGGATATCCACACTCTTTTGTTCGTCTTTTAGTGTTGAAAGTTTGTATTTTTTTTTGGCTAAAACACTAAGGGTCGGTTTGATCAGCAAGATAATGGTAGAAAATGCAAGAAAGAAAAAAAAAATACTTTTTTGTGTTCACTTAATAAGAATATCTTAGAAAGTGATAAAAAATGAATTTTCATGTACAATCTTCTAAAGTATGAGAGCTTGTTTGACTTTTTCTCACAAAATGTGTAGGAAAATTTATTTTCTCGAGAAAATTAACAGCAATTACTCTAACTTCCTCCTTTATCCTATTCTCTCCACATTTTCTCTTCTAATTTCGGCAATTTTATTCTCTCCAAACAAGAATATCTTATTTTCTCTATTATTTTCTTGTAAAACTTTCATTCTAATCAGACGGATGTGAGAAAAAAAATAATTTTTCTTTTTCTTTTCTTTCACTTCACTTCACTTTCTATCATTTTCACTTTCTATTTTATTTTTGTTACTAACCAAACGGACCCTAGTAGATATAACTTGAATATAAAAAAGGGAGTGTGGAAATTATTATTTTATTTTCCTTTATTTCTAAGATTAACTGTTTCATTTTGCTCGTATGAATGATGTTGAATCTGTGTCAACATGAATGGGATTTGTTCAGCCTGAAAACGAGGACTTTGTTGGACAATCGGATCCTCATAGACAGTTAAACACTAATCAAATTTAAACATATTCCCAGCACAATCCGTGCGTGAAGCCCTTAGCTTTTATTACAAAAATACTATTCATACAATAATTTAAAATACAACATTAAATATAATCTCTCACATATATATATGGACGCCACACATACTATTATATGTAGGTAGTCCGGTTTCCTTAATGGATCCCTCACAGGCTTACCGTGCGGGACTCCCATTTTCCGATCGAATTGGGATGATCCGAGCCGCTCAAAGTGATCAGAACGTGATTTTAAGGGTACCCGCGAGAAATCAGCAAAAAAAAATGATCAGAACGGGCTTGATCCGAGCAGTTTTTTATTGAACGGTTAGTAAAAAACTGCTCAGATCAAACCCTTCCCGATCATTTTTTTGCTGATTTCTCTTGGGTACCCTTAAAATCACGTTCTGAACACATTGAGCGGCTCGGATCTTCGCAATTCGATCGGGAAATGGGAGATCCGCACGGTAGACTGGTAAGGAATCCCTCACTGGATCTGTGGTGTATATGTAGGTACCACGTATATGTGAAAGATTCGACTATTCTACAATCTACACAGCTCTACAGCCCACGTGTTACACGTACGACGATACAATACACAGTAACCACGAATTTTCACCTTTCTTTCCCACGCTTTTCCTCTCTCTCTCCCCGCCAGACCAACTGACGACCAGACAACACCACGCCCAGGAAATATCCTCAGAACAAAGACGACGAAGAAGGCGTCACACTCTCGTGGTTGCTTCCACATCATCTCTCCGACGAGGTCAAAGGTTTCCAGACATAGAAACACTAATAAACAAACCTAATTTTTTTTTTTTTAATGCTTATCTCTCGAAATTTTTCCAGTGTGTTTCGTCGTTGAAAGATTCGAACTTTGTATGTTGTACATTCAAAGTCGGCTCGTTTTTGGGATCAATTTTGTGTTTTGTAAAGAAAGTTGAGACAATGAAGGCGGCGGAGACCTTGCAAGATCTGATTGAAGAATTTAAGCTCCGAACGGTTTATTGGGCACTTTGTGTCTTCGCCATGTCGTATTTCCTGACGCGTAAGTTCTTCTATTTCCATTCAATTCGTTACTCGATTCTGTTACAGTTTATGTTCATGTAATTGTGTTGGAATTGAGTGTGATTTCTCGGTGTTTGGACCAACAAATTATTGAATGTGCGTTCTAACATGGAGGAATATCTGTTTTACCTCTATTAGGGTTTTAAAGTTGCAATCTTTGACCTGGTCCGCATTGTGTGTGTTGTGAAAAATTGGGAATATTTATCAGCTATCTTATCTCAGTCAAGCATTTAGTTGGTCAGTTCAGTGCAATCCAATTGCTTTATTTCCCCGAATGGACTATTGAAAATCCAAAACCTATGTTTTGTAGATGGGAAATATTTCGCAGTTTTTAAAAGTATTTTAAAGTTAATCGTGGAATCGTAAAAAGTATTTCTTCCTAGTCTTGTGGTATTTCTTAGTCAAAACTTTGGGGGAGAGGGGAAATAATTTTTAAGAAAATAAAAATACTCGACTAATCTCTAGGCGTCAACTAGTCAGCCTAGGCGCCCCTCTTCCGACCGACTAACTCATAGTGATTTTTAGAACATTGTGCAAATCAACCAAATATAGGTGAGACAGGGAAACAATTCAGAATGGTAACTTTTTGTTTTCTGCTGCCTTCATGTCCTACCAAGAGAGTTCTCAAACTTTCATGCTGTGTTTCTAAGCTTTTGGTGTTCACTGCAGACACAAGTAAATTGATGTGGATGAATGTTCCCCTATCAATACTTTTTGTTTGTGGATTACGGGTACTATTTAACGAGGTGGAGTTTAGATGGAAAGTGCGGAAAGTTCGTCAGCAGACATATTTAGCACATTTGGAAAAGAAGCAATTGGTGGCGAATGATTCTCGTCTTTCAACAATGCCACCATCACCTAAATGGAAGAGGAAGATCACCTCCCCCATTGTAAAGGCTGCAATGGAGGAGTTTGTTGATAAGCTTTTGCATGATTTTGTCACAGATATGTGGTATTCAGATATTACACCAGACAAGGAGGCTCCTGAGCTCATGCGAGCCATAATAATGGATGTTCTTGGTGAAATTTATGGAAGGTTTAAAGGGATAAACCTAGTTGACTTGCTAACAAGGTATCTTTTCTTGAAGAATTTTCACGGGGTCTCAACAACTGTATTTATCACTGTGCATTGTTCAAGAATGGTGAGTAAAGCGTTTGTTATTTTGTATGTATCAGGGATATAGTCGACTTAATAGGGGATCACCTTGATCTTTTCAGAAGAAACCAAGCTTCTATTGGTGTGGATGTCATGGGGACACTTACATCAGAAGAAAGGGATAAGCGTTTGAAACACCATCTTGTTGCTTTGAAGGAGCTTCACCCTGCATTGATATCACCTGCATTTGAGTACAAGGTGTGAGTGGAGTGTCTTCAACTAATGTGTGCTTTTGTCAATGTAATTGGTGGTGGTACCTCTGATGCTTTTGTTTGTTACAGGTTCTTCAGCGACTTACAGGTGGGTTGTTAGCTGTTGTGCTAAGACCACGAGAAGCTCAATGTCCCTTAGTTCGGTGCATTGCCCGAGAGCTTGTAACTTGTTTGGTAGTACAACCTATTATGGATTTTGCAAGCCCCGTGTGAGTTGTTCTTTTAAGATTTAATTCACTTTTTTCGCTCAGTGATCCAATTGTAACTGTTTGTTCAGATGTATCTAGTCCTCTAATGTACCTGGTCTTCTATGTAAGACCGTTAAATATAAAAATAAAATCAGAGTTTTTTTTTGAACTCGAACAAAATCTAAAGTTCTGTGAGGTAGTCAGGATTTAATGTTGTACTTTCTCACATGTCATTGAGGTAAAATGTAACTATAGGAATAGAAACGTTAGGGGAATGCTTTCGAGTTCTTAATCCGTTGGATTAGCTCACAATGCAGTTCATTCTTGGAGAATCATATTTGTAAGTTCTTTATGAGACAAAAGAAAAAAAAATTAAAAAAAAAAACCTTCTTAATGTATTTTTGGTGCATTCGTTCCAACTTCAAGAACATATGTATCGCGATGAGAATCGGAGCAAGGGGTGTTTGTTGGATATGTTTCACACTCTTAATAAGGTGTTTGTTGGATATAGCTTGCCCCAAGTATTGCCACATTTCTGATTGCTTTTTTCCCTGAAAGCTTCCATTTCCACTGCCAATGAGTCTCTAAATCAGTCCCAGATGTGTGACTTACATGTGTAGGTGAGGGAACTTTGACTGCATCCCTTTTAGCTGTTATTAGCCTCTCTGTAGTACTCTTTCATTTATGGAGCTTCTAGCTAAGTTTGTCAGCTCTTCAGATACCTTCACTTTCATTCCAAATCTGTCCCAACCATTTCTTAGTGCAATATGCATCAGAATGGTTATTACCTGGCCCTTGAATGTGGAGATTGATCATTAAATTTTATAACTTGTTTTCAGGTATATTAATGAGTTGATTGAGTATATTTACCTTGCTACTAATGACGAAGGGAGCAAAGAGGTGGGGGCCAAACAGTCACCTAATGCAACGACTCATACCAGTGATCAAAATGAGTCGACTTCGAGGAAGAATGCATCTTCCTATAAGAGAGAGACTGCTCCAAAAGTGACAAGATCCAACAATCAGAAAGAGATCTTCCTGGATGCTTCAGAAAATTTGAATTCTGGTTTAATCAGCGAAGAATCCATGCAGCCACGACCCGCTGACTGGGCACGGATGCTAGAGGTAGCAACCCAGAGGAGAGCAGAGGTCCTGATGCCTGAAAATCTTGAAAACATGTGGACTAAAGGGAGAAACTATAAAAAGAAAGCCCAGAAGATTGCTGCAGGGGGGCTTCATACACAGGCTCGGCTAAGTGATGGGAAGAACAATTTGGTTCCCTTATCTCATGGCCCAAACAGGGAACAATCTACTCAGGGAGAAGTTGTGGACAAATTGGAGGATATTGCTTCTCTTACTGCCAATGGACCTAAAGGGGGACTTAGGAGATCAAACAGCACTTCTGCTCTAAATATTCAACCTAGTACTGATGAAGCATTCAGAAGTGAGAGTGGAGGGCCCATTATCTCAGAGTTCTATTGCCCAAACTTTAGAAGGCATAATAATCTGCAGCGTACTGTTATGGGTGCTTTAGATATGGTGTCCCACGGTGAAGGAGTCCACATGACCAAGCTTAGGTGCCGGGTAAACTCTCTCACCCTCTTTCAAGTGAATTAGGGAGCTGAGTATGTTTTTGGCAGTACAGTGTATGCGTGATTTAGAGAACAATATTTACGCATCTCTGATTAAATTTTGGGTTTCCCAGTTGCCTTGAATCCAGTTTGATTCTTGTTTTTGCATCTCATCTTCAGCTTCTGACAGTACCTATGGTTACAGGTTATAGGAGCATATTTTGAGAAAGTAGGGTCAAAATCATTTGCGGTTTACTCCATTGCAGTGAGGGATGCGGATAAAAACACTTGGATTGTGAAAAGAAGGTCTTGTTCTCATCTCGATCAGTAATACAAACGATCTACGGGCTCACTCTTGTGCATATTGCTAGTTACTAGTGCTAGTTTGAGCTGCATTAATCCTATATTTGATTAAGAAAGTTCCTAAAGCTTTTAGTTATGCATAGTCAATCCATTTCTTCAATGTTTTCCAGTTGGTCCTTCTCAATTCTTTTTGTTTGGGATATTTTGTCAGCAGATACAGGAATTTTGAGAGATTACATCGTCACCTTAAGGACATTCCTAATTATACGCTACATTTGCCTCCCAAAAGGATATTTTCCTCAAGCACTGAGGATGCTTTTGTTCATAAACGCTGCATTCAACTTGACAAGTACCTGCAAGTATGATCCATCCTTCATCTCCAAAGCCCATATTTATGTTGCTCTGGGTTTATTTTTATTTTTTTCCATTTTGATTATGCTTTATTCCCAGGATCTCTTGTCAATAGCTAATGTTGCTGAACAACATGAAGTATGGGACTTTTTGAGTGTTTCCTCAAAGGTTTGCATTTCATGGATATTTGTGTATAAATAGATGTGTTTCCCCTTTCATGTATCGATGCCAAGTCTAATAGGTTTTTTCTTGTTGATGAAGAGTTACTCTTTTGGAAAATCTTCCACAGTGATGAGAACTCTGGCAGGCATGTAACTTTTCTGGTTGATGTATTTCCTTGCTGATATTTTTCTATGGAAGTGGACATTTATTTGCTAATTCATTGCGTTGTTTTGATGAAATCAACAGTGAATGTGGATGATGCCATGGATGATATTGTACGCCAGTTCAATGGGGCTTCAGATGGATTAGTGCAGAAAGTTGTTGGCTCATCTACCCGTCCTCATGAAATCTCTCCTGCCATTCCGACTAGGATCTTATCTTGGAATGCTGATGAGCTTAGTAAACATCTTTCATGGCAAAATACTGCAGAATCAGCACAAAGCATTTCTGATAACGAGGAAGGTGATAAAGATGGAATTCGTGGACATGAGGAAGTAGGACCTTCTGTGCTAGATTATGGGTGGCATTCAGATACTGAATTGAACTCGAAGGGTTTCCCACCTAGGGTTATTAAACAAGGTGACAATTTTACAAGCTTAATCCATGAGAAGAAAAAAGTTTCAGACGCAGAACCTGTATCAGCCAGCCTGGGTCGACATCATGTGGCAGGTCTTCAAATAACTTCTGATCACTTGGAGGATCCAGTTGGAGTGCCACCGGAGGTACCAAACAACCAAAAGGCTTGTTTCCTGTTTGACATTTATCCTTGGGCATAAAAATGCTTATGTTATTCTATGAAACTTATCTCAGATGATGTTTGCAATTAATGTTTATTTATTTTCTGTAGTTTCTCATGTTTTTACCTTTATGCTGCTTTTTAGCTTGTGTTTTCATTACTGAAATGGGTCTTTGTTTGTAAGAAATTTCTTAACAAGTAGCTCAATCGTCACTTGTCAATAAAAGGAAATATTATGTTTTGAGGGGGTTCACTTCAGAAGTGTTGTTCCTTTCACGTGTTGCTTTGGTCATATTTAGTCATAGAAGAACCTTCACATTCACCATTTTCAGAGTTGCTGCTAAATTTCTCGCGTCACCTTTACTGCAAGAGCTATTGTTGTCAAATGCTACACGTCAGTTTTGCATTTTGTTCCCCGTCGGTGTGCACATAATTTTTGTTCCAAAATGCTTTTTGCGCACAGCCGCACACAGCTAATGGATGCATTTCAATCCCATACTACCCACTGGTTTTCTCCGAATTCTATCATCTACATGCCTTCTCCAAAACATTGCCAGACTGTGTGGCCTTGTAAGATCATCCATGGGCACGGAGAGTTAAAAGATGCATCCAAGGGGAATCGGCATGTGTTGTTATCATGGAATCGGACTACATGAGTAGGCATGCACTTTCACCTGTTTTATGTGGGCAATGGATGCTGATTCCATCTGAGAGTGGCTAACATTTGTTTCAGAAAATTAGAATGTTAAGCAGTCATGAAACATAATTTTCTACACAACAGCAGTGGGGGATATTACTATAACTAAAGGGGATGATGAGAATCGAATTAGCACCTTGCACAAATAAACTTTAACTTGCAGGAGAACCTGTTGATTTTTTGGGGGACTAATCATTGATTTTAATAGGTTGTATGGGTCTTATTGGTTGAACTTACTTAGTTTCTGCATTGAAGTCCAAGTCTTATGGGAGTTAGGATTTGAATTTGACGGAAACTAACCTTTGTAGAATGATTTGGTACTTTGAAGCTTCATTGGATAATGATACAATTGTAACATTAAGGTAAACTAAGTGGGTTGCTGGGTTTATTTTTGTACTCGTGGTCTTGCTTATTTGATTTTGTGCACTTTTTAGGCATTTTATTCTGGGCGTTGTTCAAAGCCCAGAATAGACTTTGTTGAAGAATGTTCTTATTTGCTTCATTTATTTCTTAACTCTATTTATTTTATTTAGGGTATTCTTGTAATTCCCTTCCTTCCTTGATATAAATATATTGTGGAGTGTAGATGCTAGTTAACGCTTCTACCTCTCTTACGTTCTTTTTCTCTCTCTTCCTCCTCCTTCCATTCTTTTCTACAAACCCTAAAATCATATTATATCATTCAACTGACTCCAAATTTTATTGTGTTGTTTTCTATTAAGCTTCTAACCCCTCTCTTTAACTCGTTGTTTGAAGGGCAAAAACCCTACACCTTTACCAATGTTTAATAACGAAGAAAACCAACTAATCTCACCCTCTGAAACTTCCTTCTATTATTGCCCTCTGTTGATTGTGCTAAAATAGCTTATAGGTGAGTGTTCATAGCACTTGCTGTAGTCTTCATTGAGAAGAGGAGTCTGAGGTTTATTGGTGGGATTTAATTTTAGTCAATATGTTTCATTGGCAAAGATGCTGGGTGTGTTTTATTGGTTTTGCCTAAACTTATGTTGGGTGGTTATTTCCTGTGCAGTGGACGCCTCCTAATCTAACTGTACCTATGTTGAATTTAGTTGATAAGATGTTTCAGCTAAAGAGAAGAGGCTGGCTAAGGTAAGAGAATTTCTTTATGTGATTACTTGCATGTTTTCACATTAATTTGGATCCAAAGGAACCGTCACAATGTGGTGCATTTTTTTTTTTTTGTCTCCATATTTTAATCTTATGTGTGATGCTGCTTTGAATTTGTTTTAATGAAGTTCTGTTCTTGTATATTTTCCTTTTGAGTTTAGTCCAGTTATTCATTCCTTTCAATTATAAACCTGAAGCGTTTGTTCTCAGAAAGAGTTGGAGTGCGATTTTTGCCTCTGGTAGGGTCCCATTAGTCTTACGCCCCATTATCCCACTTATGATGGTTATGTATGTTCTTTAGTATTTGGGAAGATAATGGTTACTGCGTGAACGATCAAAATATAGGGTCCTATTAGTCTTACGCCCTATTATCCCTAGAAAAGTGGATTGGTTGATCTGTTTTGAAAGTATGTTTCTTGGATAAGTGATCTGTTTCAAAGACTATATTCATGTCATCATTCTATAACTGATCTTATCACCATTTAGCCTCAAAGTGCTTTTTTTTTTTTTTTTGGTAATGCAGGAGGCAGGTCTTCTGGATATCAAAGCAAATATTGCAGTTAATGATGGAAGATGCTATTGATGACTGGCTTCTGAGGCAAATTCAATGGCTCCGGAGAGATGATGTGATTGCTCAAGGGATTCGGTGGGTCCAAGATGTAAGAACTGATCCATCACCTTAATTTTACTAACTCGTTTAATTGGTGACTCAAGATCTGATTTATAGTGCTGATTTTAGTGCATCATAGTCAAAGCTTTATATGAATACTGCAGCATCAAATAGTATCTGATTGACTAATCCATTTCATCTTTTTTTAATGAATTAAATGTAATATGTCGATCTCTACACATTCTGATGTTGTGGTATCAAATGTTTCTTTACTTCTCTAATGATGGATTTCTTGGTCAGGTTCTCTGGCCTGATGGCACATTTTTTGTGAGATTAAATGCTCAAAACGAAACGGATGACTTTCAATCTAATGAGGGATCCTTTCAAACTACAAATCGTGGCAGTAAGGTCTCTCAACCGGGTACTTTTGAGCTACAGCTTGAGGCTGCTCGTAGAGCAAATGATGTGAAGAAAATGATCTTCAGTAAGTTTTTCCTCTTTGTTTCTTTTTTTTTCTTTTACTTGGCTTGGTGCATCTTTGGTAATTGGATTAAAGAAGTTTTACGTTGGGTGAGGTTACGTGCCACTTTTTGGAGTTAAAAACTTTCCTGCCCTTGCATCAGATGGAGCTCCAACTGCTCTAGTCAGCTTGATTGGGCCTAAGCAGTATCGGCGTTCTGCAAAAGATATATATTACTTCCTTCAGGTACGTGCCTTTCTAATCCTTCTGCATGAAGTGCGATGCCGCACTGGGTTATTTTTGTTATTTGAATGATACTGTGACCAAGAGTAACTGGTCTTGCTGTGAGTTGCAGTCTACAATCTGTTTGAAGCAACTTGCATACGGAATTCTTGAACTGGTGCTCGTTTCAGTTTTCCCTGAGCTGAGGGATATTGTGCTTGATGTTCATGAAAAGATGCGCGGTCAACCTGTATAGAAAGAGTTATTCATTTTTTCGTCACGCACTTCATCATTCCATTCAAGAGTGGATGTTCAATTTTCCGACGAGTATGAGGCTCAAAAGATGGAATTGGGCCACGATCAATGGATTCAGCTGCTTGTACGGCTGGGCTTCATGGATGGCTTTGTGGTTATGTTCTTTCCCTCAATGAAGAGAAAAATGGGATTTTTGGTAGATGTACAAGAATCGCTTCTGTGATGTGGAAAATGGGTCTTTCTGTCCACCTCTTCTTGCTGTACAGGATACAAAGGAAACAATCAGAAATGTATAGAGGTCCCCTGTGATGAAAATATATAGGACTTAATGTAATACCCTTTGAAGGGATTTTGTATTCATTCTTAACGATTGCTACGTCAAGAACCGTGTTCACTGCTGATTTTAAGGCTCTATTCATTCGTCGTTCCGGTAAATTTTCCAGGCAAATGTTGGATCCTTTCTTTTTGGTTGTCATCATTGACTTTTTCCTTTGACTTTTCAGAGACGAGAAAATTTTTGGGACATCTCAAAATAAAATATCAACGCATGTTTCACGGATATTAGTACATTTAAGGGAATCATTGTGAACTAGCGTGGATAAAAACAAAAAAAGGAAGTGTTAGATTTTAAAAGAGAGTGAATTATTTTTCAAACAAAAAACTTGACTACTTATAAAAACAAAAACAAAAAAAAAAACTTGATAGAATATAAACAAAGAAATAGAGTCGAGGAGTTTGTGAACTTCAATAAAAAAGAGACAACTATAACTTGCGTGAAGGAATTGCGATAACGCAGTACCAATGAAACAAAAAAAGATTGCCACTGTCCTTAGGTTGTGCAGGTTGTGCAACTGTGGAATTTGTTACTTTGATTCCTCCAAGTATTATAGTTAAAGCACGTATAAGAACGACTACCACTAGAAAATAAACAAAAAAGATTGCCGCTGCCGGGAGTCGAACCCGGAAATAACAAATTCTGTTTCCTTAGGTTGTGCTACAGCGGCATTTGTTACTTTTATTCGTCCGAGTATTATATTTAAAGCAGGTATAAGAAGGACTACCACTGGAAAAAAGGATTGAGAGTTGTTGTAGTGCAACAGCCGCACTACACGGGATCCGACCTTCCATCTTTATACGAAGGACTTGGATTTAATTCGAGCTTCTACAACAGGGATAGTGCAGGGGTGCACCCGGATCCGCTGTGGACACACCAAATATCACAAACATATTTTGTCGGCTCCGAACTCACCACACTATCCCATGTGTATGTTATTGTTTGTGCAATTTGGGTATGTGTATGGTATTTTCCTGGTAAAATAGTTTTCTTATAATTTTTAGCTTCTTCTTTTCTTTTCTTTTTTGTTCTTTCCTACCCTCAAAATACACGCATGCACTGCCCATTCTGTCAATTTAGACGGAAATTGTGCTAGATTCCAAATGAGGGGGTAAGATCGCATCAAGCCCAAACTACATGGGGTTAAAGTGAAGGTTCCCTGCACTACACGTGTGGTACGGCCGATTCGGAGGTGCTGTAGTGCACCCCATGCACTACACGTGTAGTGAGGTTGATCCGGCTGTCCATCTCGGCAATGAACGGCTCAAATTTTTATCTATGCAATGAACGGCTCGGATTTGTAGGAATTCGAATTAAATCCAAACCCTTCATATAGAAATGGAAAGTCGGATCTAGTGCGGCTGCCGTACTACAGCAACTCCTAATCCGTCCACAGAATAACTGCTCTTTTACCCTTGTCTTGATCCAGCTGAGGAGATATATGAGGAACAGTGGGAGCTTGTGGATGTTCAATTTTTTTTTTTTGCATAAATATCTTAGAAGTTTTATTGTATCACGTTCAAACAAGGAATGTTCCAATGCTCTTCTCGAATACATATTAATGTACGTGAGACTCAAGACTGAATGTATGATTCCCCCATAAATATGTGATAGATAAAGGGTGTTGGGACACCACCTGAAATTATCCCAAAATCAAATAGTAAGTAATTACTCACCGGCAAGCCTTCATTCACTAAATTTTCGTCTCCAAACCACCACATATTTATAAATTTATAATTATGGATTACCATCTTATCACAAAATGCAAATCAAGCATGACTCCTTTTCGCCTTCTCCCTTACTTTATTTTTTTCCTTAAATTTGTCAATAATACCTCTTTCTTTTGTGTTGAAGGTGATTCGTTTAGACCTAAAAATTGAATTATTTTACTTGGGGAACTTATAACTTTATCTGCAAGATAAAATTCTTTTAAATTTTTTTCGTCTTAGCTATTTTAAAATTATCCGATAGTTAAACACTTTTCAGATAGAAATATGTCTTGAAGAAATAATGCAAAAGAAAATCAAGGTATGTCAAGTTCGTAAAAAGGAGATAAATATTTTTTTGTCTTTCACAACAAAGTCGCGTGTTTGGATTGTGCCCCCATTGATTCTGGTTGCACCTCTGTCTTCATTATCTTTTCTAATCTCTAACTCTAAGGGCAAAATGCAATTTACCCCCTATGGTTAGGCCATTTGGCACATCGCCTCCCTAACATTTGAAAATAACCAACTTACCTCCCTGAGGTTTTCGGCTAAAGTGCTAATACTATTAAAGAAAAGAAAAATCTCCTGATTCTACTTCTTTTAGAAAAGAAATAAGGAAAGTTTATTAAAGCAAGAGTCAACTAGTGAATGAATATGATAACCGTAAGGAATTAAAGATGTAGATTTGCAAGATATGGATAGAGTTCCCTAATCTTAATATGATATTAGTAAAGCGCTAGCAACTCACCCTTATTATTAGGCCGGGAGTCGAACCCACAATGTGTTAGCGTAAACGTTGGTGCTACAACAGCTTTTCGTGTTTAGATGTCTCGAGTTATCAAATTTAAAGGAAACAAAAGAACTAGCACCGCATAGACAAATCTATCTAAAGTCCAATGCTTAAGAAAAGACCATAGAAGGAATTCCACATGGAAAGAGTAAGAGTCAATTCCTTTCAGAAAAGACTAAAATCAGCAAAGCTTACACTTGCTGCTCATGATAAGTGAGCAATGTTCCAGTTTGGCCTAAATTCAGGGTAATTGTCTTTAGAGTTCCTATTTGAATTCTGATTAGTTTCGCGTCAATCTTCTATTGTCAGCCCATTAGGCTGTCAATAAGCACACAAGAAGAAAAAAAAAACACGTATTTCTTTTTACTTTTTACACCTTTTAATACACAATCGCACACTTGTTATTGTGGGTTGATTTTAGAATTTCCATAGAAAAATAGGAAGCAACAGGCAAAAGGTCATGCCGGCAAAGTCAATATTGGGCAAGAATGAGCTACAAAAGATTCGTAAAAGGGCCTGTGAGAGTATTGCGAAGATTGGAATACAAGGAGAAGAGAGAGTATTGCCGGAGATTAGCCACCTCGTACCATGAGTTGAACACGTTGTTGTTCTTGTCTGTGCCGGAGAAAGCTAACTGTATGCCGAGGTTGCAGTCAACAGGTCCGCCACTGGCTTTACATTGGGAAGTTTGGATTGCACAATCTTGGTTGTTGAGGCAAACTACTGATTTCCCAGAGCATGAATCACAGCCAAACTTTTTCCAGTACAGGTTTTGGAGAGTGCCCTTTTGGAACTCAAGCACCTGCGACAGAACAAATAATAACTTCATTACTCTATGACAGCTTCTTGAGCCTGATTCTGGATTTTGGCGTCTCAGAAGTCGCGCAAGTGTGTTTGGCACAACTTCTGTTTTTACTTGTGGATAAAAAAACTACTAGTAACTTCAGAAGCTGCTGAAAAACTATTTCTAAAAAACTTTCATTTTGATGCCTTTGGAATATGCTCTACAAAAAGATTTGCAAATTCTGAAAGTTTTGACCAACATGTTCTAACTTCTAAGACATTGCGACCATGTTTTGCAACTTAGATTAGGGTCGAATTGATTTGCTAAAAGCATCAGAAAGGAGCTTCTCAGCTCGTTTAAGCTGTTTTTACCTAATAAGTTGAAGCAGAAGTTGTGCCAAACAAACTGACGCGTTCAGCAAAGCAACAAATTGAAAGTTACCAGAGTGAAGCTAGTTATTGTGTTGGTGTTATCTGCAACAAACACAGGCACAGATCTTGCTGCATATTGCCGTCCCGCAAATGCCACCATGTAGCCACCAGCCATAGTCTGCATATACATAAACTCGTAAGAATCACAAACAAAAGAAATGACATTTTCTTCCAATGTTCGGATCATGGATTTGCGGAGGAACTTACCATGAAACGAAAATAGCATGAAAACTAAAGAATCGACAAACATTATGGTGGCCACTAAAACATACTGAGGTGGATAACAAGTACGTACTTACCGGATTAAACTCAGTGCTATTGATGGTGAGGAGAGAGATCTCGTCCACCCTTGGCCTAAAGACGGCAAGTTGAGCGTTGTTTCCGGAGAGGGAAAGACGCTGATCGCAGGGCGAAAGCTGAGTTTGATTGAACAGGAATGATTCTTTCATAGAGAATGCAAGACCAAAGGTAAATCCGTCCCCTCTCTGAATTTTTGTATCCGAACAAGGATCAAATACTGGATTCGTGTCCCATGCATCGGCTTGAACCATCATCAGGACCATTACTACGATATTTGTGACCACAATTGTCTTCCCCATGGTGTGGGTAAAGCTGCCTCGTCCTTCTGTTAAGTATCATTCAGCTTCATTAAAACGGAGACGTAAGAATGACAGAGATGTGTAAATTGCTTACGCAAAAGCAGATGTTTGGATCTTGAATTTATCAAGGAAAGGGAAAGAATGAAAACAAATGTCTGGATCTTGAATTTATCAAGGAAAGGGAAAGAATGAAACAGATGTTTGGATCTTGAATTTATCAAGGAAAGGGATCTTGAATTTATCAAGGAAAGGGAAAGACAGATGTTTGGATCTTGAATTTATCAAGGAAAGGGAAAGAATGAAAACAGAAGTTTTTTTCCTTCTGGACAAACATGTTTTCATTTTCTTCTCATTCTCCAAACCAACCAAAATCTAAAAACAGCACAAGCACGGATACTCGATTTCTATATCCCCTCTCTTCATTTTTCGCCGGAAATCCAAGATCTAAACCTATAACATAAAAGGAGGAAAACGATACAGAACCGTTTTCATTTCCTGTTTTTTCGTTGGAGGGGCTGAGCGGTAGGTTTTTTGTTGGTGTAGCTGTGTTTGTGGTGTCTCTTTTCTTTGTTGGTTTCTTGCTAACGTTTCTCTTCGGGTCTCGGTTTGCTTTCGCTTTTCCTTGCTCCTTTCAAAAATTAATAAAATTTCTTTTGCTGAGAAAAGAAAAAAACTGGAAATGATGCAAAATGAATGCCCAATTTTTAGGATTTTGTAAACTAACACTAGAAATTAACAAGTTTCACCAACAGAAAAAACGCTCAATCCGAAATTCAACCGAGTATAACATGAGACCAATAATGAAATTGAAAAAGAAAAAGAAAAATGAAACCCTAGTTTCAGAATTCACCCAATAAATCACACCTAGGTGCCCATTAAACTCACCGCAACGGGAACGACGCCGGCTCCCAGAGTGATGTAATCTTCTTCAACAAATCAATGATATGATTGAAACAGAGAGGGCAAAACAAATTAAAGAAAAGTTAAGAGATTTTGTGGGTCTTTTCTTTTCTTACCCGGGAAGAAACTACAGAGAATTGAACGGCCGGAAGGGCGCGAAACGGTTATTCCGGCAGGCCATTGGGATCTTGTCCCAGAAACGGTTATGGAAGTTGAGGAAAAGGTTTCGTTATTACTGAAATGCCCTCCCAGCTTTTTCCCAACAATCCTTCTACACTCACAACTCATTCACACACCTACACTCACAACTCATTCACATATCCACACACACACACAACAAAGGTAGAACCCGTACACACTATACACTTAATGTATTTGGGCTCCACTCTTATTGTGAGTATGAGTGTGTAAATGAGTGTGGTTATAGAATTCGTTTTCCTAATGTCTTTTCTTGGGGAGTGATTTTGCCACTTTTTTTTTTCTAAGGCAACCCCCTTTGTGATGGAAGAGAAGTGGCGCTAAAGAAAAGAAAAGTGGCAAAATCAATTTTCCTTTTCTTTTCCTTTCTTGCTCAAGAGGTAGACCAGGCAAAAACTGACTATTGATTGATATGAGGTGGGTGATTTGATTGGGAAAAGGTGAAAAATTAATTAAAACCCATACTCTATAAAAAGAGAAAAAATGGAGCTAGGCTCCGTTTCAGAAACCTTCTTAAAAAATAAGCAGTTTATTTCACATTTTCAAATTAAAAAATAATGTAAATGAAAAATATTTTTAAAATTTTTTTTGCACCGTATAAAAGATTTTGATGAAATCTATCAAACAAGATCCATATTGGTAGGAAAATAATTTGCGTTAACACATTATTTTTTAGCTTGAAATTGCCTTCTTAAAAAATAAGGGCTTATTTAAGGTTGCGGAACGGAGCCTTAGATTCTTATCCTTTTCTTGCTAAATTCTTTTTAAGAAAAACCGTAATGTTATTTACCCATGAGGAAAATTTGCAAGTTACCATAACCGACGTAGTAAAAAGAGGTCATGTTTGGCTTACAAGACCAACTCACAAAAAAGAAACAATTTTGAATTCAGAATGAATGAGTTCACTTTATAAGAGTCGATAATTACTTCTATAGCTATCAATTACTTCTATAGCTATCCATCACTCAGCCATCTCTTTAGAAGACAAAATTTGGTTTCCTCCAAAGAGAACGTAGTCATTTGGATCCGATATTGATAAAAACTCTGCTTATGGTAAATTATTCAATTCTTGCCGGTGAATTAATTTAGTAGCGCTTAGATAATGCTCTTCATGACATTTATCTTGAGACACTTTTCATTGGGCAGGAAAGATTAGCTGGATTAACCGACTTTTTTCTACAGGTTAAATGTTCACTTATGCGGCTTTCTTGGTTGCCTGACTCAGTGGGGAATTTTCACTAACGGGCGACGGAGCAACGCCTCGTGCTAGTAGAAGGCCCACCGGCCGTAAACTTCTCATAGAAGATAGTAGGGGTGTGCACGCGTCAGACAGGTTGGGTAACAAAAATCTTAGGCCCACAAACCGAACAGAATAGAGGTAGGAACCGTTCGCGAATCCGATTTGTCGGGTTGGGCCGGGTCCGACCAAAAACCGAATTGATCTTTATCGATTGGTCGAAAACGCACCACCCCGAATCCTGAACCGAAATATAATTTTTTACAGAAATTGAACCCGTACCCGTCCGAACCACATGTTCGGCCCCATCCGAAACCCTTCAGGTCGGGTCGGGTCGGGTCCGTGGGTAGGTGGGTCTTTTGCACAGGCCTAGAAGATAGCATTGTTTGCAATACTACTTACGACGTATTTACAGAAGTATCCCTGAAAAAATTACTTAGTGCGAGGACCAGGAGGGACAATAGTAAATTGAAGCTAAATTAAGCTCCCAAAAGAGTCTACTGAATGAATGGTCCACCTCCTTGAACATGACCATCAAAAACAGGAAAGGGCACAGCAGTTGCCATTGCAAATTTGGGCAGTTTGTGACCTTCATCAACAGCATCCCAGGGAACCCCAGAGATCCTGCAAGAATAACCATCACAATCAGCTCGTTGTTTTTCTACCGATCAGCACAATAGCATTAAGACAGTCATCACTGTATTTGTACGAAGAATGCTAAATCGATGCTGTAGAGCGCCCAAGAAAGCAAGATGAATTCGATAAAGCGCAATCCATCGCAACACATGAGATGTATCTAGGAAGGAATGGATCACAAGAAAACACATATGATCTCCTCCACTTCCATTAAGACCCAGAAAATAGAGAGAGAACTGGAAAAGGAGCATCAGTGGGAGCCACCCTGATAGAGCCTAATGAGCCAATCCGAAAGGCAAAAGCCCTTTTTTGAATGGATGAAGTTCTAGAGCATTAAGTCCACAAGACAAGCTATAAAACCCAACAAAAGTAGTTGAGACAGCTTGCAATGGCAAACAACTCCCTCCGGTTAGAGGTTAGGGGATCGATGATTTACCCCAAAATCACAACAGGGTCTAGAGGAATTGGGATTAACAAGAAAACCAACTGGAAGATCACAATGACCAGTATAGGGGATCAATCGAGAGATGGACTCCATGTATCCTTATAGATTCGTTGGATTGCCTATTTCCCCCCCACCATTTGATCCCTTGTAATAACATCTCTCATAAAAAGAGGGGCTTCCTTGCCCAAGATGAAGAATGGTTAGGTTTCACAGGAATACTGTCAACTCGGGACTCGGGAGCAATACTTTTGGGAAGAACTTTAGATAGTGAGAAAGGGTGAGATAAGAAAGGAGAGCCTTTTCTCACCAAAATACTCAATCTAAATGAGTGATTTGGCTAGGAACCACAACCCTTTCTTTTCTTTTCTCGCGAAATCACTCCATCCAAAGGGGGTGTCAGAGATAACATATTATTGTCTGCCAACATCCACCAAAATTGACGGGTAAGAAGGGCCTGATTTAAGACTCAAAAATCGCATGAAGATTTCCATTCAGTTTGTTGGGACATAAAGATTTCCAGGATTCTGACCAAAAATAAATAAAGATTTCCAGGATATTTAGCCAATGGGCCGACCAGTAGTAGACTTCCTGAAGATGATTCACTAGATTTAATCGCAGAGCTTTAAAGGAATATTAAACATGGAGCAAAGATAATTTGGGACCTTCAGTATCAATGTGGCCAAAATCATTCGTTAGGCACAAAATTGAGTACTACGTGTTTCTTAAAAACGGTCAATGATGATTCTCAGCAGCAACAAGGTGCTCCCAAGCGACCCTGGGGACCCAAAACCCCTCATTATAAGTAATCTCTTTCGTAAGGTCATATTAACAGCGTGGACCCTTACACTCTGTTTGGATTTAGTAACTATTTTCATTTTCCAATGCCAACTAATTATAACAATTTGCCACATTTACTCAGAGCATCTAACTTAAGAGAAGAGTATCGGGAATTTATTCACAGGAGATAGCTGTAACAAACCCTTTAATGATTGTCATGGCTTTCCATTCACAAGAGTAGGCTCCACATAATGAGAGGGTTCCAAGGATACAGCATTCAAATTTTGGCAACCAATAGTAGGTAAAGGCTATATTGGTCATTAGTGCCTGAAATACACCAGTCAAAAAACCATTAATAGCTCCTACTTCGTTTCAGGCGCGTTTCTTGCTAAAAATGATGGGGTCATATTATGTTGAGTACGATTTCAACAATCAGCATTACTGTTAATTACCGTTAAATTTTTACGGAATTTAGATAGGTGTCAGTCGTGGACTCGTGTGATCTAACTAGATAGTGCCTTTTAATGATCCCTAAGTTTCTCGCAAGATACACTTTAATCCGGATTTAATTTGACCAACCAATTTTGTTTTTAATTGCATCACAGCCACATGGGAAGTTTCGAACAATTCTCAAACTGGAAATCGACAAAGAGTTAACACTAAAACTCGACAATAGTTACGAGGATTGATTGTCTTGACCGAACAGCCTGTGTTGCATACATAATCCATAAACCAACGCGTCTAAGTACAAGAATTTGGCGTAAGAATAATAGGAAACAGAAAAGTACGGGAAAAAAAATGAACCACTAGGTTTGGACGAGGTAACATATCATTTTCTCGGCTGTTAACTTCCTTGATTCCAAATTCGGGTTTTAAGTTTTAAGTTTTGAACTTGTCTTGTTTAAGTAGAAGCGTTTCACACATAGAAACTTTGGATTATTATCCATACCCAACTACCCATCATTAATGAGTGTTTATGTATGCGCATATGAGTTGTTAATTGTAATCAGAACAA
Source organism: Rhododendron ovatum (assembly GCA_019656835.1). NCBI lineage: Eukaryota > Viridiplantae > Streptophyta > Magnoliopsida > Ericales > Ericaceae > Rhododendron > Rhododendron ovatum. Next base: position 4,962,567 of record CM033802.1, on the reverse strand, counting down.
AAAAAGCAAAAACTTGATTCCATATGGGATTGCGCAACAGGATTTCCAATTCCACCCAGCACAGCCTCAGTCCTATCCACCTTCCAAACTCGCCTATATATATCATCCATGAAAAAGACAGGTTCCCACTTACCATCACACTTGATACACACCTGTGACCTGCCCCTTTTGCCTCAATATATGCACCCAAAAAAATGGAAATAGTACCATGGGGAAAAACCTGCAACACCATGGTTCAAGATGATGGTCCTTGCTTCTTCCAGATTATCACTTGTAAAACAATGGAGGAAATTGTAAGTTTGATCAGTCCTGTTAGTTCTCTACCGCTTGTGTTATGTGTATAGGTCCACAACTTTGTTGTTTGTTCTTTTCTTGTTTGCTAAGAAGTGTCCGTGTTATGTTTAAGCATGTATGGTTGCTTACCTTGATGATGTTGGACCAAAGAGATTTTCCAGCACAGATCTGCGGGGTTTTGTGCAATTTCGTAAATTGATCTTGACTTTTGATCTGCAGAGTTTCCTGTTAACTGTTCTTTTTCAATGCATGCATACTGGAATTGAAACATATCTGGCCAAAATAGATTTCAAGACGTCTTGGTGGTAGTTTCCTCTGCTTTTCTACAAAACAAAATAGAAGAGGAAAAGGGGACAAAAACCTCGGAAGTTTTGTTAGGGTCTGGGTTTAATGAATTAAACGTCTATTTTTATTTTATTTGGCCAAGTAGCAGAATCAACCCTCCTATTACCTAGTGGAGCTTTAGGGGCTTTTGGAGTTTTGTCTTTGTTTGAATTTTTTCTGCTTTTGTTACTTTTGCGTCTCACGTTTGGGGATTATTGTTTCGTCTTGCGGAGTAAAAGTAATTTTTTTTTTTTTTACTTTTCCGATTCGAATCAATAATCCACAAAAGTTTGGCGCAAAACTAAAAAATGCAATTTTTTTTTGGAATAAGGACAAAACTCAAATTCTAGAAAGCCCCTAACGCTCTTAGTGGAGTGAGAAATTCCATAATTTCCAATCGAGGGACAGGTAATAACTCATTGCAAATGAGTTGATGTATTACAGTTAAATGACCCGAAAGGAGCGGAGAAAATAGAAGGTTAAAAAACAAGTGTGGGTAATATTGTACGAAATGCTATTCAAAATACCTTTCAGAATGAAATAAATGTCTTCCTTTTCTAATTAATTGAACTTTTTACTCTTTTCAAGCTTTCCCTCTTTCATTTTTCTTCTTTTTCTCGTTACATCAAATCATCTACAATAAACCCTCACGAGTCCTGAGGAAAGAGCAGTTTTTAATTCAATCAACGGCAACGATAGACATGTTTGTGGTATCCTAAATTCTGAGCACTTTTATGCTTATCCTGGATTTTGAATCGCAATCAAATGATTTCATAGCCTTTTACTGGATTTACTGTTTTCTGGTCTTAGTTGCAGATATTCCTGTACTCTATTCTTTATATCGTTGTTAGTGTTTTTCTCAATAGGCCATTTTCAACGTCAAATCCCTCACTTAAATATTCCAGTAACTATCTGTTCGCTTATAGCTCGTTAAAGTTTGTGGATTCCAAAGCTGTTAAACTAATTTCTATTGGTCCCATTTTTGTTTTTCCCTTCCAGCAAATCCCTCCAAAGTTAATGAAGCATCTGTCAAACGAAATGGGTGACAGAGCAACTCTTAAGGGCCCTTCTGATGACGCTTGGACAATTGTTGTACATGAAAAGAATAATGGCACATATCTACAAGATGGATGGCAGGACTTCATGAGATTTCACTCGTTAGGAAAGAATGAGTTTTTGCTCTTCCGGTATGATGGGAATTCTCATTTCAGCGTACGGATTTATGATCAGAGTGGATTGGAAAGACAAAGTGAATCTGTTATTACCTGCAAACATCGAGAAGCTAGGAAAATGGAAGCTGAATACTCCACAGGAAGAAGTAAAAAAGGTAGACTGAGAAAGAACAACGTCAATCCAGATAACCTTCATCAATCAAAATCCTGCAAAGGAGAAGGTATCCATGCATTTTTTAGATAGTGCACCATTACATGAAAAGAAAAAATGAAGACATTGAAATACACAACATGTACACACCCGCAAATCTTAATATGTGGATAGGTGAGATTTGTGAGAATAAGATCTGATATTATATCATCTGGCTTTTTAAGGGCACATGATGTAATTGTTAGTTGTTCACGTGTGGATGCATAGACCCATTCATATGCTAGTGTCTTTTTTTGAATCTTAAATTGGAAATGCTTTAGATGGGGCTGGTCTGAGCTTTCACTCGCATAAATTGCAAAGGGCCAAGAAATCTAAGAGGATTGAGCACACAACAATAAAGCTTGAAGAGGAAGAAATGGAGCCAACCGATGTTGTAGCATATCCATTGCTTATGGGGTATGAAGGGGAGAAAGGTAATAGGAAAAGGAAGAAAGAAAAGGGTAAAACACATGAGAAACACCATTCAAAGAACATCAAGTATGCCAAAAGGAAGATTAAGGAGGAAGAAATGGACCCAACCATTGATTCCCAGACCATAAGGTCTCCAATAGAAGAAGAAAGAGGTAGAGTTCTTGAAAAAGAGGATTCATTTAGCTCTAACTTCCCTTGTTACAAGTGCTGCCTAAAGCAGTCCAGCGTGCAGACAGTGTTTCTTCTAGTAAGTATACATCCTTCCTTTTATCTTTCAACTTCTGTTTCTTTCTTAGTCCTGTTAGTTAGGTTAATAACCACAACTTTTTCTTCATGACTCATGAGCAAAAATCTTTATGTAATTGCATGCACATGTCAACCTTGTAGAAGTAGCAAGCACCTCCGCAGCTTACCTTGCATAACTCATCCAGTGAGATCAGGAATTTTTTTTAATACAAAATCCAACCTAATCTCACATTACCCTTTTTCCTTCTGAAAAAGATTTCTTGAAGATATTCACACATGCAGAAGTACACATAACATGAGATACCTTTTGTGCAATAATGTTTTTTCTCATAGTATTCTTCAGGTTTTTTAAAGCTTTATGCTCTCTCTCTCTCTCTCTCTTTTCTCATAGTATTCTTCAGGTTTTTTAAAGCTTTATGCTCTCTCTCTCTCTCTCTCTCTCTCTCTCTCTCTCTCTCTCTCTCTCTCCACACATAATTGATTCCTTCAATGAGCAAACTAACTTAGCAAAGGTCAACAATTATTGCAGCCAATCTGCAGGCCATTCTCTCAGGCACACTTTCCTCCATTCAGAACGCACATAGTCCTGCGGAATTCTAAAGGGAAGGGTTGGGTAGTGACTGTAATTCCTGTCGCAGGGAGGCACTCATTTTCTGGAGGTTGGCGTTCTTTTGTCACGGATAACGGACTCAAGGAAGGTGATGCCTGCATCTTTGAGCTTGTCAAGAGAACTGAGATGCAGGTCCATGTTTTTCGAGCTGGAAAAAGGCTGAGCCTGCTATCAGAAATGTGAACCAGAAGTTATGTGCAGAGTCAACATGTGATGGTGCTTATCCTCAGTTTTAAGTTGTTTTGCCTTTCAAGTTAAATAATACTTGGTTGTTGAAATCAAATTCTATAAATTCTGAAAGAGGTATTGTCCAAAGAAGTTAGTTAATGCATATAACATCATGACTTTAAAAACTCCATCTACTACCTACAAAATCATTTGTTTTCATTCCTGATCTGGCCATTAAATACTACTTAATTAACTAATCAAATTCGCGGAGATAGGGAAGGGCAGCGAAGGTGGCAGCAAGAGTGTATTTACTTGTGTATTTCTAAGTAATCTGATCAAGTTAGATCACAAAAATAATTACCAAAAACAAAAAGAAAAAAGAAAAAGTTATATCACAAAATCAAGACATCGGGACACCTCAGGCCTTGTCATCTTTGAGCACCGGATTATAATTCCTAGCGGCACGCAGTATCCAAATAACAAACTGGTCTTGCTCTGAGCACTACCGAAGTTATGCATTAACCACAGCATAAAATGTACAAAGCTGCGCCGTAAGCACCACCTTCCTCAATCCTCACCATTTTAGTAAAAGTCTTCTTGCAAATGCTCTGAATTGATATTTGTGTTGATTTTCTAATGTTACCAGTAGTCTCTGCATGAACAAACCCCTTCTCGAAAGACATGGAAGCGGTTGGCATCTTTAACAACAATAACTCTTTTAAAAACTTTGGAAATAAACTTGCATGCAAAGTGGCAATCGTTGCACGTCCGGAGATTCTTTGTGACCCGAATTGTTGTTTCTGGCTTGGTTCTTCCTAAACCAAAAGCAATAGCCAACTTCTCACTGTGGTGATATAGCATATCCGATTTGACATCATCTGACAGTTCCTGAAGTACTGATTTTGTATCAGGCACATAACCTGCTTCTTGTATTCTTACTATCATGCACTTTAATATCCCCTCAACTTCAAAATATTGAGGATGGTCCTTCTGTCCAGCCATGAATGTGTACAGTTCTCCATCTATCTCAATCGAACTAAACCCTGGGTCCTTTTTCAATCCTTTTGATCTCAATGATACTCGAGCCATTCTCACACATTCCCAATTTCCAGCCAAAGCATACATGTTTGAGAGCAATATATAGTAACCAGCATCATTTGGCTCCAACTGAAATAGTTTCTCCGAAATTTCGATACCCAGTTCAATGTTACCATGGATTTTGCAGGCACTTAGCAAGGCACAATAAACATCGAAATCCGGGTGGAAAGGCATGCTATTAACCAATGAATAAGCGTCACCTAATCGCCCAGCACGGCCAAGAAGGTCAACAACACAAGCATAATGCCGTAAGTTAGGAACTATATTCCAAGTTCTAACCATATGGCGGAAAATATGAAGTCCTTGATCAACCATCCCAGCATGACTACAAGCGCACAAGACGCAAACCAATGTCGACTCATCCGGACTAATGCCTGAACCTTTCATTCGCAGAAAGAGATCAACTGCATCATTACCATAGCCATTCATCCCATTACTAACAATCATAGCATTCCAGCATGCCACATCCTTTTCCTCCATGCCCTCAAAATATTTTCTCGCATCTTCTAAGTTTGCACAGTTTGTGTACATGTCTATTATAGCAGACCCCAAGAACACATCATGTGCAAAACCTGTTTTTACTACCAATGCATGGACCCGCCTGCCTTGATGCAGAGCTCCTGAATCGCTGCAGCTCGACATGATTCCTGTCAAAGCAACAGAATCCAATTCTAAATCCTCTACTCTCCTCATCTCGTTGAAATGCTCTATGGCCTTGTTCCAATATTGACCACTTGAAAATGCGGTTAACATTAAGGTCCATGCAACCACATCCTTCACAGGCATGTCGTTAAAGATAAAATAAGCATCCTCAATACGTTTTCCATTTACATACACCTCCATCAAAGCTGTTTTAACAAGTTGATCACTCTCAACTCCATTTCTAACCGTTAAACCGTGGACTCCCTCTCCTACCTGCAAATCCTCTACACCTGAACTGGCCGATATCAAGCTCATGATTGTAAAACAATCTACATGAAACCCTTCTCTACGCATCGAATTGAAAAGCCTGAACCCTTCTTCACCAAACCCACAACCAGAATAACACGAAATCATTGCGTTCCATGCAACAACATTTCTCTCAGACATGCCATCAAACACCTGTCGAGCAGCACCAGCGAAGCCCAATTTTGAGTACATTCCAACCAGCGCCGTCTCCACAAACACATTCGTTGCAAACCCATTTCGTATCCAAAAACAGTGGACCGATCTTCCCATCTGGGTCAAACCCATGTTTCCAAAAGCAGGCAGAATGCTTGAAATCGTAATTTCATTTGGAAGTAAGCTAACTGTCATCATTTTGCGCAAAACTTCAATGGCCTCGACAAAAAGGTGATTTTTTGCATACCCAGATATCAAGATTGTCCAAGAAACAGTATTTTTATCAGATATTCGATGGAAAACATGTTCAGCATCTTCCATGAGTCCACATAGAGAGTATGAGTTCGTTAATCTGTTGGAAAGGAAGATGTTTTGAGAAAGACCAGAGGTGACTATGTTTGCGTGAACTTGTTTAATGGGATTTGGGTGTTTCACTTGTTGGAGGATTGAAGCGTGAGAGATGGGTTTGGGCTGTGCCCGTTGATTCGAAGTGAAGGAGGGATGGTAATGGAATGTGTTGGAATTAAGAGTGGCGCTCTTTTGGTGGGAAAAGTAACGGTTGAATCCTGGTGAAAGTCGTTTCATTCTCCTCTAACCTCTTTTTAATTTTTGGGGGATGAATTCTACGGCTCCACCCAAGGTTTGTAAAAACAATGTTAGCTTCGACGGTGATACGGTCATCCACGTCGAGATCATGTAATTCTCTGATTTAAGAATTGAACACTAATCAATTATGAAAGATACAAATTCACCGTCCAACCAGACTAAATCTCGGATGCATAAACACATGTGATGAAGCAGAAAACTATTTAATGCTCCTGGCCTTCGCATGGCTATGATGATTGTTGAGGTGTCTGAGGATTTTTGAGTTTGTTTGGAACTTGTGAAAAAGAAAAGAGGAAATTGACGATATTTTCTCGTAGTGTAGTATTATTTAATTTGAAGAGAAATTTGGGAGAAAATAACAAATTTAAGTTTTGTGCACGGAAATATTGTCCTCTCATTTTCTCTTTCTTTTTTTTTTTTCTCTCATTTTTCTTAAGTTCCAAACATAGCATTAGGGCATATATTATCAACCTGAATAGTATTTCTGAACTACTTATATCCAGTATTTGTCACCCGAATATAGACGATGAATATATAATATCTCTTGAACTGTATATCCGCTTGGAACTGGATATTATGATACCATATCCTCATATCCTTATTATATCCGATTTTGTATTTAGCTTTTTTTAATTACAAAAATGTCACATTTTTCTTTTCATTTTACATATTCACCTACTCATATTTACCCCAAAACAAATCAAGCACATGCACAACTGTTCTTCTATAAATTCTTCAAACAACCATCTACAACATCTCTCTCTCCACACGCACACATATCTACAATTTTACAGTTTTTTCTCTCATAATGTATTCACCCAAAACTAATTCCGTCAACAAATATTCCATGACATGTGAATTTATGATTAAAATGTGTGCACTAACAAAAAAGACGACGACAATGATCATGCCTAGTACTCTTTGGATGAAGGTCTATTTCCTTTGAGAGATTATTCGATATCTTTGAGGTACCACGTGACGTGTCTCAAATCTCTTTTCATCGCATATTTATACCGAAGCCCATACACTTAGTCTTGAATCTCACGTAATTTTGTGGTTGAGAAGAACTCTGGAGCACCGTGTGAGCAATGAATAATTTTTCGTTTCGTTCTTTCCCGTACATCTGCTGAGGTGAAAAGATCAAATCTTAAAAGGACAAACGAGAATCTTTACTGTAATCATCAAACTAGTAGTGCTGAATGAGGTTGAAGTATTGACCTGGCCCAAAAGAGATGTCCAAAACTGCTATTCACACCTCTCAAAAATTTTATTTTGTATAAGTGAGATTTGTATCAAATAAGATTTATATTGTATGTAAAAAAAATTATACATTAAAAAATACTCTCAACTTTTGAGAGATGCATGTGAATGTGATTTTGGAAATCCTTTGTAGGATGGAGAGAGTATCATTTAAGGTGTTGATTGTTGAAGATTATGGTCTTTTTGGAACTTGTAAAAAAGAATGGAAGGAAGGGAACAACATTATATATATAAAAATAAAAATGATAAATTTATTTTGCTGCTATCTTTAATTTTCCTTTTGTTGTCTTTCCCAATTCCAAAGTTATACATGTCATTTTCCTTATCCCATTGGCTAGAAACAAACCAGGATAGATATGAATTTTTTTTTTATTTTTATGAAAGTGTTAGTGAAATGAATGATTCAGATTTAAACAATTAAAAATTTGAGCCGTTCATTTCACTTTCGTGGAAACTTTAAATGTATCATACTTCGTCCATTCTTAAATAAATATTTGGCTCGCAAACTTAGACATTTAAAAAGATACATTTTTTGCATAAAAATAATCAAATTTTTTCTTCACATATCAATAGATATCAATGAGTTCTTTTAATTAAATTATGTAAAAATTTTGAATTTTTTAAAGAAAAAATACATATTTTAAAGGAATAAGTTTAAGCGGCAAATATTTATTTGGAGAGAAAGTGGGAGAAATATTTTTTTATTATTAATTAAATAAAAAAAGAGGGTTCATTAGTTGGACACCAACTTTACCTTTTCATTTTTTTATTTGCCCTGTCCTTATTTTATTGCCCGGAAACACCAACTTTACCTCTGCTCTGGTAGCCAAAACCATTTTTTGGAAGGAAGTTCAAGGAACCACCACAGTACCACACTGCATTTTAAAATCTGGAACAAACCAAAACCAAAAGCAGAGAGAGAGAGAGAGAGAGAGAGAGAGAGAGAGATGAAGATGGGAAATGAAGGAGAAGCAGCCGACCCAGGTTGTCGGCGGCCTCCAATCTTCTACAGAATGATCGTTCCTTCCATTGTCCAAGACAAGAAACTGGTAACTACTCTCTCTCTCTCTCTCTCTCTCTCTCTTCAGAGCGTTTGTTGATTGCATGTATCTGTTGGTCAGCTTTTTTTTTTTTTTTTTCCTTTTTGTTTTGCTGATATTGCTCAAGTTTAGTTTGGTTGCTGTGAAACCCGGGAGAAAGGGGAGTTTTTATTTTCTCATTATCTCTTGAATTTGTTCCGAATAATGAACGCCTAATTTGAAGTATTGGATGAGGAAAATAATTTAAAGTCGAGTGTGGTAAACAAGAACCATATCTGGCTCAATAGACCGATCGACTAATAATGGGACTTATTTCCTGTATATTTGTCCATTTTTTGAGGGGGCCAATTAAAACTGGGACAGGAACTGATCCAACACGGGAATTGATAGGACGCGAGTGGGAGTTAAACCGAGACCAAAAGCTTCTCGAGGTTCCTTGTAGCCACCCGGCAATTACGCCAACTCCCGTGATCTTGTTCTTCTCTTGCTTTAAGTTTCGGAAAATTAAAGCACAACAGAGCTCAACTAGGCCAGCTTGGTGTACTAGGGTTAATTAGGTGGAGCTCTTTTCCCCTTGCTGTTAATGTGTAGGTAGAGTGATTATTCAGTGCTCCAAGAACATTGCCAAGTGGTGTCCCAAGTCTTTCTCCATCACACATTTCCGTGGGCTCCACGCATTTGTAGTGTGTGTGTGTGCGGTTCAGAGCGGTGTTGGCAGACCACGTGGCAATGCGCTTTGGGCATTGATTAATTTTACGTGTACGTATTTGAAATATCCAGTTATACATCACTCTCTCTGCGAACAACTTTTGGTACTCATAAGCCCTATATTTATTTCAGTATGTGGGAAAACTGGGAAAGCAATTTGGTTAGTTAGAAACACAGTACACGTAAACCATAACCGTGCTCTTTCTGTGACCAACTCTGTGGCTGTGTTTTTCCTCCGTAGAACAACTGGGATGTTGTATCGCACTAGTAGTCATGGAAGTCTCTTGAACAAACATGCATTGTGGGTATTTATCCTTGATTTCATCTTTTATTAAAGCAAATGCGCAGTAAATTGATTTTGATTACCACAGAGGGTCCAAGGGAAGTTCCTCAAGAAACTTGGGAATGAACTTCCAGCAGTCGCTACTCTCACAACTCCAAATGGTTGCAATTGGCAAGTGGGATTAGAGAAAATCGACGACAAGGTTTGGTTCACCAAAGGTTGGCATGAGTTCGTAAAACACCAGTCTATCCGCGTGGGATACCTTTTACTCTTCGTGTATGTAGGGAACTTGAATTTCCACGTGAATATATTCGATTTGGGTGCTGCCGAGATAAGATATCAATGTAAAACCCCTTGTAGTTCCGGAGGGCCTAGTTGTAGCAACCGCTGTCGAGTACCTTATAAGGAAGAAGCAGAACATGACGACTCAGTTGAAATCTTGGGTTCCTTCCCAACTTGCCAAAAACCCACATCTTTAGAAGCAAAATTAAATAGAAGTGACATATCTGAACCACAGTACAAGGCCGATGGAGGAACCTTACATCTATGTTCTGTATCGTCAGCTGCTCGATCTACTCGTGATGTAGGTATTCAGTGTGGTTACAGTGAGCTTATGACAGCTGCATATGAAACCAGATTGCATTGCTTGAGTCGAAATCCTGAACTAAGCAGGAAAAGAAAAAGAGGGATTGAAAGTAAGCTCTTTGAACTTGTATCTTTTTTTTCATTCTTGAATGCTCTCTGAGTTGTTTTTTGTCATAACTTTTGTTACAGGTACAGATGGAAGTGCATTATTAGCTAAAAGCGGAAGTGAAGTACAAACTCCTGGCTCTGAAACAACTTCCGGAACTTTGTTGAGGAGCTGGAGAGTAGTAACACCCGAAGAAAAAGAAAGAGTACTTAACGAATCGAAAACTTTTCACTCTGAAAATCCATTTTGTAGAGTTTTCTTGCGACGGTCCTATGTATACAAGGGAATTGGCTTGGTAAGCAATAAATTTATGTGTTTCTCTGTAAGGAGCAAGGGTACGGATATGGACACAGCATATGAATAGGATAAACCACGCCACGGCATGTGAACACGTCATTTCTCCAAAATTTGGACCGACACGTTGGGGGACACATTCAATTAGGCATATCTTATGGATTCATAGAACGGTCAACCACAGATTGTGTATAAGATGAAGCTAAAATTTACAAATAGAATTACCATTACGAAGATATAACTTAACTGTCATCAAATAATAAGTATTCAGAAATTAAGCATCCATAGAGCTTTTGATTAAGGGGCCAACTTTTAAAGATTGCATTTGACCTCCTAATGTGTTCCTCTACCTGTTCTCGTGTGTTCAACTGAAAAAGTATAACAACAAGATACACATATCTAGGCTGTCCGACACGTGTCTGAAATGCGTCCGTGTTTGACATGTGTTGAGAACGGGTACTTGAGGGTTGTGATAAACACGTTCGTGTTTCTTACGTTTTACTTTATCTTTTATTCTCACCTTCAAAAGACTCTTATATTAGAACTCTTTCCTTTGTTTCTGCTCCTGCACAGCATATGCCATCTTCATTTGCTGAGAAGTACCTCGGAGGGGTTTCAGGCTTCATAACGCTTCAGGCTTCCACTGGGGAAAAGTGGCCTGTGCGTTGCATGTGGAGCAATGGCTCCGCTAAGTTAAGCAAGGGGTGGCCTGAATTTGTACGGGACAACGTGTTGGAGGAGGGCGATGTTTGTGTCTTCGAGCTGATCAAGACAGAGGAAATTGTGCTCAAAGTAACCATTTTTCGTTTAGTCGAAGACGCGGAACCAGTGAACCAAATTCCAAAGGAAACGCTCGCCCAAGTCAGCAAATTATCCTCTGGCTATGATCTGAACGGATAGAGTTCGTACTTAGACTTTCTGTTTTTGCTAGACCGCCGGACTCATTAAAATGGTTTGTTCAATTTTACGACCTTTAGCTGTGTGGTGGTTTGTATACAAAATTGCTTCTCTTCAGATGTGCTACAAGCCTACAACTAGATGCCTGACTTAAGTTCCCTCATGCGGGATAAAAGCTGTGGTGTTTTTTTTTTTTTTTGGGTGTGTGCGTGTTGTTTTTATAGCTCAGCTGTCCGGACCAGTTTATGCGCACACCTCGACTAATCGTGGAGACTAATTCCACTGTCCACTTACGTGGTCCCCAGTAAAGGCTTTCTTAGTTGTTTTTATTCTTTCCTCTCCTTTTCCATTTTTCATGTTTGAGTAATTTCTTGTGTGTATTCTGGGTTCTTTAGTTTCCCTTTTATACTTTATGCTTTTGTAATGCAATCTTTTGACATTCTACAACTATGTTCACTTTTTTTACTACATTGAAAGAAGTTATCTTGTTCTTTTTGGCAGAGAAAAACATATAAATTCTATCCTGACAAGGTTTTTATTTTGTAAATATTTATTTTTCGTTTTACGAGATAAATTATTATCACATAATAAATTATATTTAATTCAAAAAAAATAATAAGTACTTATTTTAGTTGGTGAAACACGATTTTTGAAACTTAGTAACTGCGAGTATTTTATTATGTTATTATGTTAAGGAAGGGGATAATACCATGACATTATTCTTTACTGAGCGTTCTGACTATCTTAACCTTTCTCTCTCTATACTATTACTACTCTCCCATACTCCCACTACCAAGCCCACTTCTTTACATTTCCTCTCCTCAGCTCCTTTTTTTTCCTTTCTCATTTCAATTCAATGCTTCGATCTGGTCTTGTACAGCCGGTGGCAGGGAGATGGAGTGGTTGTCTCAATTTCATCTTCCTCTTTAGTGAACCACCATACCAAGCGCTCAAATGTGGAGAGGGAGAATTGTGTTTTTCGATTTGCTTCTAAATAATTAAAATTTCTCAGTCGATTATATGTCGTAAGCTTAATTGACGGTTCGGAGAGGGAAATTTTTAATGTGATATACAAGTGTGGAAAGGAGGTTAGGGCTATTGCAGGACAGAGGATGAGATAAAAATGGGTCTTGTGCGGCGGCGGAGAGGGACAAGGAGAGATGGGAGGAGTGCAGAGGCAATGGATCCTAGAAATTTATAGTACAGTCTAATGTAATTGTTGAGTTGATGATGATGATAGAAGAAGGCAAGAGAACTTATGAGAGAGGGGAACAATCGGGTTCTCTGCGTATGAGTTTTGAGAAATTTTTGCGAGAGAGACAGCGAGAGAACTCAGAAGAGGAATGAGAGTATAATTGTCAGATAAAACACACAGTCGTGGCATTGAACAAATGCATCGTGGCATTATCAGCCACCTTATGTTAAATAAATAAAAATTAACAGGTAGTAATAATTTGTATTTGATGCATCCTTTTCTTTGCAGAAAGTCTGCTTGCACAGCAGAGGCTGTATAGCAGCCGTGCACAGACCCATTTTGCGTCCGTCTCGGGTCTCGCTAAGATGATCGGAGCCGCTCATTTTGTTCAAAATACTTCGTTTATGGTCCCTATAAAAAATCAGCTCAATCCGATATCGAAAAGGGTGTATACGAATCATCTAACTTTGCTTCAAAATTTAGTCTATTTTGAACAAAATGAGCGGCTCCGATCATTTCTGCGAGACCCGAGACGGACGCAAAACGGGTCTGTGCACGGCTGCTGTGCAGCCTCTGCTGTGCAAGTAGCAGCGTTCTTTTCTTTGCATGTTGCTGATGTAATTTGTCTGTACAACCAATTCAACAATTGCTATCGTATGAGCAAAAATAGCAAAACAAAAAAAAAAAAAAACAGAGAAAATTAAAGGGAAAAGTGAAAACGACAATAAATACAGTATCGGCCCCTGTGGCACTGTCAATTGATATTTCACTTCAGTCTCCATTATTTTGTTTTGATCAATTTGAACACTATACTTTTCGCTTCCGTTTTTTGTAGGCTCACCCCCATCTAGTTCAACTGAAACAATTAAATACGCACACCCGACTCACTTGCTAACTGTTAAAAGTGCTTTAGACTTGTCAGTGTCACAACTACTATGGGCCAAGTGGGGATAATGATAAATGTAAGTATTTTTCAATGTGATTTCTTCCCGTGGTCAACGTTTGAGTCTTAGAAATTTATTTATTTATTTCTAAGATTTCTGGTTTGAAACATACAGTGCGTTATCAACTCTTGTAGGGTAGTCCGTACGGAACTTTACTCTGGTTTCAATTAGGCCCTCGCTAGTGTACAGTTGACATGTACGTGAATTGGGCTGGACACTTAAAAAATAAACATTGATAAAGTAATTACATGGGTCATATGAATGAAGTTTGTTTTTAGAATGAGCTCAAATGGTTCCGGCCATTTTTTAAGGGTCAAAGCCATTTTCGGTTGCTACAATGTATTTGGTCAGAATTTGACAAAAGTGGTTCGATGGTACTATAGACATAATTTAGCCGCTTCTACTTGTAGCCGTTGTATCACACACATATCACAGTCATTGGATTGCTCTCAATAGCCATTACATCACAGCCTTCGCAAGAGAAATGGCCAAGCTATTATTGGCTCCCAAAATGACTCCTCATTGGAGCAGAGAATTTTGGTCTTGAAGTCTAAAATATAAATATGATTATGGCTCTCAAAATGGCCCTGCGTTGGATATGCTCTTGCTGGAATGTTTTTAAAATAGTAGGACCAAGAGTGTAGTTTACCAGTTAATAACTACTAACTAAAAAGTAGAAACTGTCATACTCAATTGCCCAAAAAACTCCGAGCCCAAAACAGTAAAAAGAACGCCGGCGCCACGGAAATGGGAAGTAAGAGAAGCGATCGCCGCAGCCCAATTTCACCGGCGGCAACGTCTCCGAGAAGTTTATACAAGATTATCCTCCCCTCCGTCATGCACTGCCATAGGCTGGTAACTTTAAACTCTCTCTCTCTCTCTCTCTAGGTTTTGCTATTTTGTCTATGTCACGTTCAAAAAAAGATTCGCGAGGATTATTAGTAGTAATTGCTAACGAGATGAAGACAATGATTACGAGTAATGTTTTGTTTTGGTTTCCATACACAATAATTTGGAATAAGTCGAAATGTAACTCCAAGTGGTTGGTTAGCTATTACAAAAAAGTCTAGGATCCTAGCATTACAGTACTTAGATTTCTCACTCGGTGCTTGATTTCAAGTCTCCATTGCCGCTTGGTTTTCTTCAGTGCTTGTAGCGTGCGGTGAACGTTGGCTTTGGCCCGATATATGTGCAGATGGGTTATGTGGTGATGAAGGCCAAAATTCCTTGACACATGTATGCTTGGTGCTCTTCGGCGCTCATAGCATGTGGTGGAACCTTAGTTTCGTCCTGATCAAGGTTTGAGACAACGGTATCAGAACATGTAACGGTTACGGTGCTGGTATTGAAAGTAGCGAACCCTATCAGAAGTATCAAACAATACATAATGTGGTCGCAAATTTATGAAAATCTTTTTTTTTTGTAAAAAGAAATATAAGTGCTTAAATCATCCAATGGTAGAGTATCGACAGTAAGCTGGTCTGTAAATCGGAAATGACTGATACGTATCGGGTGCTGGCCTATATGCATGAGATTTTCCATCTCTCTTGTATATCTGGGTGTAACCATTTCAAAGGGCTAAAAAATCGCTATCCTGTTTTCGTCACCCCGGAGTAGACGTACTATTCTTGTTAAGTGGTGCCTGCCTCACACAGGCTATTTTAAATTGTGCACTGATGGTACTTGTTAGACAAACCTCCGTCAAGCTACGGGAGGAGGTCTTATCCGTGACTCTTATGGGACCTGGGTTATCGGCTTCCATCGCTCTTTGAGGCCAATGCATAGCTTGGAGGCAGAGCTGTGGGTTGTTAGGGATGGCTTGCAATTGGCCATCAACAATCAGTTTGCTCCAATTTGCGTGGAGATGGATGCTTTGGCAGCCATCCAACTCATTATGGGACTGACTCAACTGCGGCACAGCCTGAGTAATATTATCCATGATTGCAAGTACTTCATGAGGCAGCTGGGAGTGGAAAGGATTGATCATGTTTACCGCGAAGGAAACAAGTGTGCAGACTTATTAGCTAATATGGATTTCAATGATGGCTTAGACTTTCATATTTTCGATGTTGCTCCAGATTGTATTATTTCGCATCTTTGTGATGACTGAAATGGGGTCGAGTACCCTAGACTATTGTATGACTCTTAATTAGTTTATGTTATGTTCCTGGTTTACCAAAAAAAAAATATTCCAACATTTGGTCTCGATATACATGCATGCACGAATCCAGCAAATAGCTATGTAATGCTGCGGGAATAATTCCGGGCAAATATGTGAAGTAGAGTAGCCTATTTGGATATCCATTTTTAGCAGAAAGTAGTAGCTCCCTCATATGGTCAACTGGTTAAATAGCTCAAGAGAAAGGGAGAAAAGAACATGTCTGGGTTAAGAAGAAGACACAAAGACCCTGTTCGTTTTGGTATTTGGATTTTGAATTTTGGTTAATGAGTGGAGAGAGATAGAGAGAGAAATGAGAGTAACGATTGAGAGAAAATTTATTGGGGACCGTGCACAGAAAGCGAATCCTAAATCCACAAACGACATGGTCTTCGTGCGTAGATAGAGAATCCAAAATCCAAAATCCCCAAACGAACATGGTCAAAACATCTTAAAGCTGGTGGGACAAGTCGCCCTCACTCCCACTTGATTATACTAATTAACCTGGTAATAACACAGGGTCTTTATGCTTTATATAGCAAGAGAACAAGAGGAGAAAACCGGACTGGATAGGAAACCAACACAGATACTAGTGCACATCCTACTACTTTTTAGGTTTTTCCATATTGCCCTATGCGTATGGTATTGTATTTGTATCCTGTTTCCATAACCATATCCTTGCTTTGTGGTCCATATTTTTGGAGACTTATGGTAATATTTCAGGTCTCTGGATCCTTGCTTTGCAATTGGCCACTCTAACATCTGCATAATTTTTAATCTGGAAATATTTGTCTGCATTGTATCACTATATCCAGTAGACAAACTGAAGGTTGATTTGGTTTATCTGCAGAGGATCCCAGATGATTTCTCAAAGATACATGGGAATGAACTCTCTACCTCGTCAGGTTCACTGTTCACAGTGGTCAAGTTTGTCGTGTGAGAGTTGAAGAAGCTGATAAGATGCTTTGGTTTACCGATGGTTGGAAAGAATTTTGCGAGAATCATTCTATTGGTTGTGGATTCTTTGTACTGTTCAACTATGAAGGGAATTCGAAGTTCAAGGTACTGATATTTGATTTAACTGCTACTGAGATTTACAATCTACGAAAAACTCTCGGCATCTATAAGGAACCAAATAAAGGAAAGCAGCTTCCAGTCTCCCGTAAGGGAGAAAGGGGAAGCAATGACACTCTTCAAAATTTGAGTCGCCATCCATCAATGTCAGCACTTGTTTCTTTGGAAAATGGAATTCTTGATTGTTGTTGGGATCAAAGAAGAACTGATAAAAGATGCTGTCATTCATTGATTCAGAATACGTATGAGTTTGCTCCTGAAATTGCTCTACGAATCAACAAGCGTGGAAGATTTATTTCTTCCATGGAGAGCCTGAGATGTAATTTTCACTATTTCACCCGAAATAAACAATGTAAAATGGAAGATCATGGGAAGATAGTTAAAGTAGATAAAGCAAGTGTATCGTGGAAAGGCACAGTGAAAGGTAGTGAAATGCCTATTTCACAAAGGTCATCAGTGCATAAAACTGAAAAAGAGAAGTGGAATGTGATGAAGAACGTGGATAATTTACCAGCAGCAGTTCCATTTGCTTGACATTGTTGGCTTAACAACGGGGGTAGACTAAAGAGCCATATCAACAGGGAAGATAGAGAGGGCCAGCTGCCAGCATAACCAATTGGATTTAGTTTTTGTGCAAGAGGCAACTCGAAAAAGTAAAGGTATAGGTTATCAGTTGAACGAAACCCTGTATACGAAGAGTGCAGATGAATTAAATCCTTCTAATGCATCAAATCATTAAGGAACTCATTTCAAGTAAGATTGTGTGACCAACTTTTCACATTTAATTGCTGGTTCAAACTATTTTTCTTGTGATATGCAGATGGACAGCAGCTAAAGGGAAAGCGTGAAGAGGAAGAAGAATTGCTTGGTGTAAACGATTCTAGAAATGATTCAATGATGTGGCCAGTGACAACTGACAACCCAAGAGAGAGAGAGAAGGCAGTTAATGCTTCATGATGTCCAAGCCGAATAATCTGTGCTTTACGAAAATCATGCAGCCATACAATGTCCACAGGAGTTTTATTCTGGTTAGCTCTTTAATGCAGGGAATGTTCATTTCCAGAGCTATTTGTGTCACTTCCTCAATCCTTCAAATGAAGGTGTCGTATAATGGGTTTAGCACCCCTGATGCCAAAAACTAAATATTTCTTGCAACAAATTGCTCTTATATTTATGCATTTATTTACTTGGATATTAAACGATGGTCACAATTGTTCTTGCTTTTCTGCAGAATGTGCCAGCCAGCTTTGCAAAGAAGTATCTGCATGGGGTTTCAGATTGTATTCAACTGGAGGTTTCTTGTGGAAAACAGTGGACAGTCCATTGCATTCGAGTGAAGGGTATTGGGCAATGCATAACTAGAGGATGGAGTCGATTCTCAAAGGATAATAGTTTAGGGGAAGGTGATGTTTTTGTCTTCGAGATGATCCAGGTTGAGGATGTTGTGCTAAAAGTGTCCATATTTCGCACCAGTGAAGATACCAGGCAAGCTAACCTTCCAAATTAAAAACGTAAACGATAGGCATAGGTGTTTTAGGATTTTGTTCTGGTATTTTTTGTTCTCAGTCACTATCTATCATGTTGTTCTCAGGCATCCACCATGCTGGAAAGTCGCTGCTTTGTTATGATGCGGTGACTTTCCATTTTTGTTTCCGAGTTTTTTTGTTGACATGAAGATTTTGAATGTTCATGTGTCCCCAAAAGCTTTTACTGCAACTGAAAACCTTGCATTTCATGAGTTTTTTCAATAGACTCAATTTTAGTGTCAATGAATTTATGTGATTTGTGAGTGGCTGAACCTTTTCAGTTTTGCCTCCATTTTTGGATATCCTTCAATGCTCTGCAATCAACATGATAGTCCACACTAAAAAGGAATGAAGCAGGTCAGTTATTGAGACTCAACTTTGCTAATTTGAAGAGGAAAGAGTGAGGACCACAACCTAACACAGGCCCAGGAATCCTTGACCACATACTTTAATTGCACATCACATCCTCCTGTCTCTATCTTAAAACCTGCAAATGCAAGTAGCTTTAGAAGGGCTTGCAGTGTGACATTCTCAATCTCCTCGACCGTGTGTTATGTTTCTTGCCATTCACTGTTCCTGAACGTCCACAAATAGCAAATGAGGCCACCATCCTTACACCACCTCTGCCTAACCTTCTTTTCCAACACTGAGTTCACAGCCAATAAGTCACCAATTCCCAACTTATATATATATATATATATATATATATATATATATATATATATATGTATGTATACACACACACACATAGAGATATATATGCGTTCACATGCACGGCTTATTACGGGGGTATTTATTATGCAAATACATTTGGTGATCTGTCTTAGTGCGAAACCATAAATTCAGACATGGCAATATGGCATTAACATTACCCTACATATAGATATAGGCATGATTAATGAGTTTTCCACTTTTTCCCAATTAAGTGGAATCAACTCAATGTTTATCTCTATATTTCATTCAATATAATTACTTTTCCTTGTTCTGTTATACCCAAGTAGAATTGTCTTACTGATTGGAGATTGTAATGAGCTTGCCATATTTGTCACCTTAGATGTATTGGCCAACCTGGATGCTTTATTCATCTGTTGGTGGGGTTTTTCAATACCCTATTTATCAATCACCTGTCTGCTTTGCAGCCCTTCTTTCTTAAATATGTATATATTTATTTTTCGCTCTGCAAAAGCAAGATATTATTAATCCTTGATTGTGATACCAGCAGCTATTAGGATCAGAAACCAGAGATTCTGATAGCCTTCAAAATCTAAGCTTTGATTTAACACTGAGTGCATCTAAACCAGATAAAGTACAGCAGCAGGCAACAACGAGCATCAATAGCGGCATCCAGCATCCAGCATCAATCGCGGCATCCAGCATCAAGTGTATCACTCCACAGCAGCAGCATAAGGGCAGGTTCAACAACACAACTTCCATTGGCTAAGGCTTCAGTAATAGTAACCAAAATACCAGAAAACCCTCAGCACACCCACCCACCCAAACACACCCACACCTCTCTCTCTCTCTCTCTCTCTCTCTCTCTCTCTCACACACACACACACACACACACACTCCCCTGCCACACCCACAGACCTCATCCCTAACAAGACAAACAGGATCTCAAACCAGATCTGTTGTGTGTTTCAGGACAACTATCAGTGCGGAGCATTACCAAACCAGATCTGCACTGAAATAGGCACAGAAAGAAGACATCACCAAACCAGATCTGCACCTTGAGTCAAGTTTGCATTATCCAAGATGGGCCTTAGTTTCTTCAAGGTCTTCATGCCATCCAACAGCTCAGAAAGATTGGTATGCATAAGTTTGCCCACCCGAAATCGGTATCATCTACTTAGTTTCAGATGTCATTGAGCGTATTTTATTTAGTTGGTTTGAAGTTGCTGCAGAGCCAAGACCAAATCCATTTGGTCTCTTATGCTTTTTCTTGCTCATCACTTTGGTCTCTTATGTTTAGATGTTGTTTGGTGAAAGTGTAGCATTATATAATATGATAAAGAAAATTTGCTGAAATGGGGAAGACGACGTAGGACAATAAGGGATTTTAGGGTTTCCACAGGGTAACAAAAAGGTAGGGTTTGGGGGCTGTGACTAGAGGATGATTTAGTGCAATTTAGGTGGTTAAGGGCTTTGAATAGTAATCCGTGAACAGTAACAAAGCTGATAATAAACAGAACACAAGAATAGAAGATAAGAATACACGAAGATAGGAGCAGGAATCACTCCTTGAAGCCTTAGGCGTCACACCTAAGGGATTGCATCACACAATCGATAAAAGAGGCTGTAAAGCTCTGAATTTTCTGTAATATAAATCTCCTTTATTATTGGAGCATAGCATCTTTATAGATAGACTACAGACTTCCTAATTTAAATAAGGAACCTTCTAAACTTTTGACTTTTAAAATCAATCTAAACCCAAAATAAGACATAATGAAACTACCAAATAAATAACTTGACCCACAAAATGACCCGTGGACGACCACTATGGCCAATGGTTAGGAGTTCTGAAAGTATGAAAATACGCCTGAACTATGAATATGACCAGCAGCATACTTAACTTATAATAAGCATAAACAAGACTCTATTAGAACTAGACATCCCTGCAGTTGAGACTCTCGTATAAGATCTGTAGCGGGCTTCTTGTTATGCTTGGATGGGGACTCGTTAGATGGCTTTGTTGGCACAACATCTGGCAGCAACTTTTTGACCCCCAAAGGCTCAACTTGGCTAACCGCATATAATGATTTATTGTCCACTAAAGAGATATGATATTCTGGGCCTTTAGCTGGTTCTTCTAATCCATTGTTCTTCTCAGCATAAAAGCTGACATGTTCTGTGGTTGAACTCTTAACAGTGTGGGAAGCCCCTTGTAACACATTTACCTGATTAATAGGCGTTTGTACATCCCCAACAATCGAATTGTCTATCGTTTTGAGATGGCTATGAACATTTTCCTGCAATTGTAACTTCAATTGTGGAGCTATTTTATGATCAAGAATAACTTTTGGTTTTGATGCCACTTGTTGCGCATGCTCAGCACTATTTTGCGGCTGTTGATGCAATTCTCTGATTGTAGCAGGCTTAACATCAACTTTATATCCAGTGTTGTTAAGGCTCAATCCTTCCACTAATCTTCTTTGAGTGTTAAGTATCGCAAGTCTTTGCATGCACTCTTCAAACATGTTATCATGCCTTGAATCAACAAATTGTCACCATGACTTCATCTGATAATTTGGAGACATATACTTCTCTTGAAGCTTAGCTTCAATTGTTTTCCATCCGCATACTGGTAGTAATTGTAATCTTCGTATATCTTCTTCAACACCATACCATCTTTGTGCCAAACCAACAAGGTTCATCTTAGCGAATCTCACTCTAGCAATAAAAAAAAATCCTCAATTGAAGCAAGCCAATCATTGAGCACCGTAGGATCATCCCTCCGTTCAACATCTGGAACTTCTTTCCTCTGTGGTATGACATAATGACGCGCATAGATCTCCCACTTTGGGAGAACGTAGTGGCAAAACCTTAATCTCTGATACCAAATTGATGTAGGACAGTAAGGGGTTTTGGGGTTTCCACAGGGTAACAAAGAGGTAGGGTGTTGGGGCTGTGATAAGTTGATGTTCTAGTGCCAGTTTAGGTTGTTTAGGGCTGTGAATGCTTCCTTAATCTTATTCTTTCTTGCCCCCTTTAGCTTCTGGGTTTCCTCTGGCACAACCATCAGTATTAAGTTTGGGTTTACCTGCCACTGAAAATAACTATTTGATCAGCCTTATATTTCTCTAAGATAATCATGTATGCGTTTGGTAGTGGAATATATATGAACATCTAGATTCTCAAAGACCTTGCTGTTTCTGTTTTTGCAATGAACCAAATAATAACAGCAAGATTTGTGTATTGAATGTGAGAAGATAAGAACCTCTCTCAGCCAAGGAGCATGGTAATTGACTGTTAGCAATTCACAACGTAATACATATCTTTCTTGTAGCTCATTCCCTTGGATTTCGTTGCACAAGTCAAAGAAAGAATACCTAACAAAGCATTCCTGAGGAATTGTCATGGAAAACTTTGGCCTGTAAAGGTAACCAAAGCTGGAAATCAATTCCATTTTAGTGATGGCTGGCCGAAATTTGTTGAAGATAGCTCTTTAGAGCTTGGAGAATTCCTAGTATTTAATTATGATGGTGCTAGTGTATTCTATGTCAAAATATTCGAAAGAACAGGATGTTTGAAGGAAGTAATAGGATCTTCCTACATAACTGTTAAAGAGGAGGAGGACGAGGAGGAGGAGGACGAGGAGGACGATGAGGAGGAGGAGGAGGAGGACGATGAGGATGAGGATGAGGATGAGGATGAGGATGAGGACGAGGACGAGGAGGAGGACATGGAGGTTGAGAAATGCAGCGAGGAACATGGGGATGCTGTTGATGCGCAGGAACTTGAATCAACCCCTTTGAGAAGTAAGTATTTCCTTTTTTTCCCACAATTAAAGTCATTTCTAGGCATTTGTTCTGGTTTTCTTTTCCTCTCATTAAGGTCTAAATATCTAATCTACTGGTTTGCTTGATTCAGGTGGCAATAAGGGAAAAGTTGCCGTCAAAGTTGAGGATAATGAAGATGTTTTTGAACATGGGATAGTCTCCCGACCCAAAAATCCCTATTTTGTGACCAAACTTCGACAAAAGAGACGGACTGAACTGGTAAGGATTGTGTTTTTTTTTTTTTTTTTGTGGTAAATTAATTCATTTCACCTAAAGAGCAAGTAGCTACAGAACACAAGGCGGTGTCCCCCTGCAAAGAAACAAAGCAAGCACTAACAAATAGACACAAAGCAAGCACAAAAACGAAAAAAAGCTGCCTACAAAAGGAAACCAAAAGACTCTTGGTTGTTTACACTAAACACTCTCGGAGAGAGAACCCAATCTTTACACCAGCTACTTAACTTGTTCTAAACCCCTCCAACGCAGCTCTACAGGCTGAATTTGTATCCCAGCCTTCTGTTGAAATATTCATAGTTCTTTCCTTGCAAATGAAATATATGGAAGCAGCCAGAGAGAGCTTGTTGATTGTATTCTGAAAACCTTTCCCTTTCCTCTGTAGAGCTGCTCACCAGATTTCTTCCTCAAACAGCACAAGACCTCTGGTAACATGGTTCTTCACAACCACGGCCTTCCATACGTCTGCAGAAAAAGAACAGTAAAAAAAGAGAGATGGGAATGGGTTCTTCCCCACTTTGACACTGCACACACTGATCATCTGAGGCAATGTTTCATTGAGTGAGCCTGTCCAGGGCCGGCCCAAGGGTTTTTAGTGCCCAAGGCCAATAAAACAGATGTGCCCTTAAAGAGATTTAACTTAACAATTTTTACAGCAACAATAACATTATTATTAATGATGCCCTAACAGGTAACTAGATAAATAAGATATTTTTATATTTAAGCACACCAACCAATGTCAACTAAATCAGCACAAAACTAAGCACCACCAGCCAGGGCTCTACATTTAACAAATAACAACATATGTACAATTACCAATCTAAGCACCACCAGCCAGGGCTCTGCATAATAAGAGAATACTTACGGATTTAAAGCCTCACAACAAGTCGCAAGCGAATGGAAGAGAGATACTCTAAAACTCCGCAGTGTGTAGTATACTAGTATATACTGGTCCTGCATTTCAAATTCCAATAAGCTTAAACATAAATCAAATGGAGAATAAAAAAAAACCCTAATATCACTATCACTACTCAACTGAACTTAGAAATAAAAAAAAAAAAAACTGGATGCCGGTGAAGATGGTGAGCCAACAGACCGACTGTTGTCTGTTGAAAGCTCCGATCAAAAAAAAAAAAACCTTAAATACAACAAGCTACAGATACAAACAGATTAATAGATACGTGTGTGTGTGTGTGTGTGTGTGTATATATATATAATATATGTATGGCGAAAAGATGGGAGAGAAACCTGTATCGAAGAACTGGATGCTGGTGATGATGGTGAGCCGATTTGGTGATAGTGAATCGACGAATCTTAGTTCTTCGAAAGTTCGAATCATTCTTCGTTTTGTTTTGTTTTTTTTTTGTTTTGGGCTGTTGGGCAAAACGTTAAACGTGTGAGAATTGAGAAAAGCTGAGAAGGTTTTAATTAAATGGACCATTTAGATCTCATATTTACAAAAAAGCCACCGTGTGTTTTTTTGGGCCTCTTTGGAATTGTGTGGGCCGCCGGTGGTTTTAATATGGAATGGGCCCTTTTTTTCCTTCTTTTGAGCCAAAAAAGATTTCTACTCAAGCCCAAATAGAAAAATTATTAGAGTGCCCCTAAAATTTGACCTTTTTGGGATGCCCAAGGCCTAGGCCTCTTGGGCCTTGGGGTTGGGCCGGCCTTGAGCCTGTCCTTAGTAGATAATCTCCCCAGAATGGTTGGCCACATATGATATGAATAACAAATCAATTCCATTTTCTTGGCCACCTCCATCTGCTATGATCAGTTATAGAGGAGACTTTAACCCTTAAAGACCTGCCAAGGTTAGGACGATTCTTTCCCATATTTTTTAAAATGTCCCAGGTGGGTACCAGTTATCCATCCACAAGAAAGTGTCCCTGCCAATCTCTATTATATACTTAATCATAGATTGGCATTCCCTCTGAGTTTCAGATTTTCCTCACAACCCAAGAGGCATAGTTTGGAGTCTGCATCCCCCATAAACTGTGGCCCTTCATAACATAGGTGTGCACCCACTTGACCAAAAGAGAATCAGCCTTTTTACTCAAAGCCCACAATTGCCTCATGTTTGATGCTTTGTTCCATTTCTTAAGAGATCTAAAACCCAACCCACCTTCATTTTTAGACACACAGATTTTCCCAGCTTACTTTTGCACCAATATGTTTCATTTCAGCACCCGACCACAAGAAAGCACTTAGAATCCCCTCAATGTCTTTAAAAGTTTTTTCAAGGGGCACAAAAATAGAGGTCTCGTATACCTGGATGCTGAAGAGAACTGATTGTATAAGCTGCACCCTACCTCCATAGGACAAGAACTTTTGAGTCCAGCAAGAATAATTGTTACTTTACTTTTAGTCATGTCATTCCTTTAGGAAGTGGTAAAGTTTATTGTCCATATGTGTAATGTAATATGTCCATAGGCATAATGTATTGGTCTGGGGAATCCTGCCAGAAGGGTTTGTATTTGTTAGCTTTCCAGGATGCCATGATGAGTCACTTGTGTAATAGTAAAGTGAGTGTAACAGTCACCTTCTGGGAACCTTCCAGGCTAGGCCTCTCCTTACTCTATAAATGGAGGAGGCCACCAACAATGTATTCTCAGACTTAAGCAATAATATTCTCTAGTGTTTGTGTATCTCTTGATCCTCTCCCTTCTTTGTGATTGTACTTTCTTTGTGATTGCACATTTGAATTCTGCCCAAAATCTTCTCCTTTCACACTGCACATTCCCCTCATGTAAGTATTATGGTTATAAGAGGAACTCCCAAATACTACACAGGCAACACACCCTCGGAAATCCCCAAAGTATCAGTCAAAACACCCTTAAGACTTCCCTGTACCCCAGCAAAGAAAATTGAACTCTTGAGCAGAGTTGGTTGCAAACCAGAGTAGTTATGGAAAACCATCAGGGACCTCTTGCTTATCTGAAAGAAATCCTCATGGGCACTACTAGAATGAAAAGTCTGCAGAGCTTGACACCTAGGATGTGAAGTTCCCATTTTCTATGCAGTCATGAAGCAAGGAGGAGAAAGCTTCCATGATTAATAGGAATCCAGCAAGAACATCCAGTCAAGGAAGTCATACACTTTCGTCAGGTCTATCTTAATGCCGCATCTAGGCACCCTATCATCCTAATTAGAAATGTTCTCATAGGTCATATGTGGGCCTTCCATTATCTTGCCACAAGTTTCTCTAGTACTGTACTGTTATTTCCATTGGGTATTCATGATATCCTTGGAGTCTAGATTGTCCTTGAAGATAAAGTCTACGTGCACTGGAATAGAAATGTGGTGTCAAACATGAGAAATATGTTACAACTTGGGTTGCTCCCTTTCAATGCACGGGAACACACAGAATGAGATATTATCAATGACTGGAAACTATTTTGTGTTGTGAAGAAAATTAATCCAAATTAACCTTTCAGTTACACAAGAAATGGATGCTTTAACCTTTGCAAGAGGCAAGAGCCTGAAGAGGAGGATTGGGAGTGACGTACAAGGGTGGGAGAGAGATTAATTCATATCGTTTTCAGCATTTTACCTATCTGTATATTTTTTCATTTCTGTGGGACAAAAAGAGGGAGGAAAATTAGGGGAGTGGGAACCAATTCACGATTGGGAGTTATGTGTGAGTCGTGTGAGAAAGGGAGGGGTGCCATGTAAGAAAGAGAAACTCAACTTTTGATGAGGATTGAGTATTAAGAGTTTGGAGGATTTTGAGAGCTTACTACATTCTTATACAGAATAGTTTGGTTAGATTAGATTCGGTTATGGGTAAATGCTAAAAATATCTGGTGTTTTTTTTTTTAAATTTTTACATGAAGGATATGGGGCATTAGCTTTTTGCGTTACCAAATATTACCCAGCAAATTGTACCCTACTTGGAAATTAGGTTGTGCGACAATACTCTGTCCATAAAGGAAGTTGTTATTTTTGCTTGGAAGGAGTTAATGGAAAACAAAGAACCTGATAAAACAACCACAATCATGTGGGATGATTCTATCAGAAACATCTAATCTTATTACAACAGTTGTTTTCCTCAAAAATGCTAGAAGGGATCAATTACCTGCAAACAAGAAAAGGCTGAAAGGGAACAAACAGAGTGATGCCGGCTGACTTTCCTCTGATGCCCAAGTCAGAAAAGGTGGTGTATATCGAAAAGTAGACTCAAAGGAACTGAGATACGAATATGATACCGCCTTCTACCTTCTAATAGTAGGGGTACTTCCATTTAGGAACTGTTCCGCAGTCATGGGAATCAATCCCAATTCCCAAGCCCAATCAGTCCCGAGATCTCAGGCTTAACACCTGCAAACGTTGACCTAGGATAGAGCCCTTCTCGGGGTTCTCTTGGCATGAAATCTGTGGTAGTCTTTTCGTTGTTCGTTCTCAGTACTCCGTCGTAATCCCCATCCACTACTGGTTTGCTTATACCTATTAAACAATACCCTGTAGAAGCCAAATATGTTAGTTCTTTGCACTAGGTTCATTTTGGTCATGTTCTTGATACATTCAGTTATTTTTCTGATGGTGAAATCTTAAAATGTCATGATTAGATGCCTAATTTGCTTTCAGAATTTCTGCATGAGTAATGATTGTTTCTCATTTTGGTTCCTTTCTCACAGCTTTTTCTGTGTTACTTGGTGATTTGTCACCATTTGTCACCATATAGATTATGTGTGTCTATTTCTTAGATAGTGTATTTTTCCCTGAATTTGTACCAACTCAATTAATTACTCGCTAAACTCGATTGGAGTTCTCTAGACAGCTACAATTTTTGATCAACAATTTAATTGTGTTTACCATTCATTGCAGTTCATTCCAACAGATTTTATCAGATTTCATGAGCTTGAACTTCCTAAAAACCTAATCATCCTTGATGAAGGAGGGAGGAAATTGTCCTCAAATGTTATAAGGTGGAATGATGGCCGGACATGGCTTACTAAAGGGTGGAAAACATTTTGCAAGTGGAACAATCTCAAGCGGGAGGACCGGTGCATTTGCGAATTCGTGCACAGAGAGGGCAGCAAGGGAATTTACTTAAAGATGCGCATTCTCCGAGAAGGTTCGTGGTTGCCAAAAGGAGGGAGCCAACCAGAGATCGGGCCAAGTAGTTAAGAAACATTTAAGGTAACAGCTAAACAACGGGCTATTTGGTATCAGGAGATCAGCTGTAAATCTACAAATCCGTAGGTTGTGGAACATTTCTTGTAACATTCTCTGTTAGGAAAATGATGTTTTGATTGGGTGTTGTTGGGCTAGTGGGTTGAAGGGAGTTGGGGTCTTGGTTGGTTGTTCTTCTAGCTACTGCTAGTAGGTTCTGTTGGGTTTGTTGAGCTTTGGGCTAGTTTGTGCTTTGGCTTTGCTTGAATTCGGTTTTCAGGGGTATGCTCCGGTGTGTTGTTCCCCTGCTTTTGTTCTACAAAATATTTACCTTACCCACCCAAACCCCCTCCACACCAAAAAAAAAAAATGGGGGCTAGTTGGTTTATGTGATCTCTGATTATGGATACTTCTTGTAGTATGAGTTTGGAATGGGTTTCCTATGCGTCTATTGTTTGTCTCTTATGGTTTGAGGGCACTAATGTTGATTACGGAGCACTTTCGAATGGGCTTCTTTGTTTGGATTGCAGATTTAGAGAATCATTTATAGCGAGAAAGGAAAAGATAAAAGCATAATAGCTGAAAATTTATTTTCATAGTTTCTCCATCAATTTTCCCTTGTATCTCTTTGCAAATCCATGATTCGAAAATGGGGAGAATTAGGGTTAGTCCTAGGGCACGGAATTTGGTCTCTATAGTACATCAGGTGCACTAAGAGGTTATATAAAGTGTGTTTTATTAGGTGGTTACTTCAAAACGTCATCATCACAATCTAAAGTGCTCATTTTTCGGAGTTCATTTAGTACTTTATTTGCATAAAAGTCAAGTTAGTGGGACATTTACTCGCATGATTGAGAATTTGAGATAGATTTTTCTTTACAACGTGTGCTCTAAATCATACTCCATCTGTCTCTATTTAAATGACCAATATTCTATTTTGAATTGTTCTATAATAAGTGTCTACTTTAAAAAGTTAATGGGTAAAGTGGAGGATAGTTTTGGAAAGTGGAGGTAAAAGTTGATGTGAAAAATATAAAAGTTGAGAGAAAAGTTAATGGGGAAAGTATAAAATAGAGGTAAAATTTGACTCTTAAAACTGCGTGTTTTTCAAACTGGGACATTTAAAAAAGAACGGAGAGAGTACTAATTACCTATTGTGAAAAAGATATTAGAGGTGAATATAGGTGAATGGTCGATTGTTGGATTGAGAGACCAAGAAATGAACATTTAATCCTTCTTAATATCAATCCAGAAAACCAAATACTATCTCAGTTCTTCTACCTTGCTTTGTAAGCCTCTTTTTTTTTTTTTTTTTTTCTTTTTAAAAAAAACAGCCTTTCAGTTCGTAATTCTTCAATATATGGGCCTAGCCGCCTCAACGCAGAAGAGAAAGCCCAGACAAAGTGCCTCAATGGGCTGAATTCCTTCAATGGGCCAAAAGCCGGCGTAGTAACGCTTTCGGTAAAAGCGTGTGCTGTAGTTGCGCTTGTTCCGTTTTATTATTCTCTCTTTCTTTCCACATTTTGGACCATTGATCTCTACTGCATGGCATACTCTTGGTTTTTTCAACTTGCTTGAAAATCACAAACCAACAATTTTTAGGTTTGTGATGAAACACATTTTCCGGATTTAAAATCACATGTCATAAAGGGAACGAAAAACAGTTAAAAGACATATGTCCGTGAATTAGAAAAATTGTTGAATTGGTGATTCATTATAATCTTCATCAAATTCGACACCCAAAAAAATGAGGGGAAGATGCAACACAGCGGCCCCAAAGTTGTCATTTAAGGAGACGTCAACTGGAGATTTAATTGGTTGTTAATCACAATTGTAATAGAGTAGCTCATTTGGTAGCTAAGCATTCCATTCCGAGTAATGCTACAGGTACAGACGAAATCCGTTGGAAAATCATACAGATGGCCGTGCCGGGCCATCTCCGGCCACCGGACGGCCGATCTGAGCATTCCAAAAATTCTAAAAAAAAACCTAGGGGGCTCACGCGGGAATCAACGGCATCCGATGTGTGTAGGGTGGTTGATCTATACATATATACACGTATATACATGAAAAATAGGGTGTTTAGATCAAGCACCCTACACACATCGGATGTCGTTGATTCCCGCGAAAGCCCTCTCAGTTTTTTTTTTTATAGAATTTTTTGGACGGCTCGGATCGGCTGTTCGGTGGCCAGAGATAGCCCGGCGCAGCAGTTGGTATGATTTCCCTACGGTTTGGTGGGTACCTATATCTTCTTCGATTCCCTATTAGATGTTATGAAGCAGAGCCGGAGGGAGGATGTTCAATCATGATTGTCCGATCTAGCTCTGGTTGATGTTAGAGCCTCTGGCCCCTCTACTTTTACAGAATAAAATCATCCTCTCTTTTCGGGTAAAAAAACTCCGGGTAAAAAAACTCCGGAGATTTACTTGGTTGTTAATTTGAGAGCTTGAAATTAATCAAAGTGCGTCCAAGCTTTACTGAATTCAAAATTAAAAAAAAAAAAAAAAAAAAACTAAAACTCTGATAGATAAAGTAACTTCCATATCCCATGTCATGAGAGCTAAAATATTGCAAATCCTTGACACATCTGATCCTACTATCTAGACACAAAAAAGGTTCGGATACAACTTAGTCCTATTTACATATATAGACTGGTAGAAACATTCCAAGTGCTCTCTAGATGCCTTGCAGTGCAACATGATAGGCTTTGCATTCAAAAACTCACACTACACTATCTCATGCACTCGGTTGCTTGAATCCAGTAATAGCAACAGATATATTTGCACCTGTGCTGTGAAGTTGTTCATAAACAGCAGACTCCCCCCTTGGCCTAAAATGCATAGCGTGCTTCAAGGAAATACACGAGGCAATAATCATAATTCCAGCAAGTATCCAACTGAATTGCATGTTGGCTAGGGCCATCGCCCTTGCTCCAGCCTCGTGCGTCAGACACGTGACTGCTCCGTGCATATTCTCATAATCCGCAACACATCCTTGTGGAACAAACTTTGGAATCCATAACATAAAACCCATGTTGAGAAACCAACACCCTTGGAAAACAACAGAAATCCCCAAACAAAGAGCTGCGGGGAAGCTGGAAGGGAAACTAGTTGAAGAGAGAGAAGAAATGAGAGAGACCAACACTATGAGCTGCAAAAGCCAATGGTAATGGCCTTCTAGTCCGACGTGGTCTGCTGAGTGATAATGGAGTAGGAAAAGCTCTTGACCGAAAACAGAGGAAGCGAGGACTCCAGAGACCCCAGATGTCGTCCCCGATGAATGAGTTAACTCCGCACAAAGGGTAAACCCAGAAAATATGGCTAGGTGGAGGAACATTGTCGCATGCTCGAAATTGTCGAGCTTGAAGGAGAAGTGGAGGAAAGGGTAGTCCATGACCTGCATGAAGATGGCAAAGATCGAGAAAGACAAGATGGAAAGGAGTTCGAAGTGTTTTAGTGCAAAAAGGGGGCTCTTAAACGGATACCAGAAACTGAAAACAAATTTGGCAGAGCCTTTGAGATAGTAGTCGTTGACTGTGTTCACCGTGTGCCACATACCAATAAGAACAAGGGCCAAACCAGGTACTATATGCCCCACAAATGTGCCCATTAGAGAAGCTTCAGTTTTTGGAGTCCAAAGTATGTTTCTGTTGCAGCTCACGCAAAGCTTAAATGCATCCAAAAAGCTAGATGGGTATCAAATCAAATGGGTTAGTGCAAAGTGCAAACGTTTCCACAAGAAAAATTGGGAAAAGAAAAGGCACCCATCTATGCATCATGCATGACCACTCAGTATTATTTCCGGTAAATGGGACATCAGAAAAAAGGAAAGCACCGGGGTGAAAGGCACCTAGGTGAACCTAGAAGGCTGCTAACTTCTAACCAATAGCATATGGAGAACTGCTTATCTATTGCTCCTCCCAAATCACGATCCAAGAGGGAACTTTCTGCATCAGATACAGCCTTCTTCTATGATGTTAATGTCCCTAAGATCAATTGCCAAAGATCTACGTGTTAGATAGCTTGATGTACATACTTGAGCCCATTTCCTAACAGCTTAAGCTTTCTGGACTACTGGCGGCAACTTAACACTACGATATTAGGAGATTACTATGGTTGATTGCCTATTGAAGTACAAGTGCCAAAAGTGCTAGTGTGTGAGGCAAACAGTCCCTGTCTCTTCAAGCTAAAGTTAATGGCAGATGAGGAAGGACATGCTTGTTATGATCCCATTAGCTAGTGGAACATTGACATGTCTCCAATATATGTAAGTGTAGCCAATACAATGATCACACCTTGTTCAAGAAAAACAAATCTCCTTTGGACTGGTGCTCATGTAACAAAAGTTATAGTAATCGGTTAAAGTTACAAGATTCCAGGTATATTACCCAATTGGGTAGTGGGGTACGCAATTGTTACTATGACTAATATATAAAAATTAGAAAGTTCTAGACCCAGGAAGTTGTAGTAGTATGTTGTCTGAAAAATGTCATAGATCAGGGAAATAGTTGAAAATGGGTAAATAAAAAGAGTGGTGCAATGGAGGTTCGATAAGCAGAGAATCATACATTCACCTGACCTGATGTCCCTTTTCAGAATTAGAGGATATGCTCAGGTAGAGGACATCCACCACCACAACAATTTTTCTCAGCAATGCATCGAAAGTACCTCTCAAGCATCAAGCATGACCCAGTTTCTAGGTTCAATGCTAAGACACCACGTGCGTTAGCTGACATTGCCAACACCTAGGGGTAACCATGGCTCAACCCCTGGGAATCGTACGAGCATCAGTCCAAATACACACTTCACACAAACCCAACTGCTTATTAGAGCCCATGAGAAGATGAGAGAGGCAGTATGTTTTCACCAGCACCTTTTCTTTCTAGTTAATGAATATAGTCGCTCAGAGAGAATATCCGTGATCTATACGTCAAACATGAAATCAACCAAGCTCATGAATTGGTCACCCAGCTATCTAGCATCAATCTTAAGCTACTGACGGACCACGATGAATGGACTGAACCAGAAGCAATGCAGTTCCTCAAAATTCTACTTTATTAGGTTAAATTAACACATAGAAAGATGAATCATCAATGAAATCAAAGACTTCAAGCTACTGCTGGGTTGCATAACACTGTGAAAAGCAGCGCATTAGATGACATTCTTAGTATCTCCAATATGAGTGTAATGAAATCTTACGCTCCAGTATTCTCCCGTCAAGAAACTGACTAAGCACATTCATTGTCGTTGATATTAGGTTCGTTTTGTAACAACTACCCATCACTGCTTGAATGAATACAAGCCAACAGAATGGGCCTAAATTTAAGTCCGAGAGAACCGACTCAAACTAAATACATTAGGAAATATTCTTTCATTCTTTGTAAACAATTAACCTACACGTTTCAAATAGAAAATCCAGTGCTCTAGTATTTCAGCTCTAGAAATTCACAACTGAAATCACCTCATAAAAAGATACTCGAGTCATGCAATATGAAAGTAAATTGATCTGCAATAGGCAACGATAACCTAAAGAACACCTTGATTCAATATAAACAGCATTTATTCTCTGCAAATAACAACACACTTTGAATTCCATGCAATTTTCATGTCGGTAGCAGAAATGTTTTACATGTCTAAACTCTCCAAACCAAAACTAAACACCACACAAGACCAAAATTTCATCAAGACAACCCCTAAAGCAACGGAGTTTCTATAAATTACTTTGGAACAAACCATCGAACTCTTTTTCCATAATATATGTTGAGTTAGTTATTCTCTGCAATAGTCCACGACAAATAATCCTCAAAACACAATGATTCAATACGATGATAACAATCAGCAATTATTCTCTGAAAAAAAACAATATAGCTTAAATTCCAAAAAATTATTCTGCCGGTACGTTTCACAAACCTAACCCCTCCAAACCAAACCTAACAGACCACAAGAACAAAACTTAATCAAGACAACCCTAAGGCTCCAAAACAAAACCATCGTAACTCTTCTACATCACGTATCGAGTTAATTACGAGCTGGTCTTTCAAGCGACCACGATGCGCTGTTCATTGGGGCCTCGAGATTCTTCTTTGTTGAAGAATTGCAGGTGAAATTGTCAAGATTGTAAATGCATAGTTGCTATGAATTACTACTTATCAAAAAATATAAAAATAGTTGCTATGAATTATTCCAAAACAAACCTTTGAACTTTTCTTCCCTAACACCCATTGAGTTAGTTATTGACTGCAATAGGCAATGACAAAGAAGCCAAAAAAACACATTCATTCACTCCGATCAGCAATTTTTCTCTGAAAAACAACAGCATAGCTAAAATTCTAGGCAATTACTCTGTCAGCACCAAATCTGCGTGACACCTCTAAAACCAAACCTAAACTGCACACAAGACCAAAACTTCGTCAAGATGAACCTTAAAGCAACAGACTTTCCTGTAAATTACTTCAAACCAAACCATCGTAACTCTTTGACGTTAATTATTGAGCTAATTACGACCTGGTTTTCAAAACCGACGGTGACAGGCTGTTGCTTTGGGGCCCTAGATTCTTCTTCTTTGATGAATCGCCCGACGAAAACCTCGAGATTGTAAAATGACAGTGATGTAAAGAACGCAATAGGCAATGATAAAGATCGCAAAAACGATCGATGATTCAATAGATCTCAAATAATTTTCTGAAAAGCAACACAACACAGCTTAAATTCCACGCAATAAATACGCACGTACCAGAAATGTTTTCAAACCCTCCAAACCAAACCTAACCCTAACAAAAGAACAAAATTTCGTTAAGGCAAACCCTAAAGGTACAGACTTTTCCTGTAAATTACTTTGAAACAAACCTTCGTAACTCTTCTATATAACGTATCCGAATCAATTATGACCTGGATTTTTCACGCGACGGCGACGGGCTGTTGCTTTGGGGGCTCTAGATTCTTCTGCTTCGATGAATCGCCGAGGAAATCCTCGAGATTGTAAATGACGGTGATGTAGAGGGAACAGCTAGGGCACCGAGCGATTTCCTCACCGAGTTTGAGATCGTCCTTGGTGATCTGGAACAAGTCTCCGCATGGGCACGGGTAGGTGAAGGCCTGGAGCTCCTCGTTCCACTCCATGTCTTCGATCTCCACGTCGTCGTACGACATCGTATCCTCCTTCTTTGCTCTTCTGCCTCCCGGAAAGCTCGCGCTTTTTCCGATCAATCGGAGCTCCGATGAAATTGAGAGAGGCGGTGCAGGGGTGGTCTTGTCTTAGGAAGCGTCGAGTCTAGGTTTTGCTTCTCTTTACGCAGTTCTCAGGAGTAAACGGGAATCAGGGTACGACGTCGTTTGCGTGTGTTGTGTCGTTAAGTCGGTTACTCCATTTTCACGGTACATTATTACATTGGAGTCCTTCATGTTTTCAATATTTGCAAGGATTCCCTTCAACTTTTTAATGCTCTGTTTGGAAGTTAAAGAGAGTGGGAGAAAAGAAGCAAAAGGAAAATGAGAGAAAAATGGGAGGGAAAATATACTGAACACAATTCTAGAATTTTGCTATTTTCTTGCATCTCTTTCCAAACCAAACAATGGGAGAGAATTTTTTTTTAATTTTTCCTTCTTTTCTCTTCTTTCCGTAAGTTATAAGACTTTCATAACCATTGAATAGAATATGTTTCGGCCATGTGACGTGCTAGTGCCTCAACTAGGCAAATGCAGTAAGAGACAGGAGGGTCCGTGGCAAGTAGGGAGCTAGAATTTTGGATCAGTGGAGTCAAAAACTATAATCATGACTCATTTTTCCTACTATTTTCATTTCCTGTTTGCTATTTGAAAGAAATAGTTAAGAGCCTAACCAAAAAGTAGATGTAGATCCAATGTTAATAAATATCATTTTACTTTACAATTGAGTCCAACGACGTTTTCACTTATTGAAATGATGCATGATAACTTCATTTGTCCATTGACTCAAGAGGAGAACAGAACACTAAAAAAAATTTAGATTTTGACTAATGATGTGTGAAGCAAAGGCAAATAAATATATAGGGTCTTTGATTCAGTCGGTAGGCAGTATACCAAAATTTGCAAGCGGAATCAGCCCTATGTTGATCTCATGTTAATCCCTGTTTTCAGTTTGTAAATTGGTTCAACATATAAAAATAAATCTCATGTTTCAATGTCAGGAAAAGCTTTAATACACACCCCGTATAACTAAATATGTTACGCCTATTTTGAATAAATGTTATTATGTCTTTAAGTGGTAATTACGACTCTTAATAGTTAAGGGTGCATACGGTATGCACCGTTTTGCCTATTTGGTAAAATGTTACGCTAATGTTACACCAGTTAATAAAATGTTATGTCTCTCAATAATAAATGTTACACCTCTCAATAATAAATATTATAAGTACATATCATACGCTAAGGGTACACCATAGCGGTTCCCTCCAACGTCACATACTGAACATGGTTTCTTCATACCCACCAGAATCCCACTGAATTTGAATTAAGCCAATGGGTTCACAACTTTCTTGTGGGGGCCAACAAACGGTATCAGTCAACCGACCATTGAATCACACAGCACATAGAAACACACCCACAACCAATCAAAATCTACTCTGATTGACAGCATCGTGTGCGCCATTGGGCCTCACACCCACACATCACACATATAAATTCACAAGAACTATAACCCAATTCGTATCTCAAAATATCAAACACCCAAAATATCTGAACAAAACCACACTTCAAGATCTCTCTCTCTCTCTC
The DNA here is from genome assembly GCA_019656835.1 of Rhododendron ovatum. NCBI lineage: Eukaryota > Viridiplantae > Streptophyta > Magnoliopsida > Ericales > Ericaceae > Rhododendron > Rhododendron ovatum. The sequence goes on along the minus strand of CM033802.1, from coordinate 4,925,658 downwards.
CTTCAACTGGGTTTTGTCTTTATCATTCGATAACGAAAGCAGTGGTCACAATGTCAGGTCTGGTGGATATGTGGACCGAGGAGCAAGCCAAGATTCGCAACAAGGGTCCAGCAGATATCCCAAGTGGCTCAGGCCCGACCGCTCCCGAGTCGAGCCAACTGGTTCAACCGAAAGAGAGGAGCTCCCTCTTTCAGTGGCCGCCCACATTCACAAGCGTCTTTCCCAAAATCGGCTCGCCTTTCGCCTACTCTGAGGCTTCACTTACTATGCTTGTTCAATGCTTTAGCCCTTGAACAAAAATGTAACAAGTTGTACCTTTTAGGTTTCTGAATCAACACCTTAGCGCAAGGCTGTGCTATGCTCGCGTGTTTTCTTTTATTTTGTGGATACCTCCTTGTCACTCTAGTTGTTACGAGGAGGAGTCGAGAACTTTGTTCGATGAAATAAACGTGTTTAATGTACATCTTTCGGAGTCATGAATATCAAGGCTGTTTCCTTGAAAAAGGAAACCAAAATTAACAAAGTGCAAATGGGTTTCTTAAGTTGCTGAGAACCCCCATCTTTCAGATGAGCAATTTTTCTAATTTTGTCTCTTCTATATTGCCACACCTCCTTTTCAGCCTTCAACAAAAGATGAGCTTCATAATCAGAAGAGTTACTCTTTCTTTAGCACTTGCAAGAGAAATTTGCTGATCGCAACAAATCCCTCAAATCTTTTTGTGGCAGAATTGTACAGTATATTAGAACTCGATTAAGTCGATCGATTGCCCCACGCAATGGTTGGAAAGAGTAGCGAATCAATCTTTGAGGAAGATTCTACTAGAATTTCTTCAGTGAAACACAGAATTGAGCAAGAGCAGGGATGAGATTATATCAGGCAAAAAAAAGTTTAAGACTCGAGTTCGATTCTCCCTAGATGCAGCAGTAAAATAGTGAGAAATATTGCGAGATTGAGTAAAAAGTAACACTATTTTCGCACATAAAAACGTAGAATAGTGAGAATATACTACTACGACTACGACTACAAGGTAGTCGGGGATATTCGATATCGCAACATGTAGTATAAGAACAAAATGAACGATTTGACAAACGATTTTTCGATAAAAAAAATATCCGAAGATATTTTGAGATGTTACAAGAGTGTGAGTACTCCAATCTCTATTATGCGGTGGGTCAAGAAAGAAGAGCATCCTCACATGTGATACGCTTCAATAATTCGATTAAAGAGACAAAAAAAAAGCACATGGGTTTGAACGGTTTCACATAATCTCATCTCATCTCATCCACCAGTTCCAGAAGGGTTAATGTTATTCATTCAAAAGTTTTTACAGAAACTATATATATGAAAAAAATATACTCCTATTCTATAAATTTTGGGGAAATACAAATACGAGTCAAGATCCTCTCATGTGATGATCTCCCATGTGGTTCTTCATGTGATCCAAAAGGTGAATCGTCACGTTCCTGTTTCATGATCTAAACCGTTTATATAGTAGGTCTCGATGTGTTCAACTTCCAAGCCAAAAATCAAGTTCATCGGAGTTTTATAAAAGCCTGGTCTAATCGTATTTGTCTGAAAATAAACAAACGGTTAGAGTTTGACGGTCTCTTTCTCTTGTGAAAAAAAATGATCCGTTCAAATAGATTTACTGACATTCAAGGAACTTGATTTTTTACATTGAGAGTTGCAAAATTAACTGTTCGGATCATTGAATGGACATGCGGTCGATCACATTTTACGTCACATTATGGATCACATAAGAGATCATCACATGAGAGAATCTTAATTCAAATTCGACCCAAGAGGTCACCAAATTCGGGTAGCCAATTCTATAGTACATGGGCCATGAAACTCCGAACAAAATTCTGTATGGACTAACCCACTGCAATAATTGAAAACACGCAAATGAGAGTTAAACATTGACCAAAGATTTCTTTAGGCTGTCCTGGTTGCTTGGTGACCACCTCGTCACCCTATCCACCCCTGGATATGAGAGGATAACGATTGTTGAAAACCAATACCAGCAGCCCCTGTAGAAATCCATTTTCCCTTTGGCTGCTAGACTGTTGGCGAACCAGTAGTTTATGAAACAAAGAATATTCAACACAAAAGCTGTGGTCCACCCCTCTTTTTCCAAAGTTCGGGTGTCTGGACCAACTCATCCGCACTCCAACTAATCTTGTTTCCGATTCAATTAAAGACAAGTCATTCACAATGAGACTAAGAAATTCACAAGAAATTACTTTCTTGCAACCTGACCTTAAGAATCGAACTCTAATCAATTATGTAGAGAGCAAACCCACAAACTAACCCGAGTACCCCTCGTGGCTGGTCCTCCTCTCTTGAAACAAAACAAAACAGCCACCACACCCCTATTGAAACAAAAATACAAAAAAGATGCAAGTTCCATGTTTTGTACCAGAAGTTTCATCCATGCCCAAAACAAAACAACAGTCATACGTCGCAAAGGCTCATCCAGTAGTCTCGAATATCCTATAACATATGCTCGTAAAATTGTGTGCCCACAATCAACTGGCGTCGACGCGGTGATTTCCCGAAAGAGCCCCCCTCCCTCCCTCCTCCTCCCTATAAATACATCCTCAGATCCCACCATCGCAATTCAGCTAACACACTGGTTTCGAAGAAAGAAGTTTTAAGAGAGAGATAGAGAGTGAAGATGTCGGCAATGGTTGACGTGTGGATGGGTGAACTAGGGAAGCTTGGAGAGAAGGTACGAGCCCGGAAGCCATTCTTGCTTAGAAGAAGAAGAGACGGTCGCGAAGATCAAGAAAATGAGGCATCACTGGCCAAGAAGAAAGACCCTGCTGCTGCTGCTTCCGTCTTGCGAAATTCAGCAGCAGCAGAGAAAAAGAAAGACAATACAATATCAGAAGCCACAGTCTGTCTGCTCATGGACCGTTTTGCGCCGTGGTGAATCCCAGATAGAGATATATTCCAGTGCAGGCGTATATAATTTGTAGTTTCGTCAGTGTATATGTACGTTCCAATTGTACGATTGTGCGAATTTTTCTATTAATAAACCTTGTTTGCCTTCCATTAAAGTACAGTAACATCGTCACCATTCACAGCTCCGAAGTCATTCAAAAGATCAGTGAGATACACCATAATTTGAATCCATCAAAAATTCCTCCACATGGCTAATTACAATTATCCAAGCCTATTTGGCAAGATAAAGCGATAAACCGCCCATCACCAGCTCATCCATTTTACAAATTGCAGCCTCTTATTTTCTTTTCTCTATGTGTTTGTACATATTTGTGCACTAAATCTAACAAAGCTATACGAAAAGAAGCAAAGCTTAGTTAACAGCCTTTCTCTATTGAAAAGTTAAGAAGAGGAACTTGCGTCGACGCTACAAGAAGACGACTCGTGTAGGGTAAGCTGAGGTTTCTCCTGCTCCCACTTCAGAATCTCTCTGGTATATCTCAGAGCTTCATCAACGCAGTCCGGTTCCAATCCAGTAACGCGAGAAACATACAACTTGCGTCCACCAGTGAGGGAAAAGAAAAGCTTTTTGAATTCCACGGCAATGTAGTTGAAAGCGCGTTGAGCCAACGAAGGGTTGCTGTAGTTACTACCTGTGCTGCTGTGATTATGGCTGATTACTGGGTGGAAATCACGAAACCATTCACACTGAGTGAGAGGAATTTGTTCGATCTTTTCCTCTAGAAGGTCAAACTTGTTGAGTATCAGAAGGAAGTTCTTTCGACGAAAGGTTGGATGAGTGACAATGCTTTCAAAGAGCCTCTTGCTCTCCAACATTTTGTTGCTGGAAACTCCGTTACTGTTGTCAGAGAACTGATCGTAGTCGGTTAAGGAGACGCAGTAAAGGACCAGGTCAGTGTCTTCAAACATCTCCAACCACTTGCAGTTTTCTCCAAGGCTGCTTGCATGTACCCTAATGAGTTGGAACCTGCGGTAAGAAGCCATACAGCGAGGCAATTTGTGTCAATTGCTCCATCTACTTCCCGTGACTACCAGAAATAACTTATTAGCATCCTAAATTTTAAATCCCAAAATGACGTTGCTAAGTTGAAGTAAGTGATAAAATTAATCAACTAGAGATCCACCTGTTATTTTTCCTCTGGCTGAGCGAAGATCCGTAGTTTTATACCAAAACTATATTGTTAAAACACGAAGATCTATTGTTTCACATCCTTGCTAGAAGGTTAAACAACAAAGATCTCTAGTCTCATATCTTACTAGATGATAATCAATAGTTTCATAGTTCTTTTCTGATCGGAATAGTATTGTAGTTTAACATCTGAAATTTCCAAAAGTCCCTAATGAAGCTGTTAAAGTGGTAGTGACTAGTGAGTGAATGAAAATAATTTACTAGAGATCTGCCACTTACATTTCCATATTAAGATTAAAAAAAAAAATGTAGTTTCATATGATGCTAGAAGGCTAAAACACGAAAAATGAATACGAACCTATGCAATGGATCATTCTGATCAACAGCGTCCATGAAGCTATCCTGTGTCGACTTGGGAAAAGAAAACTCCATGGAAGCTAGGCTGTTGGATGGAGTGATACCCTCGGCATATAAGATATCCGTATCAGAAGGATCATAGTCCGTGCTTGAAATTTCAACAGCCTACATAGGAACATTTAACTAGTAAAATTAGACGCAAACTAACATGACTCTATCACTCTTCAAACCACCTCTCACTACTGATACACCAAAAAGAATTTTAGAGAGCCAGAACCAGTTATAAGAATTACAGAGCGTGATCTCACCCGATCCAAGAAATAGTTAGCGATTCTAGGCAGCATATGTAGTTCATTCCTCCTATCATATGTGGCTTGAAAGGCTTTATCCTTCCAAATGTCTTCAATAAGTGGTGCATATTCACGAGAAGCTGCCGGAAAAATGATATCCAAATTGCCTGATATCACCACTTCGAGAAGCCAATCAGAAAATCCTTTCAGTCTTTGGTTGATGGAATAGATGTTTTCTTCATTAATATGACCTGCAGCTCCCTGTTCATAAAATAAGCCTTCAGCATCTACTCGATCCTTTAAAAGGTAACTAATTTCAAGAAATTTGTGCTGGAAGCAAGATTATGATAGTTTGTTGATGATTTGAAAATGATACAAGGTCTGGACTTTGGCTTACCCTTTCAAGAAGAAACCAAAAAAAGGAGAAAAACATCTACATATTCTTTATGGAATTTATGATAGTTAGATGTAGTTACAATGAGGCATGTAAGCTGAATAGAAAAGAGAATTCTAAAACAAACTCTCCACATACTTGAAGGACCTGGTTCATCACTGCGCTTTCTTCTCATTTCCGTTAACCATTCTTCCTCAAACCGTTCCCGCCCCTCGAGAAGTATTCCAAGATAACAATACAAACTGCTCTGGATCTGGAGTTTAATACTCTGACGCTCATCTTCAGAGAAAGGGACATTATACACCATCTTGGCCTGAATAACAAAACACAGATTAGTCAGTCTCAGTCACCATTTGTATCGAAGGATCAAAAGTCAGTACATCATTCAACGATGGGTAAATAGGATGTAACATTGAACAATGAAGTATAAGTCCCATTTTCTCTATGTACACAATTCCCACATGGGTATATACCTCAGAAGGTTGGTAGCATATCCAGAAATTTCAAGTCCACATGAATACCATCATGTTTATTGGATTATAATACCGAACTGTGTCCAAATAAATAAGCAAATCAACTACTTTTACAGACTATCTATAGTAAACAGTGCATCCTGGTACTTATCAAATAAATAAATAGACCATGCATCCTGGAAGAAGCTGAAGAGTAGAAGAAGCTCAAGGAAAAACATAGTTGAAAGAAGAGAAATCTAACAAGTTGGCAATGACAATAGTCACTAATCCCATTCCTACCTTTTAAAGATCCCAGACAACCTAACCTTGTTCAATTGGTCAAACCAGCATCTAAAAGAACACAAGTTTCCCATTTCCTTCCCAAGTTTATAGTTCCTGGGTATAGTTCATGATATCCAGTTATTATACCCCCCCTCTGATAAGAACCTTTTCAAAACTCGATAGATCTTCTAAACTTCCTCACAACAAATAGTAAATGATCAATCACAAAGGCCTCTTGTAGCACTTTTTGACACTAAAGACAAAAAAAGTAAGAAGATAATGCTTTTTCTCAAGGTAAGCCTATTGCATAAAACTATCTTGGGCAAATTAAACAACCTCACAGAGTTGTGCAGAGCCACAATGCAGCAGATGTTATGCATAAATTTGACAACTGTACAACATCTCAAGTTCTGAACCACATGAAACAACATTTTTACATTTTCCTCACGGCTCACACCATCAGCAGAAAATGAAGATAACTAAATGACGGAGAATCTTGTGTGCTTCGCCAGATGCTTAATTACCATTCATCTTATTGTTTTCCTAAGTTAAGTTTCTCGTATGATATGTTTCTGGCTTTCTGTAAATGAAAAGACCATCATTGGAATTTGGAAGCATAGCAAATAAATATGATAGTGCAAATAAATATGATAGTGCAAATAAATTTTTCCAGCTCTACGATATCGATTATAACTGCAGTTATACTTAGTTAAATGTAAATGAATGAAAATCAAGTAAAAGATGACAGCTAAATTCTTCCATTCAGGAGATACCTGTTTGAATATGGTACTTGTCCCAGATTTATCACAACCAACGAGAAGAAGTTTATTAAGTGTTTTCTGCTGAATGAAGTTTGACAGAACTCCATTAGCAGGATTGGCAACTTCTTCCCCTGAGGGATTCGTGACCTTTGGAGGCGTTGGCAAAGATAAGAGGGCACAAACTAGCTTTATTCCAGGCTGGAAACATTTGTGAAAGATAACTCAATCACAATTACGATAACAATAGGAACACAAGCATGTAAATCCAACCAGATTCATACGCACCTTGTCCCATATTTTCCCCTTCACATTGTTTTGTCCCTCTTCCTGGTAGGACCCATCTGCGCTCAGCCAGAAGTGAGGGGCTCCTTCACACTGGATTCCTGCCAACTGCAATATCCAAAAGACCTGAGTTGGTTTTACTTCAAAATCCTAAAATTCAATAGATACAAATTATGTGATGCAATCCAACCCGCAGCATCCGGAGCTCTGCTTTCGTGATCTTCCGACCGTTGATTAATATATTTGTGTCTCCATTGCTTGCTTCTAACGAAATTTGACCACCAACATTAAGATGGTCGCTAATAATCCGGCAGGGTTTCTCTCCTTCCTGGTTAATTGAGCCAACGACATTAATTAAGACGCACACAGGAAAAAAAATGTACTAATTCTTTTTAGGGTAAAAGAGAAAATCACTTACCTTTCCCCAGAATCCAGACACTTTATCATACCAATATCTTCCCGGTTTTAGTTTTTTGGGCGGGTTCTGACACGTTTGCAGCACAACCAACTCTTCATGACAAAGAGGCTTACCATTCACATGTATAAGCCGAGGTGGCAGCTGATTTGCTTTGCATGATATCTCGGATCGCATAACCTCTTTAACTTCTGAATCAGATAACAATTGCCTAAGCATCCGGGAAGATTTTCCCAGGCTCCCCCTCTTCGATTCATCAATTGGAAAACCAATACAAGGAATACATTTCCTCCCTTCTGGCATTGATCCCATTGCTCTAACCGTGCAATCACCGCAATACTGAGCACCACAAACAATGCACACCACCTTCTCAGTGAACTGGTTTCTCTTATTGCATCGATTACATAAACCTTTTTTCACACTAGCTCTTCTTCGGAAAATTTCTGGATCATAATGATCTGTTAGCTCACGACCTACATCACTTGATTCAGGATCACCAGCAGTCACGACTGAGGTACAATCCTCCTCCCCTTCGATAGAATGAATCTCAGGCGAAAGAGCCCTTGAGCATGATTCCCCTTCATCCAAATCCAACCCCACCTCACCATCGTCCCTTAAATCCTCTTCCACTTCTGAACTTCCTGATAATTCTTGCGAATCATCCCGACTGTCAGAAAACCCTAACGTACCTGAACTATCAATTCCATCTGATACCTTTGGTATACCTTCCTCAACATCAATCAAACCTAATTTATCCGAAAGCTCAACAAATTCACCCGAATGGGATGCTAAATTCGTCGAAATGTCCGCTTTAGAGCCCGGTTTGAGCTCTTTTGACAACTTATTGCTTAAAAGATTGCTCTTTGAAAATGGTTGAACAACCGGAAGGGACAGATTACTCAACATCGAAGCAGTGACAACCACAGAAGCGGTCGGGATTCGATCGATATCGATCGGAACCACAAGAGGAATGTCATGACTAACCGGAGGGCCACTGTACTCTACAGCAAAAGAGTACTCAACACTGTAGTCATCTCCATCGTCGCGATTTTTCGGAGACGGTGAAGGCAAGAATTTCCTAAGGAGGGTAGTCATCTTACTAAATCTTGAATTCAAAGAAAACCCCCTAATTTCCCTAGTTTCATTTCACATGAAGCAAAACCCCCCAAAATGAAAAGGAACCCAATTTACAAATCTTGAATGCAAAGAAGAACCCTGAAACATAATTCTTGAGAGATTAGCAAAAAAACCTCAAAATGAAAAGGAACCCAATTTCTGGTTCAGATTCAGGAGGTGGGTTATTTGAAGATGAAACCAAAACCGAAACACATAATAATTCTTGAGAAATTCAAGAGAGTAGTGAAGAGATAATGGTTTTGGTGAATGATATGGAGGGACCAAGGCAATTTACTAGAATTATATGTGTGAAGGATTGCATGGACTTTGACTTACCAGCAAGAGTTGGTGTTGAATGACAGAGACTGCAAAGACTTGGTAGTAGTAAACTACAGTTCGGTTTTTCCTTCTGATCAACGCGTTTTGGGTGCAAGAAATTTTCCAGGAAAGTGATGACAAAGCTGAAGAGGACTAGTTCATTTTGAGTAATCTCCCGGACAGGGATGACTGGAGACTGGAGACCGGAGACCGGAGACCGGAGTCTGGAGACCGGAGTCATTGCCGCATTTTTTTTCCAAATTGTGGATGTGATTTTTTATTTTATTTTATTTTATTTTACCCGATTGCTCAAACCAAACCTCCGAAAGAACTAACGCGGCCACACCAGTCACGACTTCCTACTTTCTTCAACGTACTCAGATTGTAGGGAATCGAATCCCAGACCTTAAAGAATACTTTCAAAACTTGAGCATCCGCGCCGAACCACTGGAACCAATTTTTAGTGTGTCCGATTTAATCAGAAACAATACATTCTTCAAAAGCAATATGACACTTACAGATTATTCATCCGATAATAACGATAAGAAAATTATAGCCAATCAATGAGAAGAATATGAGAGAATAATTTGATCTTCCATTCAGGATGTGATTTGAATTTTGAGTAGTTCAAACCCTGCCATTTTTTCCCCAAGTTTATATTATAATCTTTTCAAAATTCTATTGACAGTCACACACAACAAATTGGGCTTAAGTCAGCATTCAACTCTTGAGTAACATTTCCCTCTTAAATTAATTTCACCTTCTATAGGATAAGATAGCAAAGAACCATATATGTCATATCTGAAGTAGTAATTACTAAAAAATAATAAGATGAAAATAAAGCTGATTGTGATACTCTCCATAGTAAGACATAAAATTAATGTGATGTCCTAATCCAGAATTTGCAGGCGAAACAAAGTCATGCTAACTCAAAATACTAGTTTATTGCTCTTGACTCTTGAATTATTGTCAAAACACTCGCTAAAATAACACATTAATGAAACAACCATTTAGTTATTTGGAGCCGATCCAAATTGTACGATTGCAAAATGCGTTAGCACATTGTCAAATAATATTGGTACTCTCTTCATTCTTAAATAATAGTCTATTACGAAAAAAGGGCCAATTTTGAAGTAAAAAATTAAATACTTACGTGCATAATTTTTAGTAACTACATTGATACTCTTAATAGTAAATTACTACTCGTTTCTGTGGTGACTGGGTCAATGCCCCCAGTGAGCTGAATAGCTCCAGGAATAAAGTTGCATGTATAATGGAGTGGTGGGACTTGAGAGAGTTTGGAATCCGGTTGTCTAATCACTTTGAGATTAATTTCATGATTTTCTTCTTTTTTTTTCCCGATCCGAGCCAGGTTACGCCTACCTTAATTAACCTCATTTTCGGTTCGGTTAAAAACATGTCATCCACGCCGCCGGAACTAGGAAATTCATTTAAAATTAGTCTTTCATACCCTGATCACAAGAATCGAATCTTGGTCAATTGTGTGAAGAACAAATCCATCAATCAACCGGAATAAGGCTAAAATTTCCGCAATTTCAAATTCTTGCTTACGTGTACTTATCTTAGGGGTCTCGTGGTTGACACGTCTGGGGTCAAGGTTGAACCCGTTTTTAATTGGTTTGATTTTTTGACCATCCTGGTATCCATAGCAAACCCGGTCCAAACGGAGCAAAATTTATCTTCTTTCCCTTGCCTTTTCGTCATTTTTAAAATAAAGTCACGGTAAGAAATTTGTCTCCTTAGAAGTAGGGCTGCAAACGAGTCGAGCTGAGCCGAGCTTTACAATGTTTAAACTAGTTTATTAAGTTTTTAACAAACACGAGCTCTAGGTCAGTGAAAGTCACTGAGCTAGAGCTCGAGCTGAGTGAGCATTGGTTTGACTAGAGCTTGAGCTTGTTCACGAGTTTCAACGCACCAACGAAAAATATATATATACATCCTTGCATAGGCCTAATATAGTCAAAAATATTTTGATTGTGAAGGTATATATCTTTCATTTTCCTATAGAGCGGGGGTGTATTGATATGCGTGTGCTCTCGCCTCCCTTCGTTGATTGGAAAGTGAAAACGGAAAGAACAAATTATGAAATAACAATAAAAATCCTAAACTTAAGTATATATACCCCAGCTCGCGAGCTGACTCGAGCCGAGCTTATCCTAGCTCGAGCTTGGCTCGTTTACAAAACGAGCTGAAAAAATCAGCTCGAGCTTGTTCGTTTAATTTCCGAGCCGAACTTGAACGAATCACTACCAAGCCGAGCTGCGAGCCGCTTCCGAGCGGCTTGGTTCGTTTGCAGCCCTACTTAGAAGACAACAGATGGCCGAAAGGCTTTCTATGAATACATCTTCTGATTAAAAAAGAAGACGACCCCAATGACTCCGTTTAATGTTCTTTTTTTTATAGGAACGATTTCGGTTGGGATCATGAGCAATGGGACCGTAACGACAACGTAATTAAGCACGTCGACCGTGAAACGGTGGAAGTAGTAGTACTATCCCGTTCATGTATTTGGATTTGAATCTTACCCAAAGAGCCTCCCTCAACCACCGTTATCGAAAAGGAAAAAAAGAAGTTATTTGAACATGCATATATTTGCCTTCCAGTCTTATGGTGCGTTGTTTCTACTTTTCAAACCAAACATCTAGTTTTCATTTGTAATGATCTCAATTATTATAGTTTATAGCCTTTGGGATCACTAGAAGTTTGTAGTCATCAACTTCAAGACTCCGAAATCAGTTGAGGTAAGACTAAGTTTCGTTTAACTTTTAGCATTTTTTAAAAGTTTAGTCTTTATTCCAAAAAAATTTGCGCGCGTTAGTTTTGAGCCAAATTTTTGTGGATTATTTATTGGTTTGTCTCGATGAGAGTAAACGGAAAAGTAAAAAAAGTTTACTTTTACCCAAATAATTTTGGAAATATCCATTAATTTTAAGCCAACAAAGCCATCCATTTTAACTTCTTCTTTTTTTTTTGTTGAAAAGTTGATATTTTCCAAAATAATTGAGTTTCCGATTTCTCTCGTCGAGACGAATCAATAGTCCACCAAAGTTTGGCGAAAAAGTAACGAACGTGAAAAAAATTTGAATAAAAACAAAACCTTCAAAAAGTCCTTTTAGAAGTTTCACTTTCACACCCTCTCAAAAATCTACACCAATTTTTCGGTTTAGTTGTTTTTCCCTTTGAAGAATGTCACAAAACGTGCATGAGGCTCAAGTCGAGGAATTACTTTGGATCCACCAGAAGCCCATTAGTCTAGCCCACGGATGCAACCCAAGGTTATATAGTCGTCCAACTAAGACAGATATTGCAATTTTTAGGAAAAATTACGGCTAATAACGTGTTTTGATAATTAATATATTATAAGTTTGTAATAATTAAATATATGCTTGCCATGGTGTGTGTAGACTGTAATTCTACGCTATATGTTAGGAAAATGACAGCTCAAGACGTATTTTGATAATTAATACCCGCCAAGGACATGCTGAGAACATTTGTTAATGCTAAAAATGTCTTTGATAGGTATTAATTATCAAAACATGTCATTGGCCGTCATTTTCCCTTAGGCTAGCTATATATACATGGAATTGGGCTTAGGCTTATTTGTCATGGCCGGACCTTATTGTTAAGCTGGCATTTTTCGAAGAGTGGTGCTATTTGCACCGACTCCAACCTACCGACGGTGTACCGACGGCCGCGCGCGGCTGTCTCCGGCCACCGGACGGCCGATCCAAGCCGTCCAAAAATTTTTAAAAAAAAAACCGAGGGGCCCATCGCGGGAATTAACGGCATCGGGTGCGTGATCTAAACACCCTATTTTTCGTGTATATATGTATATACACGAATGCCGTTAGATCAAGCACCCTACACACATCGGATGCCGTTAATTCCTGCGTAGGGCCCCTCGGTTTTTTTTTTTTAAATTTTTGGACGGCTCGGATCGACCGTCCGGTGGCCGGAGACGGCCGCGCGCGGCCGTCGGTACGAATTCCCTACATATTTCGTCGGTACCTATAGGATTTTCCTTTTTCGAAGGTTCATTCAATTGTTGCAGAAGCCCTCTCGAAACTTTGTACTAGTTTTCCAAAGGGCTAGATGTTGAACTGTTTTCGACAAATCACTGATATAATTTTTGTGATTTTCACTTTCCTACAACTGGTAGGAAGAGATTAGATAGAGGGAGTTAACTCTTGGGAGAACCAAAACTCTGTTTTGGAGAATCAAGCTTAATTTTTAATGTTAATTTTATGTTAATTAAAATTATATTAATTTGTTCGGCCAACGTGTTTAAAAGAAAATCTAACATCCGGCCATTCAAGATTTTTTTTCAAAACTTTCATTATCGTCCTCATAAGATTGTATGTATTTATGAAAAATAAATCAATATTAGGTTTCATATATTATCTTTTAAAATATATAGCTATGGTGTACAATGTTGTATGCATCTACAATTATATATGTCTACATTTTTATAATGACATAGGTTGATTGGAAATATCAACAATTGCTTTTTAGTACATCTTTTATAATACGTACCTCTTGTTGAGAGTCATGAATATCCTCTCTAAAAGAATAGAGAACAATCGAAATTATTCTAGAACGGTCTAAAATGTTAGAAAATATTCTATATCTTTCTGATGACACTCCAAGGGTGATTTTTTGGCTCTCCTTCATTGGACCACTTTAGTTATACGTATGTTAATTTGGGCCATACTTTTTACTGGGCTTGGCCTTATTTGATGGGCTGGACCTTATTGGTTAGCTGCCATTTTTTTTTTGAAAGTATTCAACTATCACAAAACTTGTTCGTTTTCGATCAAAATATATGTTCACAGTTTTCAACAAATTTTCTCTATCTATATCTCTCCACTCATTACTTCCAAAAATCTCTCTCAAAACCCGAACCGAACATAGACAAATTTCAGCTATGATTTTAAGTCATGGGATAAAAGAGTTCAGTGGAAGAAGCTAATCTCATGGAGAATATCGAAGCTACCATGTTTTTCTAACATTACAGAATGTGGAAAATCAAAGAATATAATCTAATGGTTAGATCGCAATCCAAAAGAATTTGATGTGTATCTATTTCTAGGCCATTGGACGTTATGGGTTGGCTTCCGCGATCTATCAATTCACTTATTTTTTGTCATTTTTCACTTTTATATAACTCGAGTTGAGTTTTGTTCATCCTCTACTTAAGAGGTTGAACATTACCCTCCTTTCTATTAGTTGAAATGATATGAATCGCACCACAAAGTGATGTCACGCCCGCTTATCAAAAAGTGTACGTATTGCACGGGTGAGACCTATACTATTTCAACCAATGAAAATGAGGATAATATTCACACTCTTTTCAGGAAGGTGAACAAAATTGAACTCTTGTTACTCCCCTTTTCTCAATAATTGGTTTATTTTTGCACTTTTTACTGTCATAAAAGTAATATCTTTTTAAAAAGTCAATGGACCGAAAAGTTAGTTTTTTTTTTTTCCCCGGCAAAAGTCGTTACTTGTAGGTGAAGTTTGAACTTTGAACCCAATCAAATAATTTAATACATTACATATCGTGAGTATATAATTAATGCCTACTCCACTTGCAACAACGAAAAATCAGTTTACTAAATACAATCTTTTGTTATTCCATTTTGAAATTAATCAACGGTATTTAACGACACAAAGAACGAAAAACAAATCCAAATAAAACTTCACAAATGTGATTGTCCGGAAAATTCTCCCACAGAGATGGAACAAGTTTGGAGGTACAAATTACTTTGCACGATTTGTAACTCGGAATGCTTTGGCACAAAGGAAAGAGACCATGGCTTCTATCGACGAATTATCAAACGAAGTTGCTACGCGTATGACAAATCTGATCAGTTTACCTATATATTTTGTTGAACACCTCTGCAAATTAGTGCGTGACAATTTTCTTCTAAGTGACATGAAAAACAATTTTTTTGTTTCTTTTTATTGATAATATTGAGCATGCATCAATGGAAGAAAAGTTTAATATCCATACTTAACACAAAAGGAAATAATTCACTCGTAAATTTTGTTGTAAGTCGAACATACAGTACCTCAATAATTTAGATAAAGCCAGCAATTAATCAAGCATCGATCGCGTAAACCATGCATAAACATATTTTGCACGCAAAATATTCTTCGATTCACTATTTAACGGGATATCTATGTTTCTCTTCTGAGTATACAAATGAAATAAACGTTTTAAAAGAAGCAACACAGCAAGCAATTTTATTTACAACTTTCTCGATTAAAATTACCCAAAAGCATCATTTGCTGACTTGGGACGATCCTATTGGCTAACTTCTTCACGCCGGCCGTTCAACTGCCAATTCAAGTCACCGTCCCCACCACACACATCTCTCCGTTCAATTTCACACGAGTAATTATTCGAAAGTCCCGGAGTCTCCCAATCATTTTAGCGCCACACATTTGTACCGAGTTCATACATTTAATACTGAACTTCACGAAAATGTATGCTGCTGAAAAATCACGTGGGTGTGCTCCGGCGGAAATACCGAATAATCAAACCTCACTTGGGAGAAACAATAGCTCCACCACTACATAACACCGTGCGTGGAACTTAAACCGCCGGAAACTTCTCGGACACCCTCCAGATCTTCACCGACTTGTCCAAACTACCACTATAAACCACCCACCGTTGGTCATCATCACCACATTTGGACAGCTGATCCCTATCTTCCTCGACGGCCAAGCACTTGACGGGCCCACAATGCCCGCCCAAAACCGAAAGCCAAGTGTGGTCCCCGCCCTCCTCCTTCCTCCACACGCCAATGCTCTTGTCCGCGGACCCACTAAACACCAGATTTCCAGCTGCGGCCAGGCACAGCACAGCCAGCTTGTGGCCGCGCAGCACCCCGCCGTGGCTCAGGGAGTGCTTTCCGAGCTCCCAGAAGTTCACCAGCCCGTCCGACGACCCGCAGTACACGACCCCCGAGCCGGCCGCGCTCACTGCCAGCGCCGTCACCGCGCTCTCCTGCTTCAGCAACGTCTGCACCCTCACGTGCTTCGTATTCTTGCCCACCAACTCCCTCCGCCACACCTTCACCGTCCCGTCCGCGGACCCTGTCAACACCAGCCCCTCGAACCCCGCCACCACCGAGTTGACGGCATCGTCGTGGGCGTTGATCGATTCCAAGCATTTCGAATCGGATATTCTCCAGACCTTGACGGTTTTATCCCAAGAACCGGAATATAATATCCCTTGTTCCCTGTCCAAGCTCATGCACGAAACGGCGTCGAAGTGTTTGATCCATGGGACATTGAAACGGTGCCGTACCTTGACGTAATTGCTCGGGTTCATCGAGCTCTTAATGAAATCTTTGGTCGTGGGCAACTCCCCCACGCGCTTATACGGTTTCCAGGGATTCTTAGGGTAGAATTTCCACACCCGAATTTTCCCGTCTTGGTGTCCGGTGAATATCTTCCCGCCGGACAAAACAATCGACTTGACCAATCCGCTGCTCGATTTAAACCCCGAAAAATCCTTCAGGCTCTTCCACACCCTTATGTTCTTGCTGTCGGACCCGGTGTACAGCAAGTCACCTGAGGCGGCGAGAGAGTATATGTGGCCCTCGGCCCGAACGAGCGAGCCGATCAACCCGTTTCGCGTGGACAACAAAGGGGACGATTTGATCCAGGGCGAGGTTTGGAACGGCGATGTGGGGTTCCAGGGGGACATGGCGTAGTTAGGAGAAGGTGATGGGTCGGTTTTGTAGTACGGGGAATAGTTGTGGAGAGGGCTTCCGGTGGAAGCGTTGCTGCTGCGATGGGCGTGCGGATTGGTTTGGTCGTTGGTGTCGTATTCATGGTTGATGAAACTCGGGGGCTCGGAATGCATTAGCGTTCCGAGCTTCGGCCGGTGGAGATCTGTGGAACCACGATCGCGACCGCCGCCGCCTGCTGGTGCTCCTCCTTCTTTCATCATTATTGGCGAGGGAGACGAATAACGTGAAAAAGAAGGGCGAGTCTGCGTGAGATTGAGGAGGACGCGGAGAGATTGTGAATTTATTTTTTTTTTTTGAACTGATGAGAGATTGTGATTGTTGAATGATTTTTTAGAGAGAGAAAGAGGAATCAATGGAACGGTTTTTTAGGTTGCGGGGGAATATGAGAGGACTATATAAGAGAAAAAGGAGAGGTCTACGGGTGGTCGGTTTAGTTTGGTAAGTACATGGCGGTTGAGAGATGGGGACACGTTGCGCGATCACGGTATACGTGAGCCTTACGCACTCAAAGATCTCTCAGTTATCCGGGTGTGCCGGTAAAATTAAACAGTGACAACCGTGAGATTTTCAGTAGAATAACCGTCATGAGGTGCTCCCAATCACTCGACCAATTACACATTCTTATGGAGTTTACGATTAAATATATAAATTTACATAAATATGTGTTGTTTTGAAATGATCCTGAGCACCGGTGTGACATTGCTCCGGACTCTTGAATAATTGCTTGTGACAACTAGGATTGCAAATGAATCGAGTAACTCGCGAGTTCAACTTGGCTCGTTTACTAAATTAGTAAACGAGCTAGCTCAAGCTTAAATGTTCGGCTCATATAGTGAATGGCTAAGCTCTGCTTATTAAGGCTTAAGCCGGCCTTAAACTGAGCTCGAGCTCAAATTTTTGTAAACAAGCTGAGCTCGAGCTCGACAAAGTCCGACTCGGCTTGGCTCAGCTCGATTACACGAACAGGTCCCCCCACTCTCTCTCAATTTTGTGAGGATTGTTGTTCTTGGAGAGACAAATGTGGAGAAAGAAGAGCTGACTTTTGGCAAAAAGAGGACTTTGAACTTGGTAATTTAGAGGAGGTGTTATATGGGAATAGATTTAGGGGAAGGATCTATGCATTGAAAATTTGAGATTTGACTTTTTAGAGGCGGGAACTCGTAATGGTTTTGGTCTCTTTGTCGATACGTAGGTAGTAATGGTTTTGGTCTCTTTGTCGATACGTAGGTAGACGTTGAAAATTTTGAAACTTTCCATTACAGGTGAACTTATCAATGTAATTTACCGAAAGTTAGCTCCGTCGATCAATGTTGTGCAAAGCTGTTAATTATCTAGAAGATTGGTTATCAACATATATAAGATGATGTATTTAGCGGGAAATGTTGTATTGAGTATTTTCGCCTCCTATATGCGTAGCAGTATCTTTGGAATCGTCATGCGTGACTTGATAATTTTTGTATTGTGAAAGCCTACGATTCGGTCAACTCAAATTTTCCGGTCCAAATTCCTCCCCTATGTTAATTGCTCCTCAAATATCAAGAACATTTAAACCGCGCAAGATGAGTTCTGAAAACATTTCATGCCTTTTATTAGAATATATATAGTGTGGTGTTTAGCTACGTTAGTCATGACTAAGGCAGTCCACAGTGGTATAATCAAAAGCTAATTATTTTTAAAGTTAACAATGTTGGTACAAAAGATGGCTCACAATGGTATAATCAAACTTAGCAACATTCTTAGAAATAATCAAATTTTGGGGTTTGGATAACCAAAACTAGCAATCTTATTCAATAATCAAAATTTGTAGACTCCACACCACATAAGTTAATTAGTTCCAAATTTTGTATACACGCATGTTTCAATTGGTATTTTTTTCTTCTCTTCTTCGCCTACTTTATATCTTCTTCACTTCACCTACAAACTATTTCTATTTCTTTCCCTCAAAAAGTGAAGCTTATATCTCTCGATCAACTACAATTCAACCTATCATCGCCGAATTAAGGTATTTCACTCTTCTTTCCCATTTCTATTTTTTGTTCCCAATAAAAATTCATAATAGGAGGGAAGAAAGTCACTGATTTTTTTTCCAAAATAAAGAGAGGGAATCAATATATTTTTGCCAAAAAAAAAAATAAATGGAGGGAAGTGAATGGAAAGAAACAGAGGGGGAGATCGAGAAAGTGAAATTGTAGTGGACTCTTATTTTGATTGTGGATTAGAAGTGACCATTGTGAAGCTCAACATTATTAAGCTTAGTAACCTCTTAAGTAAATAATCAAAAGCTGATGTGTCAACTTTTGATTATCCTTTTTTTATTATACCACTGTGGATGGCCTAAGATTATCAAGAATATTACGTACCCTTGTAAAGGAAAAAGGGGAAGAAAAAATCAATATCCAGAGATATCCCCACAAATTTTTTTTTTTATTTCGACAGTTGCTTGTTTTTTTTTTTTTTTGATTGGCGATAAAATATTTTATTAGAAACTTGAGAGGGGACAACTGCTTGTTAATTATGTCTTTGCTTATATATAGCCGGGCTTTTAGATTCATCTGTGAAAAGTATAAAAAATTAAAGAAAGAGAATTTGAATTTAAAAAAAAATTGTTATCTTCATATCACTTGACACTTGAAGATGGTTTGGTGCTATGTGTTCTGTAAATTTAATTTTTGTAGAACCCAATCCGTAGCTTTTTATTTTTGTAATTATACCCATCGATCGAGATGAATTCATAAACCCTAACTTTTGCTCATAAAACTGCAGGCCAAAAAAAAAAAAATTTACTTTAGTCATAAACCAAAAAAAATTCACTAACAATTGCAGTACTGAAACAAAAACTAGGTTTCAATTCAAAAATAAAAAACCAAAATGTATTTAAAAATTGAAGACATCTCAAACACAGCTCCCTCTCGCTTCGTTTCAAAGTTCAGGCATGTTACAGTACAAGAAAAAAATCCAGGAGTCCAGTTTTCTTTTCTGGACTCCACTTTTTTTCCCTGAATCTTATTATCTTTGTCCGTGTTTGTTAGTTCATTATCGGCGCCATTCCTGTCATGTTTTAAATTATTTATAATGGGTTCCACGATTTTGAAAATTTCATATAATAAAACTAATTAAGATCTAGCTATCATATAAGATTCACATTATATATTTTTCGGAATTCAAATTAAAAGATATCAATTAATTTTTAATGTGTACGAATTAGCGAAAGCGGACAAAGAAACACCCGACGGAGGGAGTACCATTTTTGTTCAAAGTTAGTTGCAAACCGAAAACGGGGTGACATATAACTGTCGCGTTTTGACCCGCGTGAAAAAACCGTTTCTATTTCACACCTGCGCAAGCCAAAAAGTCAACGGCCCAATCAAGACCTTACCTACAAAATCAAACACCGGTGACTATTCGACAGAGCCCTCGCCTACAAGGGCCGCCACGTGCCCTTTCCCCCGTCACTAATCCCCAAAAAAACCAAACCCCAACCGCAAGTAATATTTTCCGACCGCCACGTCAACAGATTAAAAAAAATTATGCTAGGCCAATCCCGTCGCGACACGACTGCGGTGAGTGGGTCACTGCCCGTCACCCACACCCGAATGTGTAGGGAGACCTGAAAAATGGACATGTGGATGTGACAAATGGAAGGGTTAGGGTGTGTGCTGTGTATAAGGGGACTTTCTTTTTTTACCTTTTCATTTTATTAGGTGTGGGAATTTTCGACATGACACGAGAACATAATACGAAATTATCGGGTTAGGATCAGTTATTTCTGATATGAAACATAGGATATGACACGACACGATAACACGAAAAGTTAAACAGGTCGGGTTAGAATTGAGAGAATTCTGATACGAATACGATATGACACGACACAATACCCACTCCCACTTTTCAAAACTCAGGTGTCCGGATGTAGTTCAACTAATTCTAGAGGCACAATTCCACTGGTCACATGTGGAAAGCCCAATTAAAATCAGAGCAATTACTTCGTATAAACTGACTAGGGATTACCCGTGCCTAAAGGCACGAAACAACGCATTTTGAACACAAAAAGTTTTTTATCTGAATTTTTTTTGGTTTTGTTTTTGATCTCTCATCGCTATTTTCAATTTTCTCATCTAGAAACCCAACACCCTCTACAACCGGCGGATCGAATTTTCAAGAGATTATATCTATCCATTCGAAAATATACTTCATAATATAAATCTTCTAACCTTATGACCGGTAAATTTCTCAATTGATTGCTTTTAAGTTTTTTCCTTAAAAGACTTGATTATCTTTTTGAATTTAAATCAACTCAATAATTGATTTCCCACTAATGTTGATTTCCTTATATTCAATTCAATATTTGCTTTTAAATTGTTTCCTTTTAGGTTGATTTGCACATGTAGCTAAAAAATATTGAATTGAATGTACGGAAATCAACTTTAGAGGGAAATCAATAATTGATTTGATTTAAACTCAAAAAGATAATCAAGCTTTTTAAAGAAAAAAACTTAAAAGTAATCAATTAAAAGAATTTACCGGTCATAAGATTAGGAGATTTATATTAGGAAGTATACTCTCGAACGAACGGATATAAACTATTCAAAATTTGATTCGACAGTTATAGATGGTGTTGAGTTTATATGAGTAGACAAAAAATGCTCTATTTTATAATATAGATTCGAAAAGAATTGATCGCACCTATGAGATTTTGAATCTAAGACCTTAGGAGGAAGTAAATTTCTAAGTTTCGGGCCTTGATTACCTTTTTCTTTTCTTTTTTCCCGAAGTGTGAAAGCATAAAGAAAGCAAAACGATAAAGATACGTATAGAACAAAACCAGGACCCGTTCGTTTAAGGGTTTTGGATTTTAATCATTATCTTATTTCTTTCTAATTATTCATTTCATTTTTCTCTCTATCTATCTCCAATCATTATCCCTATTTCCAATCATTATTATATTTCTTACTACACTTATTACCTAAAAATCCAAATCCAAAATCCCAAAACAAACGGGCTCCTGTTCGGAAGCAACTCGACTAATTCTAGAGGAACAATTCCACCAATCATATGCGGAAAGCCCAATTAAAATCGGAGCAATTACTTCGTATAGTCTGGCTCCAAAAGAGTTGATAGCACTTATGAGAATTCAAATTAAACCTCTTAGTTTCAGGCCTTCATTTACCTCCCCCCAAGTGTGAAAAGCATAAAGAAAGCAAAATGATAAAGATACATAGAGAAGAAAACCATGTTTGAACGGGCTCCTGTCCGGAAGCAGCTCGACTAATTCTAGAGGAACAATTCCACCAATTATATGCAGAAAGCCCAATTAAAATCGGAGCAGTTACTTCGTATAGTCTGGCTCTAAAAGAGTTGACAGCACTTATGAGATTTCAAATTAAACCTCTTAGTTTCAGGCCTTCATTTACCCCCCCGAAGTGTGAAAAGCATAAAGAAAGCAAAACGATAAAGATACATAGAGAAGAAAACCATGTTCGCTTGCATTGAAGTCAAGCAACTCTCACCGTTTTCCTCTCAAGAGTCTAAGTGGGAGCAAAATCAATCAACACTACGATCGAGTACCTCAATCTTAATTTTGTAATGGACTTTAATTTGCTCAGAAATATTTAGAAAAGTGATATAGTTACATTTATTTGTTAATAATATATGTGTTATGACCTCAACTCTAAGAGGTTTTGTTGAATGAGAGCGTAATATCATCATCCCGAGTTCACAAGTTCGATTTTTCCTGTTAGCAAAACTTCTCAGAAGCACCGAAAAATTTATCTAGTCATTACTTTCAGAATTTCCCGAGAAGTACTAGTCAACGCGAGTTTAAGCTCACCCGAAAATTGAATTATCAAATATTTAAAAAATTCTCTTGTATAAGCTATCAAGTTAATTAGAAAGATATATAATTAAGCATAACACGCGCTTGCAGCGTCAGTGGGTATCTTAGAACTTTATATATTGCTGCTGGTAGGCAAGGAGTACTATTATTATTAATATTATTTGTTGTCTACCCAAAAAAAGAAAAAAACAGAAAGAAAGATTAGCAGATTGTTAAGCAACCCCATGGGGTTGTTTGGCCAATTTGAGGCATAAGAAAATAAGTAAGTATTTATCTTTTATGAGGTCGTATGTTCGAATCTCATGGATTGGAGTTCAAACATTCCTGATCTTACAGTCCGTGGATGGTTTGCCCGGTCGTAAATTTTAATCAGGGTTCCGAAACTAGTTGAGATGTGTGCAAGTTGACCTGAACACCGGATTATTAAAATAAATAAAAGATTTTGGTACTCTTTTAAAGGTAACCACGTATTGCCTAAAAATTAGGTGATCTTCGATTAAATAAGATCTGATACTTTATACTATTATTGGATTAATTGAATGTGTCACAGCTCCCAACTGTCAAAAAAAAAGTAAAAGATTAGTATAAAAAAAAAAAAATAAGATCCGATATTTTATAAATACTGTTAAAATATTTTTATATACTTGTGCCCTTTTTTAGTGTAAAATATGCCTAAAGTACTTCTGTTCAAAACTAAAAGATTCTATACAGCGTATAGTTGCCGGTTTATAACTAAAGCTCCAGATATTTTGATTTTCGGATTAGCGAAGCAATGTTACTCACAGTGTTAAACAAACTAAAAGAATGACCTATGCACGAGAAGATAAATCAGCAGGATCGGTTGAAGAATGATACTCCACATGGGAATATTTATGGAATATCTGAAAAGTATATGGAGAAAAAGTATGTATGATAAGCAAATAAGTTTCCGGGGTGATACGATTTGATGTATTTTTCTGATAACTCAGAGGTATCTAGATGAGCTTATGCGAATTCTGACCGATTCTTAAAGGACCGATTCCGTCAGATATGATGATGTACTTGATCATGATATTTTCGCGTACTATCTAGTACTAACCATTCTTTTTTTTTTGGACATTATTCATAGCTTGCATATGGGGTTATCAGGCCAGAGTCAAAATCGAGGCTGATTTCCAATTTATAAAATTTGGAGTTCATAATTAAGTTTTTGCGGCAGATTTTCGCATGGATTAGATTTAATTCACGACACTCAGAGGTTTTGCAAACAAGTCAATCTATATTAAATGTGAAATTGATTGGCAAAAAGGAATTATAATTGTGTAAATATTCCGGCTACCAACGACGAAAATATGGAGTAGTTAACAAGTTATTGTTTTGTTTGACTAAGAAAAAAAAACTAGCTATTGTTTCATGAAGCTGGTCGTTGAAGGAATCTTTCTGATGATTGTGTTTGAAAACTGATCTTTGACAAAAACGAGCCCATCTAATTACTTCTTGTGTTATTATGAGGTGTTTATTAACTACTAGTTCGGAAAATAAGAAAAACTTTTCGAGTTTCACTTCTGTCACGAGTCAAAATGTGACAATGAACTAGCTTTTGGGACTATATATACGTTAAGTTACCAAGATGGCGAGGGGATCATGGCCGGCTCTGGCCTCTTTTCAGTCAAATTTTTATATGCTATTTTTTTTTTCCACAGAGAGAGAGAGAGAGAGAGTGGAGATACCAAGACTCAAAAAAGGCCTGTATAATGGCATACAACACAGCAAGGGTGCCACCACCCAGGAAATCAAAGCCTAGTTTTGGTATGATACTTGGGAAGAGCTAGCAGCTATACATACGTGAAAGCGAGACCGATCGAGAATGCGAAAAGGATGACAAAACTATTTAGAGGATTCAACAAACCTTATTTCCTGTCTCGTTAATTCCACAAATTACGTTTTGAGTTTCGAAGTTGAGAAGAGAAAACAAGAGAAAGAAAGTATTTGTGTCATTTTCTAGTCTCTTCTCAAGGTCACAAACAAAGCATAGGCTATGTTCAGCCCAATCATATCCTTTGGGCCTTCATAAGCCTAATACCTGGAAAATCTCCCATAGTATTTGGACCAGAGTTGTGCAGGCCTGTTCCATCTTAAAACTGGGCTTGATTTACAATAATAACCTTGACCAGCTAGATAACTGAGAGGGAAAAAGAAATTGTAGAAAACCTTTAACTTGAGTAATTGCTGGAAAAAAGTATAGATTCTTCGAGAATAATTGCGAAAAATGCGTTATTATTTTAGTATCAAATGTTATCGAGATGTACTATTATAAATTTATTTACAATCGTAATTCATTATTGGACAGTAGAGGATGCAGGATTTTTTATTAGCGGGAGCCCGAAGCTCCTTATGTGTACATTAATGTCAAAAGTAAATTTCATGAACATATATATGTATATATACACACACTTGCTAGCTCTAAGATAAAGATGAGATTGGGTGTCTATCCATAACAACCATTTTATTTTAACAAGGACCGATAAATGGTTGATAACTTGATTATTGCTTTTCTTACTCAAATCGATCTCTCTCTTTTTTCCGTAATCAATCTCTCTCTCAACTTGTAGAGAAATAGAGAGCGGAAGAAAATGTTACAAAAAAAAAAGGAGAGAGAGATTTGGTAAGAAAAGCAACAATTAGGTTTTCTTTTTTGTTTCTTTTCTAATCTCTCTCTCTCTCTCTCTCTCTCTCTCTCTCTCTCTCTCTCTATCTCTCTCTCAACTTGGAGAGAAATAGAGAGAGGAAGAAAATATTACAAAAAAAAAGGAGAGAGAGATTTGGTAAGGAAAGCAACAATTAGTTTTTCCTTTTTTGTTTCTTTTCTAATCACATGACTACTATTTTAACGAAGAGTAATCCAACATGATAAAGATAGAGATAGAGAGGAAAAAATTAATAAATATTACTAAAAAAAAAGAGAAAGAGATTTGGTAAGGAAAGCAATAGTTAGGTTTTCCTTTTTTGTTTCTTTTCTAATCACATGGCTACTATTTCAAGGAAGAGTAATATGATAAATATAAATGTTGCTCTCACTTGTATGCCTAGACATTTTGAAAAAAAAAGCTCTATTTATTGGCATTTTGAAAATGTCTAGTGCTTGGCGATTTCCTAATCCTAAATTAATGGGTTGCCCCAAGCGTAGGGCGGAGACTTTCGTAGCACAATATCCGGTAAGTCCGGAGTCGAATCCACAGAGACGGTGATGTGTGTTGATTAGAAATTCGGGTTGTTAGAATTTAAACGGGCTCTTAGGTAGCCACCCCTTGTCGGTTGTTTGAGATTAACTAAAACCTAAAAATTGATTGGTATTTTTCAAATAATAAAAAGAAAGGCACGGTCGTAGGGTTCATAACACTCGCAACCAGTCCGGATTAACCTGTTCCATAATTCGGTTTTCTTTAAAACGTTCCACTTTGGATTGAAAAAGATACTCCACAAGATGCGAGACCAGATGGTCGCCGTTCACCCATGCTCAGCGGAGAATGAGTTTTGGACCCCCATTCTGCCGTTCACATAGGCTCCGATAATGCCCGGGTTCGTCTGCGGGAAGTATTTTTCCAATCTAAAATTATCTTTTTCATTGTTTGAAAATAAGAACAGTGTCTGGACCAGTCACGGTGTGCTAATCACCCTGCGACCCTACCCATACGACTACTCACTAATTATTAAACAAAAAACAAAATAAACCTTAACTTGCATCATGTTTGAAATCTAATTTAAACAAAAGATAACAACTAATTGAATATTGACGAACAACTTTAATAAAGAACAAAAATCAATACGAGTTATTAGAGTGCAAATAATTAAATAAAACTTTAAATAACATGAATTAAATAAAACTCGAAAGAAAATTGTACGATATTGGAACCTAAGAAGTGACTGGGCAGCCCCCGTTCCTTCTGCGTCTAAATCAGATTCTTTTTTTCCTTTTTTTCCACGCCCAGGGAGCCGTCCCAAAAGCTGCCAAAAATAATGTCCGAAGGAGTCCCCCGATGTGCGCAGCTCCCCTCCTTTTTATATTCTTCTGTAGCCATTAAAAAATTACTAACCCTCGTGGGCCGTGGCTTAGGCCTAATTCCTTTCTCTTTTTATAATAGAGGCCCAGCCTTGTACCACTTGAAAAGCCCTTTTTCTTATTTTCTTTTTCAGCGGTACTCCATATTAAGTTTGGCCCACCATTAAGTCATCAACTAATAAACATTAGGCCCAATCAATGCAATTGCAATTCATTTTCCCCAGTGATGCCCGTGGACTAAGGGGGTGTTCCAACTCTAAAAAAAGAAGGTTTTAGAAAAAGGAAGGTAATTTCAAGCTCAAAAATTATATGTATATACAAATAATTTTCCTACCAATATAGATTTTGTTTGATAGATTTCATTGAGATCTTTTATACGATGCAAGAAAAATCAAAAAATTATTTTTTATTTTTATTATATTTGAGTTTGAAAATTGAAGAAAAAGAACTTTTTAAAAAAGAAGGTGAGTTGGAACTAGGGTTGCAAACGATCTGAGCCGCTCGCGAGCGGCTCGGAGCTCGGCTCGATAACGGCTCAGCTCGGCTCGGTTAGAGACAAAAACGAACGAGCTCGAGCTCGAGTCCTGGGCTCGTTTCATAAACGAGCCGAGCTCGAGCTAGTCAAAACTCGGCTCGAATTGGCTCGCGAGCTCGACTATATTATATATATTTATATATATATGATCCGAGCCGCTCGCGAGCCGCTCGGAGCTCGGCTCGATAACGGCTCGGCTCGGCTCGGTTAGAGACAAAAACGAACGAGTTCGAGCTCGAGTCCTGGGCTCGTTTCATAAACGAGCCGAGCTCGAGCTAGTCGAAACTCGGCTCGAATTGGCTCGCGAGCTCGACTATATTATATATATTTATTTATATATATTTGTTTCATAAACGAGCCGAACGAGCCGAGCTCGAGCTCTGTAAATACTTATCGAGCCGAGCTCGAGCTCGAGTTCTGCAGCTCGTCACGAGCTCGAGCCGAGCTCGAGCCAACTAAATTTTTGGCGAGCCGAGCTCGAACACTCTAAAACTCGGCTCGGCTCGGCTCGTTTGCAGCCCTAATTGGAACACCCCCTAACTCTTGACTCCATATAACCTTCCAATGGTCCGCTTCGAACACCATTTAATATTCTTAACTTTTTGCTTGTTTTATCAAATCTTCCAAATACCTACAATACAAGAATAAAAGCATAAAACTTCAAATAATAATATAAATGAGACTTAACAAAGATAAATTAAGAGGCGCTAATGTGAACATTTACGCGCCTATCATCTAGGCATACAAATGAGAGCAACATTTATTGCCATGGAATTATTTTTTGTTAAAATAGTAGTCATGTGATTAAAAAAGAAACAAAAAAAGAAAACCTAAATATTGATTTCCTTACTAAATCTCTTTCTAATAAGGACTATTGGATCATGTTTTCAAAGCACCGTTATGAATTTAATCTTTTTTCTGATATATCCATTTTCTTTGCAATCGTGGCACAGAATGTATCCAATTTATATAGAAGTTCTTTGTTTTTTCTGATTATCATCCAATTTATAAGATGAGATTGGTTGGTATTAACTTATGTTTATCAAGAGTATTATAATTTAATTTTCTCCGTTATCATATATAATCCCTTAAACACATGACTTAGCGTACTGACTGGACTTCTGTAGACATATCATTCTTTTTTAGGATTGGGAACGAGAAGTCTCGAAACTCAAAAGGATCAATATGCTTGAAGATTTTTAGTCTTGAGATGTTTTTTTTTTTTTTTTTTTCGACAAACAAAACTATTTTATAATAACTCGAAAGGATACTTCGAGGAGGCTCGAGCATGGCAAGTATACACACTTACTGGAGTACCCTCCAACAAATAGTTAGAAGACATACATCTCAACAAACAAACCATTTTACAGCTTTTACAATTTGACTCCATCCAGAAAAATCCTCCACCGAGTACATTTTAATGTCGAATTTCGCCTTTACCCACATCGCAACTCTAGTTTTGATGAATTCGCCCACTTCCCCAAAATTTGCAGTAGCATTGCTGAATACATAAGCATTTCTTAGCAGCTACAAGGACCACAATGTTGCGTAGAAGGTAACTTCCTACAAGTGTTTCTCCCAATTCCTGAATCTACTGTCACCCCACCAAATGAACTGGTCTTCCAAAGAAGGAGGGCACACCCAACTTACATGCCATCAATCCAATATCCGCGACCAAACGTCCCAAGAAAATTGGCAATGCATGAATAGCTAGTAGCCACCTTGGATTGAATAGCGATCAAAGCGAAAATTTCCACCATTGGGGGGGTACAGATTCTTCCATAGAGCTTTCATCACCAGACTTCTTGAGTAGCTTCCGTTCTCCCACTAGATATACACTGATTTCACCGAAAATTGATTATTAGAGGACCATTTCCAAATCACAGAATCTGGTCTGGCCGAATCCAGAGATACAAGTTGCAGCCTCTATTTTAATTCCTCCACTTGAAGGTTTTCCCAGTCACGTAAATCTCTGCTAAAATTCAGATTCCAACTGCCCTTCTCAGGTCCACCCCTCATCACACTGACTACTGCTTATTTTTTAGAAGAAATTAAGTACAACCGAGGGTACTCCTCTCTAAGAGTTATATCCCCTGGCCAAACATGATTTCAGAATAAAATCTCCATACCTAAGTGGATCTGTAAACGAAACCCCTCTTGGATGATAGTGCCTAGGGGTGTGCAAAAAATCCGTGACCCGACGAATCCGACCCGAAGGGTCTTGGGTGGGGCCAAACATGTGGTTCAGTCAGGTATGGGTTCATTATTTATTTATTTTTTTGTAAAAAATCAGTTTTCGATTCGGGGCTCGAGGTATTGTTTTTCTTACCCGACCCGATCCGACCAATGCATATAGATTACTTCGGTTTTGATCAGACCCGACCCGACAAAAAAAAAAAATCGGGCACGCGAACGGTTATTCCCACTCGTTTGGTTCGGGGCTGCTTGCTCGGATGCTTCTTGTGCTGATACCCGACATGTTGGGTCGGGGTCGGGGTCGAACCCGACCCGTCCGACCCGTGCACACCCCTAATAGTGCTGATACAAGAAGATACATCCCCAATTGAACAAATGTCGTTCTAGATTTGAGTAGCCCTTCCAGATACCGGCATAGAAGGAAATCAACAGCCATGCTCCAAGTTATATTTCCCTCTAACGACCCTCACCCAAAGAGACTCTCTGTCCTTATGAAATCGCCATCACCACTTAGCCAAGAGGGCCAGATTTTGGACCATCAAATTCTTCACGCCTAAACCACCAAACTCCTTCTTCTTGCAAATCACCTCCCATTTGCCTAAGTGGAGTCTTCTCTTCTCAATGGTGTCTCCCTAGAAAAATTTCCTTTGTATTTTCTCTATCACCTTTGCTACCATTGCTAGCAGTTTAAAAATTGACATAAAGTAAATGGGTTGGTTGGCCAGAGACGAATTGATTAAGGTAAGTTTACCCCGGAAGAGTTGTATCTACCACGCCACACACTTAATTTTTTTCCATCTTCTCCACTACAGGATCCCATTCTTTAACACCGTTGGGGTTAGCATCCAAAGGCAAGCTCAAATATTTGATCGGCAACCGTTCCACTTTACACCCCATAACTTGCGCCAAAGACTGCACATCCTGATGAGGAACTTTAACACCACATAAAAAGTTTTTGGAGTAATTAATCTTCAGTGCTGACTTGAGTTGAAAACATCTAAGAATTCTTTTGATGTTAATAAGCTCCTCCAGGTCATTGTTACAAAACATAATCGTATTATCCACAAATTGAAGGTGGGATACCACAACCTCATTTACCCCTTCATGTTTTTTTTTTTAAAGATGTCTCCTCGAGGCATGCATGTTAGTTAATGTATATCATTTTTTATCTTAATCGGTGTTTTGGATTGTGTTTTTTTGTTTGATCAAGTTTTATGCGTTTGAGTTTTACTTGGTTGAATTTGTTGTTCAGTATTTATTTGCGTGTGCTGAATATTCGAGCTGTGCCTTTAGGCACGGGCATATATGCGTTGGTTAATAAACATAACATGCAGGTCCCTAACAAACTAAACTGGAAAAAAAAAAAACCCATACTTAACATGCAGATAAGTCGAGTGGACTTGTCTTGCAAGTGATGAATCCTTTACGGCACACCAACCTCTCTTATAGTCATTAATTTTTTCCATGCATATCTCCATCACCTCACAATTAAGGTCAAAAGTGTACGTAGCCCATAATTCTTTTGTTGTACACATAAGAAAAAGAGAGGATAATGTTTTAAGCTTGTAATTGCAACAATATTGGATATTACATGCTCCCACCATATCCATTCATGCATGCATCATATTTCTTGTCTAGCTACCACATGCATCTGCTGCAAGCCAATATAGTTTGTTAATTGGAATTATTTGCAACTACTTGCTTTGTCCGTTACGAATTTTATTCTTTCGTTGTAAAAAAAATGGAATCTTTCTGTTGCTCAGGCATAAGCACTCCATGGCTACTTCAGCTCTTTTTGGAAGATAAAGAAAGTTCCGTCACTTTGGGGATTGAGAGAGAGAGCGTGTGTGTGTTTAACAGAAGGACTAAGACATGCACGAAATGATAGGTCCAAAAAGTTCATATAAGAAGATACTTTAGACAAAAAGACAGATGTTTGATATTTTTTTGTCTTTAATAAATTTCTTTTTGCTTTTGGGCAATTTTTTTTTTTTAGAGTCCTTTTGTGTAAATGGATAATTAATGTAAAAAATATGATGTGAATCTAATAAAAATTCAAAATACAGTAAAAATAAATAAAACACACAAAACAGAAAATTTTTTTTTACAAGAATGGAGGCTATTTATGCTAGCACATACACCTACTTTAACTACTATTAACCCGTCTTCCCAACAAGGATTACTGCAAAAAAAGTAAACTTTTATGAATTCTCTAATATCAGCATGGATGATTTGTCGTTGACCAGAGTGAAGAGGAAATGGTCGAAGAGTTACGGCCCTTAACGGTGGCCCGGACAACACCTGACTGTTGAAAAAGAAAAAACGAAAAAAAAGCGCAACTACTATTGCCCCTTCAAGTTTAAACCTTCAAACAGCAGATGAATCACTGCGTAATGATCTCATGAAAATCGTCACGCAGTCGACTCGGCCTTCGTCAACGACGTGATAGTCACCGACGATCCCAGCAACAACGTCCCAACCTCAGCCGTTAGCGTATCATACCTCAAGAAAAACTCCACCAGCAGCACCCTGGCCAGTAGCACCACCACATCCTTCGCCGGACACTGCTTGTTCTCCGCCGTCGGCTCATCGGTCTCCCTCCCATTCGACCAATACACATACTTCAGCAACTTCTCCCCGTCCCCTACGAACCTATCCGCCACAAACTCCTCCGGATTCTCAAAAACCCTCCTGTCTTTCGTCGCAAATGGCTGATTACCGAAGATCATCTCCCCTTTCTTGATCTCATACGCCGCGTCATGGCTGTGGACCACCATGTCAACCTTAGCCTTGCCGTACTGGAATGGAACCGGCGGCTCGATCCTCATCGCTTCGTAAACCACTGATTTAAGCAGACTCATTTTGTCCAAAGCCGAAAATGTGACCCCGCCTTCGGACTCAACGACGGTCCTGATTTCGTTAGCTAGCCGCCGGTGTAAACTCTCCCCTGCGGTTGCCACCCACTTGATAAGAGCAGGAAACAGAGTTTTCATTCCTCCGTATGCGTTAAACCCAGCCATGAAAACCAAATTATGACAAGCTTCATCTCGTTGAATCCCTAATTTCTCTGCTTCGTCCAGTATTTTCGACGTGGAAATATAAAACCCGTCGTAAAGTCTTTTATAAGCGGATTTTACAGGGAAAAACGGCAACGGTAATGTGTGGAGCAAAAAATCTTCGAGAAAGTTGGGGAGGTATTTTAATCCGAGGGTTATCAGGGGTGCAAGTTGAAAGAATAGCCATTCCGTAAACAGTTTTGATCCGTCCGATCCGATCTTCGTATCGGAAGGACTGCGATCGCAGAAGAGAGTGAACACGAACGAAAAGGATATGTCGTCGCTCAACGTGTTGAAATCTGCTTTGCCGTTTTTCGATAGCTCGGCTTCGACATTTGCGAAGAGATGCGAGAGAGAGTTTTGGAAAAGCGGGATGAACTTGTTGTGTCTGGCGGCGAGGAGAGAGAGGAACCAGCCTTTGAAGACCGCGTGGTTGGGTTCGGAGGGGTCGAGGTAGGCGCAGACGCGGTGGCCGCCGGTGAAGGCGGGGGAGGGGAAGAAAGTGCCGTCGAGGACGTTTTTCTTCTCGACCTTCGCGGTGTCGAAGAGGACGGGAAAACTGATGGCGTCGAGGACGGCGATGACTTTTGGGTTGCGAGCAATGAATGGCCCTGGTGGCATATTGGTCCGGAAGATTGTGGAGTTGTATTTCTTGATTCGGGATTGGAAGAATTCGTCCTTGCCTTGGTTGTAGAAGTAGTCATATCGGTCTCTTATTGGGCCGAGAAAGGGTAGGCCGTAGTCGCCGGGGATTTTTTTTAACGGGAGGTTTGATGGTGGTGAGTCGCCGGAGGTTGGTGGAGGAGAGGAGGAGGAAGAAGATGGAGATGAAGACATTGTTTGAGGTGTGGGTTTTCTGTTTCTCATTGGTAGATGTTTGTTATTATATACTAACTAGCGGGTGAACGTAATACAGTTTTAACTTAAATAAGTTGTTTATTCTATCCATCCAATTTAATCTACTCATTCTCTACCTCACTTTAAAAAGCTCATGCCAAGATAGAGAGAGGTAAAAAAAAAAAAAAAAGAGGCAATAATTTATCGGTTAAGTATCAATCCTTTTGAAATAATATTAACTTAAAATGGAAAAAACCAAAAGATAATAAATTGGAAAGGAAAGTGTGTATGTTATTGCAACAACAGAGGTCAAAGTATAACTTAAGGAAACATTCTCTAAATCGGACGGCTATAATCTTAGCTTGAAGGAGATCAACGGATGTAGAGATGCTCATGTTTATATGTGTAGACAAAAACCGGGTTGACCTATGATTTCTTGGTGGGAAATTTTGAAAATTACGTACCAATTATACAACTAGAAAATTGTATTAGTAGGGTCACATCCAGCAATATTATTTTCAAAAAAGAAATCTGTACACTTTCTAAAAATCTGTCACACCTAATTTGAATTTATTTTAAACTACTTCTTCAAGAATCCTGTTAGAAATAGTTTTTCACTATCACCTTTACTTAGAGTAGCAAACAAGGGGGGGAAAATCACAAATAAATTCATGTTTCAGAAAAATTTATAATTTCAACAAAAAAAAAAAAGTGATATTAGAAACATTGCTTAGCAGTCTTTAATTATAAGTTTACTGTTACGCCGGCCTCGTGCTATATTGCTTAGCATCCAATCTTGGACTCGCGTAGGCAAAAGCAAATCAAAGCACGCCAGGAATTACACTTATGATAGATAGCAAATCAACAGCCTATCGACCATGTATTGATTAATGGTTCAAGAGGAGTTCTTTGTGTTGGAATTTGATCAAAAACAGTTATATCAGTAATGTAAAAGATATAAAGAGGTATTTTAGGAAAAAGCTAAATGACAAAGGAAACAATTTTGATTGCTAGGTAGGGCACTTGAACCATTTTAATTACCATTACCTGTAATTAATGTGTCGTGGCAGCAACAGAATGCCCCGTGGCATTAACAACTTCCTAATAACAATGATACATATCGATAACGTACGTCGTACGGGAAATTAAAATAAGTATCACCATGACTTGACAAAATCAAGTCGATAACACATGATTAAAAATAAGTGTGAACATGATTTTACATAACCCCTTGTAATTTTGTGATTAATTAACCGTTTCATAAAATAAAATAAAAAAACATGTGACTAATTAAAAGAGGTGTGAACATGATTTTACAAAAGTACCCATTCCATTATGCTAACCACAAAGACGTCATTGAACATGATTGTACAGTCTCCTTCTACTAAGGGCGCCCTTAACTTGCTAAGTTAAGGATCTCATAAGTTTGACATTATTTTCAATAAATTTTTGATGATCCAAACAGTTTAATGTGTTTAAAACATGATTTTTAAGGTACTTGTGAGAAATCGGCAAAAAATATGACCGGAAAGGGCATGATCCGAGCAGTTTTTCATAAAAAAATTGTAAATGTATTTTTATGAAAAACTGTTTAGATCAAATCCTTTCCGGTTATATTTTTTGCCGATTTACCATGTATACTCTTAAAATTACGTTTTGCAAATATTGAACGGTTTGAATCATCAAAATTTGATCGGAAAAAAAGAAGTCCTTAACTTAACAAGTTAAGAACGTCCTTAGTAGAAGCTTCGTGTATATATGTATATGCAAGTCATTTACTAGTTTTTGTTTACATAGAGAGCAATTAAGGACGGAGCCAATAGAAGTTCAAAGTTTAGAGAATCTTTTTTTTTTATTTTTGGTTTTATTGCCAATTTTCTCTCCACATTAATTGAAACCCCAACCTCACTGCATCTACATGTATGGTAGATGTTGTACTTATCCTCTTACAAAATTTTGTACTTATCCTGTTTGTTGAGGTACTTGTCACCTGGCAAGACAAAGCTTTGAACGACATGTGATTGTCATGTGACATGTGATTGTCATGTGTAGTGGCGAAGTCAGGATTTTGAACCCGAGAGATCGATTTGATAGACATATATTTTTTATTAGAACATATATTAATTATATCATAAAATTTTTATTTTTCAATACATTATATTTGTACATTGAAATGATTCTAGCCTATTGTAATTAAAGTATATCAATCATTTTTTTGGGCTACTCTAATAGTCACATGCTTATTTTTTATTTATTGAAAAAAATTGAGAATAAAAATGTAAAATAACCAATTTTTTTATCAAATTAAACTAAAATTATAAAGATTTTAAGTAGTCATACACGAATAATTATAAACAATATTCAAAATCAAGTATATAAAAATATAAAAATTATTAAAACTTGGAGGCTCGGGGGCGCCCCGGGCCCCAACATAGCACTGAAGATCTTGAACATTTTCAAACACACTTTTCTTGATTTTCACTTCCTTTTTTCTTTTCAGAAAAACCAGACAAAGTGTTAAATTGTTTGATGATTCAACTATTAGACAATCATGGATGAGAAAAAAAAATTTATGACGGAGCCGTGAAAATACTTGACGGAATTCGTGAGTATCCAAAAGTGTTTTGGACGGTCCGAATTTAAAAAAAATTATTCGCTGGAAATATATATATATATTTTAAATTTGAACCGTGATTGCCGAACAGACGACTGAAATTTCGTGAATAAATTTCTCTCGTCGTGGATATGGGCCTGCCAGCCAAAGTGAGCTCATGGAGGAGTGGAGCATCTTCTAACAAGAAATGGAAATTACAAAACGGTCTTGCTATTGTCAGCTCACTGGGTTGGCGATAAGCACACTGAAAGACAGAAAAAATATGTATTTCTGTGTATTTTTTTTACCCTTTAATACACATTCATACACTCATTATTGTCAGCCCACTGGGCTAATTTTAGAATTTTCCATTACGGAAAAACGATTGACAAGATGACGAGTTGCCTCCATCTTTGTTAAATTTAATCTCCAAGATTTTCTCTTTTCATCTCAACGCAACTTTGAACCACACTGCACACACGCAATACCTGAAACTCAAAAAGTTTTCTTTATGAAAATCCAAGAAATTCCAGGGCCTGGATAAGACTTTGGAACACCCTTTTGTTCTTTTAATTGGCATAGACCCAAATCATCTAGTATAATGTATCGGGAATTGTCAGGATAGCTCAGCTGGGGTAGAGTTTAAGATTGAAAATTATTACGTCACAAGTGGTAAGGCTCGATGAACAGAATTGAAATAAATGGCAAAAAATTGTAATATGTTAAGAAAAAAAATGAGGAGGTCAATTTGTTCTGAATTTATTGAAGATATGAAATGATAAAAGATGAATGGTGTGCTCGGGACGGGTTCATTCTACTTACTCACCTTTCAAATTAGTAGAAAGGTGATAAAAAAAAATTTAAAGCTAATTTTTGTAAACTCATGCATCTCAACCAAATACAATAATTGGGTCCACACGGAGAGAAGTTTTTGGGTGCAAGGAGGGTGCCACGTGGCGATACCTAACGCGCATTCAAACCATCCAAACATTCAAACCATCCAAACATACTTTGAACCGTCCAAATCCAAACTCGCCGCCCCCGCCACACACACACACCACCCCCCCGGCGGCTCCCACGTTGCACTTACCTTTAGTGTTGGCAAATCAATTAGCCACGCTTTCTTCGAGTAAAAACGTACAATTCTGGTCATAGGTTCAATTTCGTGATCAGATGAAATTTTGAACTCTTTGACTACCATGTCCTCTCTGTCTCCTCCGAGAGGCGTAACTAGAAATTTGTATCAGTAAGGTCACAATCTAGCAATCTTATCTCCAAAAAAGAAATCCATCGATCCACTTTCTAAAAATCTGTCACACCTAATTTGAATTTGTTTTAAACTAGTATTTCTTCAAGATTCCTGTTAAAAATAGTTTTTCACTATCACCTTTTCTTAGAGTAGCAAACAAGGGAAAAGAAAATCACAAATAAATTTATGTTTCAGAAAAATTTATAGTTTCATTATTACTTTTGCAAGTAACATGAATAATTTTTTAGTTCTTAACGGACTGTTGGATGTGCTTCTTTGTATATTTTGTTGTATCCTAGCTCCTTGAGCTGAGATGGATCCCCCTCGATGTATGTTTTATAAAATAGTTCGTTTGCCGAGATTTTTTTTTTTAGTTCTTAACAAGTCATCTTCTACTTTAAAAAGGAGGAGTCATTGATAGATTTAAGGAAAAAAAAACAAGGGAGAAAAAATGAAAAAGAACCTAGTTCGACTTGCATTTTGTGATGAGATCGTTATTGTAATGTTGTAAACACCGATACCCTTCTCCATTACATATTTTGGTGGAATTCATACATCAACATGAATATGTGGTGAAATGTGACGGTGTCTGAAATGCATTCAGTAATTTGTTTTTTTTTTATTATGTGTTTTGAAGTACAAGAAAAAAACAAATTAAACAAAACAAAATCCAATGGGGTCCCTTCCATGGATTTAAAAATCGGCCGTTACGTCGCGTATCAAGTATCCATAAAACAGCTGACCGCCAACTCTCTCGAGGCCTTGGACAAAACCACCAAACAAGAAAAAAGAAAAAAGAGATAATAAAATTTCAGAAATATAGAGGCACCAGCTTCCAAATCATCACTAACATCAGCCTTCGTATTGTCAATCTCACCCTCTTCCAATTCGATAATTTTCTTCAAGTTATAGCTCTCACTCCCGAAAAATTTAACTCCCAACTTCATAAAAGCATAAAGTTGGCTAGAGTTTAAAAAAAATACATGTGATATTTTTTTTTGAACGGCAGAAGAAAGTTTTATTAATCTTTAAAATTGTCACAAAGACTAAAGGGAACAAGTTTAATTACCCCGGTCTTGTGACGCGATATTAAAAACATTGCATACGCAATTGTATATGGTAATAATAATAATAACAACGATACATATCGGTTAACACGTGACTTTAAAATAAGGATCGCCATGACTTGGCAAATTAAATCGATAACTTGTGATCAAAATAAGTGTGAACGTGATTTTACAGAAGTACCCACTCCATGATTAAAATAATGATTAATCCTTTGTCATTTTAGGGGTGTCTCGGGTGTGGTGTTCTTTCTGGCGGTTTTATGTCTTGGTTGGCTTCTTGCTATCCTCGGGTAGTTATTTTTTCCTTCCAGTTGCTGGCGACATATGATTCTTGGAGTAAGGGTGTGGCCTTCTTCTGTGGACTCGCTCTTGCTCTGCTTTGATGCCGCGTGCTTTTTGAATACTCTTAATCTTTGAAATTTATTTTTAAAGATTGATATTTTTTTTATTGTTCAAAAAAAAAAAAAGAAGTACCCACTCCATACGCTAACCACAAGACTTCATTGAGCCAAGTTGGTATAATTTATGAGAGTCATTCAAAAGTTTAGAGAATCAATTTTTTTTTTTTTATTGTCAATTTCCTCTCCACACAACCGTTCGGCCAAGAAATGGTAATTAAGGAAAAACAACTAGACGATCGAGGAGTCACCTTCAAAAAGAGCATCTCCAACAGAGGTGCAAAAGTCAAAAACTAAAAAAAAAATTGAAGATTCGGTCTTATTTTAGAAGATCAAACAAAACCCATCAAATTTCTATCCTAACAAACTTCAAATATTGAAGAATACATTTTTATTCCTTTTTACATTTAATAAACGGCTCAAATTTATTTACAGTACCGTAAATCTGAGCTGTTCATGGATCAATTCACGAATATTTTTCATGTATCATATCAAACACACACACACACACTCTCTCTCTCTACGTGGCATAACTAGAAATTTCTATCCACTTTTTAAAAATTGTCGCGAAATTTCTATCCACTTTTTAAAAATTGTCGCACCTAATTTGAATTTGTTTTAAACTATTTCTTCAAGATTCCTGTTAGAAATAGTTTTTCACTATCACCTTTTCTTAGAGGAGCAAACAAGGAAAAAAAACTTACAAATAAATTTATGTTTCAGAAAAAGTTATAATTTCTACAATTATTTTTGCAAGTAACATGATTAATTTTTTAGTTCTAAACGAATCGTCTTCTACGTAAAAAAAGGTGTCATTGATAGATTTAAGAAGAGGAAAAAACAAGGGAGAAAATGAAAAAAGACCTTAATTTGACTTGCACTTTGTGATGAAATAGTTATTGTAACGTTGTAAACACCAACACCCTTCGTCATTACATATTTTGGCGGGATTGATACATTTAGTCTAGAGAGCTTTACATAAATATGTGATAGAGAAGAGTGTTAAGATAGAATGTGAAGGTGTCTGAATACTCAATAATTTTTCGTGTTTAGAAGTACGAGTAGAAAAACAAATTAAACGAAACAAAATTCAGTGGGGTTCTTTCCATGGATTTAAAAATCGACCGCTACGTAGTGTATCAAGCATCCAGAAAACAGCCGACTGCCAACTCTCGTCAAGGCCTCAGACAAAACTAGGGTTGTTCAAGAAAAACCGAGAACCGGAAAATCGATCCAGACCGATCCGATCCGTGCTTTTTGGATTTTGTCCATGGATTAATGATCCGGATATGGATTTGAAAATTAAATAACCGTGTGATATGGATTAGGATTGGATTTTCATTTCAAAACCGTGGATTAACCGAATCAAACCATGAGATATTTAAAAAAAATAAAAATATAGATATGTGTGTGTAATATATATAAATAATTATAATTTTACTAATTTGCTTGTTTGTTTTAAGAAACTAATTTGCTATTTTTTGTTTGGCTTTTATGGGATGTGATAAGTAGATCATGCTTGACCAGAATTTGTGTATTTTGGACAATGCGTAGTTTTATTTGCTTGCTACCTTTACCATGTTTATTGCCTTAATGCCTTTATTGCCTTTACAATTTGAACAATGTTTTATAGAAATTAGTGTTTGCATTTTTATTTGGAATATGATCATGGTAGTAGCATCATTTTATTTTTTTTGGAAGGAAATCCGTGGATAAAACCGGAACCGAACCGTGAGACTTTTGGATTAGGATTGGATTGCATTTTCTAAAAACCGTGAGATGCGGATTAGGATTAGATTCATACTAATCCGATCCGATCTGGACCATGGACAGCCCTAGACAAAACTACCAAACAAGAAAAAGGAGATCATACTAAAAAAACAGAAATAGAGAGGCACCATCCTCCAAATTATCACTACCATCATCTTCATAACGTCAATCTCACCCTCTTCCAATTCGATAATTTTCTTCAAGTTATAGCTCTCCGCCCCAAAAAATTAAGATTTTTTATCACTAGGTCCAGAAAATAAAAAGTAATTGTCACCGGGTCTCCTCTAATTAATAAAACACTGAAACCCTATAAAAGTATCTAAAATTCCAAACCCTGAAAGTGCCTAAACCCTAAGGTACCTTATAAAAGTGCCTAAACCCTTGGATACCTTTTAAAAATGCCTAAATTCTTATAGTATCCTATGAAAGTGCTTAAACCGCTAAAATCCTATAATAGAAAAGTGCACCATAAAACCTCTAGCTATAAAAGTGCCTAAACTCTAGAGTTTTATGAAAGCACCTAAACCTAAACCCTAAGGTATTCTAAACCTTAAAATCCTAGGATACCCTAAAAGCCTAGGGTAGCACTTTCATTAATAATAAATGTATTTTCGTAAAAGTAGATTTAATGATAATTAAGTATTTAATCTTTCCTTAATGACAAATAATTTTCACTTTGTTGTACTTAGAGTTAAAAATCTCAAAATTTAACTCCCAACTTTATACCAGCACTCTTAAGTTGACTGGAGTACAAAAAAAAAAAAGAAAAAAAAAAGAAGTGATATTAAAATGATTGCTTTAGCAGTCTTTACGGAGTATATAATTACTCCACTTGACTATATATTATGCCGGCCTCATGTGGGATCTTAAAAACGGACATTGGCCGGTTTAGCAGGTGTAGGTTCAGCTAGCTATTATGCTTACGTAATTACGTACGTATGATAATAAAATAATGATACATCTGGATAACATGTGAAATTAAAATAAGTACGGCGCGCCCTCCGTTCCAAATTGATCAGAGTCTATTATTCTATTTTGAATTGTTCCAAAATAATAGCTCTTTCTCAAAAAATGAAAGGAAAGATTTGGTGATTTTTCAAAAGTGTCCTTTAAAGATGAATATAAGTATTATAAAGTGGATAGAATATATAGGTAATGGTGGAAATAATATATATTGTATGTGTAATCATTGTATGTCTCCTTAAATAATTGAAATCCTCCAAAGGAACTCTCAACTCGCGATAACGTGTGATTAATTAAAATAATTAATTGGGAACATGATTTTACTTAAATACGCTAGCTAACCACAAGACTTGATTAATTAATTGAGTGTTTACATGCGAGTCATTCAGTTTGTTTAGGCAGAGCAAGGGCGGATCCAAATATCATCCAATAGAAGTACTTTATTTGGGTTAGAGGAACTTTACCAGCTACTTCAAAGTAGCTCTGTCGCCATTTTACCTCTCAAAAAGGACAAATATACCCGAACAGCAGATTAGCTAAAGGGGGAGGCAATTTTCCTTCAGCTACAGTTCTGAGCCAAAAATGACTCACAACTATTCATCAGCAATCTACTTTTTTATTGTTTCCTCTCTTTCTCTCTCTCACTCTCTCTCTCTCTCTGACACTCTCCCACTCACTCTCTCTCTCTCTTTATTAATATTTTAATAAAGAATAGGTAAAATAGATTGTATTGGTGTAGTGTTAAAAAAATGTGAGTAGGTAAAATGAAAAATATACACTGTTCAAGAGCTTTTTTAGACAATCATTGGTAAACTTGTTCTTAGACTCCAAAAATAAGCCCACATAAGATTTCTTTAGTTTTTGTGTCAAAATGGAATGGTTTCGATTCTATCATTCGTACACATACACGCATATATGAAAAGTCTTCGATGGTAGATTTTGTACTTATTCTCTTATAAAATTTATGTTGCTATTAACAAAAATATCACATTAGTTATGCAAGATTTCGACCCATTACCTAAACTTTTTAATATTGAAATAGTCATGAATCGCAAAATCGTTTTAATATGTTCGTTTCCCCTTTCTTGGTCTCCATACATCAGTATTTGAGCTCCGTTCTGGAAAGGAAAATAAGTACTTATTTTTTAAAAAGGCAATTTCAAGCTCAAAAATCATGTGCGTACGCAAATTATTTTCCTATCAATATGGATCTTGTTTGATAGATCTCATTGAGATCTTTAATACGGTGCAAAAAAAATTAAAAAATTATTTCTCATTTATATTATTTTTGAGATTGAAAATATGAAATAATTACTTATTTTTTAAGAAGGTGTTCTGGAACGGGGCTGAAGTATAGTCTATGTTATTTAAGCTTTAAATATTGCATAAAAATATAGTTGTAAGTATATCACTGGTGAATATAAAATAATATGAGGAAATAACACTTGCCCTAATTTTTTCTATGGTTTTGCTAACCTCCGCCTATCAGGCGGAGGATAATATACACATTATTTCAAATAAGTTCGGATATTAACGTATATCTTACGGATTTTAATACACTTTCACAAATATCAATACACTTTTCTCGGATATCAAATGCAATATTTTACCTATTATCCTACCCATTTGGGCGGATTTTAGAATAATCATTTTTTTCTAATTGTCTCTTAATTACCCATATACTTTGGTTCGAACTTGTGAATTCATGGTTGTTAAAATCTTACGATGGATACGTACCCTACGATTTGTATCGTCTCCTTCTAAAAACGATACGTATCCTTCCAAAAACGATACGTATCCCACCCCGTATCCTTTTTGTATAGAAATCCTACGATGCGATGGCGTATCTTACGATATACTCCATAATAGCGTATCCCGATTCGGAACGCGCGTATCCTATGATTCCTTATTTAGTAGAAATCATATCATATTTTAAGAATTGGAACACAAACGAATTCTAAAATGTTTGATCTAATTATGATGGTATCTAAACCATTGAGCGAAAACCAAAATTCGAAGTCCGAATAGAAGAAAGAACATATTTCGATCATGTATTGCTTGACTCAGGCACAAGAAAGCCTAATTATGATAGACCATACTTGGGAGACTTGAAATTTTCCATTTTAAAAGCCTATTTTTCATACATTAAACACTTATTTTCATATATCCAACAGATTTTTAGAATATAATTAAGTATAAATATTATATTTATTTTTGTCAACGTATCTTACGATACACGATACGAATCCCGATATGATACATAAAATGAAATAAACGATATATAATACGTATCCCGATTTGAAAACATTACTTGTGATAAAGAAGAGAAAAGAAGAAAAAAAATTACTCCATCCATCCCATTTTTAAAGTCCACTATTTCATTTTGAGTTGTCTCTTAATAAATGTTCATTTTGTAAAGTTAGTGGGTAAAAGTTGATCATTTTGAAAAGTTAATGAGTAAAAGTGTAATTATGATGTCTTCATAGAGGGTAAATAGGCAAAATGGAGGTAAAAGTTGACGTGAAATGTGCAATGATAATATTTTCTCAATAAATTGAAGTTACGAAGCGGAACATTTAAAAAGTGACGGAGGGAGTATTGAATTTGTGGAGGACGAAAGAAAATTACAAAATAAGCACCGAAGATTTTTTTTCTTACATTTAACATTTTCAATACACTTTTCTTGATAAGTACTTTTCTTTCACTTCTCTTATTGCTTTTTTTTCAGAAAAACCAAACAAAGTGTTAAATTGTTTGATGAGTCAATTATTAGACAATCGTGGATATGGGCCTGCCAAAGTGAGCTCATGGATGATTAATATAAGAGTGGAGCATCCAACAAGAACTGGTAATTTACCTCCAAAAAGAGCATCTCCAACAGAGGTACAAAAGTACTTCTAAAGTTGGACTTAGGGGGAGGGAGGGGGGCTGCTGTCCCCTTAGGGGCAGCAGCGCGCTGCTATTCCCGAATTTGGGGCTCACTCCGGTCTTGATCCAATGATCGGAAACGTTCACTTCGTAGAGCTCGTCGAGTAGAACGACTATGCAAAAATTCAGTTTAATTGGATATCATTAAGTACTTGATCGGAACCTTTTTATCTTAAAAAGAATGGATCCGAAACACAGGATCAAATCCACTGTAACCCATGGACTAAGAGTTATATGGGCTCCGATCAGGTACTTAATGATATGCAATTAAGCTGATTTTTTGCATAGTTATTCTACTCGACGAGCTCTACAAAATGAACGATTCAGATCATCGAAACAAGACCGGGGTGGACCCCAAAATTGGGACAGCAGCCCCCCCGCGTCCGACTTGGGATATGGATCTATTGTTTGTTCATAGGTTTTACTTTAGTTTTTGTTTGCTCTGTTTTTTTTGGTTGATTTTGTGGGACTTTCTCTCACTCTTTGTGGATGTAGTTGTGGTGGTTTTTTTTATGTCGTCTTGATAGCTTTTTGAGGTTGGAGACGAGTTTTTTCTGTATGAGGTCCTTAATATTCGTATATGAGTTTAGACCTTCTTTGTGGTTG
Source organism: Rhododendron ovatum (assembly GCA_019656835.1). NCBI lineage: Eukaryota > Viridiplantae > Streptophyta > Magnoliopsida > Ericales > Ericaceae > Rhododendron > Rhododendron ovatum. Next base: position 4,881,040 of record CM033802.1, on the reverse strand, counting down.
CTACCTGTTTCCGACGTATGATTTATTTGTATCAACGAAAGAACTTCTAAAGTTTGACAAAAAAAAAAAAAACAGAGGTACAAAAGTCAAAAACTAAAAAATTTGAAGATTCAGTCTTATTTTAGAAGATCCAGTAGGACCTTCAAAAGTTAAACCACACTTCAAATTTATACCCTAATTTCAAATATTGAAGAATACATTTTTATTCGTTTTTACATTTACTTCTTTTTCTTTGTTCAATTTACTCTCCTAGATTTTCTTTTCATCTCAACACAAGTTCTGCAAAAATGTTCATGAAAATGAAGTTTAGATTCTAGAAATATCTTTTCTTCTATGGATATATATGTATTGATGATGGACAATCTCAATTTCCTTCTCGATCCTTTGAACCACACACACGATAGCTGAAACTCTTTTATTGTATAGTAAGGTAAGAAGGTTATAGGCGATCCTTTGCCTTCCCTGCCTCCGTTGCTAGAATGAACTCTACGCAGGTCCTTTTCCATGGCTGGCACTCAAACCATGTTTTGGGATCTGTTCCCCTTGTCGGGGGAGGCGGAGAAAGGTATGAGTATTCAACGGAATGGACTGGATGAGATGGACATGAAGATACGAGGAAGGGCAGCCGCTGCTTTTTGTTCATTCCGAGAGGAAACGCGAATAGGAAGAGAGAGTCTCAAATCGGTTCCTAGTGTCAGTCAATCAAGATTTGCCATCAATAGATGGCTGAAGAGTTGGAACAGTTGCAGCGGCAAATCAGTCCGATGAAATACTTGATGGGAACCCTGACAATGCCAAATCCAATTCGAAAGGAAAAAGAGGAATATGAAAATTCAAGAAATTCCAGGGCCTTGATATATTAAGACTTTGGAATACCCTTTTGTTCTTTTAATTGGCACATACCCAAATCATCAAGTAAAATGAAAATGATGTATCGGGAATTGTCGGAATAGCTCAATTGGTAGAGTATAAGATTGAAAATTCTCACTTCGCATGTGGGTAATTCTGTAGCAAGTGGTGAGACTAGATGGACAAGATTGAAATAAATGGCAAAAAAAAAAATTATAATATCTAGAAAAAGGAGGTCAATTTGTTCCGAAATTATTGATGACATGAAATGATTAAAGGTATTAGAATTTGTAGAGTCTATTTATGTCTTGCTCTCGTGCACAGCATGGGTAGAACGCTTGTATATATTATACTATAAGAGAGAGAACAAAGAGAACGGTTGAAAGAGAGGAGAACACATGAAAAAGGGTAAAGAGAGAGAGTGTGGCCTTTTAATTTTTTATCTAAACTGTCCAAATCAATGGTTGGGATCTAGGCTCCGTTTGTTTGGGGGTAAAATGTTTTCCGGTAAAACGTTTTACCTATTTTTTGGTGTTTGGTCGTATAAAAAATGAGAAAATATTCTACACATAAAACATTTTCATTAACTGAATGAAAATGACTTACCCTTAAATCTTCCATAAGTTATTTTCTTAGATGAACCCACTGCCTTCTACTGCAATTCTCACTGCTCAGTTTCCTCGATCGTCAGACCCACATTCAATTCTTTTATTCTCAGATTTCTCTCTCTCTCTCTCTCTCTCTCTCTCTCTATACTATTTTGTCAATTTCTAAAAATATTTTTTAAGTGCCAACCAAACACCGGAAAACATTTGTCTGAGTTGTGTATGTGGTTTCAGTAGGGAATGTGATGAATGGTTTTGGCTGAGTTGTGAAGGGAAACCTTGTCTGGACGTGAACTCCCCCAGATCTTTACCCAAATTCCAACGAATCAGTACATAAATTGCCAAGAATCAGTTCATTTTTTTTCCGCTAGAAACATGTGAGATTTTCAGAAAGACAAAATTCTCGCTTGATCGAACTGTGCATAGTTAGTCCGGTAACATGCCCATGTCGTGCCATGCCTTGCTTTCCGGTGACAAACACATGACATGCCATGCCTTGCCTAGCTCAGTGACATCTATTGTCGTGAGGAATTTGGCTACAAAGGATCCGAGCTCGATAAAAAGGTTGTCTCACTTGTTTCTGACAGATTGCAATCATTCATCATCATCATCATCAGAGAGAGAGAGAGAGAGGGAAAATAAGATGCTAAACAGAGGACGTGTCTTGCCAATTATGAATTATTGAAAAGATATGATTCGTAAATACAGTACCATACAGATAGGGGAAACTTCATTCAGATGCTATATATATTTATATACAAAACCAGGAGCAAGAATAAGGCATCCAAACTTGCTGGGGGAGCATGTGTTTTTGTGATTTCTTTTACTGAAATCAGACTCTGAAGCATATGCCGGTTGTCTCTATATCCGGATATCACATTCTAACACATCATTCCATTCTTCGCTTAGCTTCCTCATAGAGTTCATCAATGCACCCCTGCATATTAAGAGAGAGAGAGAGAGAGAGAGAGAGAGAGGGTTACACTGCTGGTTTGAGCACTCGAAGGGGTTCTGAGTAATGTGAAAAGTTAATTCAAGTAGCTAGAAACTGAGACTAGAAAACTACCTTGTAGTATTTCAGCAACTGCGGCCTCTTCAGTTTAAATGTTGGAGTTACAAGATCCCTCTCAATGTCAAACGGATTCGGCTCCAAATGAACTGCTCTCAACATTTCAAAGCCTCTCAGCTGTGTAAACGTCATTTAGATCAGATAAGGAACCAAATTTAAGCTATAAAATTCACAACCGAGGAATGAGAGGAGTTTCTTTCGTACTTTGTTCTTCTGACCGGTGCTATTGAGCTCGTCTAGAATGTATTTCCTCGCCTTCAAGTTTTCACACAACTGTTTGAAATCTCCTGTTTGGTTATTGTTTGCTGCCCATTCCTCCAATGCCTTTCGATCAGGAGCCACCACGGCTACCGCGAAAGATTCAAAACTGTTCCCATAGACCCAAATCTGTGCACCAAAGAAAATCTAGCAGAGTAAATTTTCATTTCAAGAACAAACTAGCTACCTGACCAAACTAGTAGACCGATCAGTTTTCAATTCGTATAGTGTATTGTGGCAATATAATTTCAGGTGCTCTGCTATACTGTCAATCGACTTACAGATGTCACAAGAGGGCATCGCGAGTATGTGTTTTCAAGGTTTTCCACTGCAATATATTCCCCTTGAGACAGCTTAAAAATATTCTTTTTCCTGTCAATGATTTTCATTACTCCATCCGGCTGCCATTCTCCAATGTCACCTGCAATCACATCATCTTAGCTAGCTACCTACAGATTTTCTGGAAAATAAATACAGTTAAAGATTAGAGGAAATTATAGAGAGAAATAGAATACCCAACATACAATACTAGACCCCAAAATAAGAAAAGGTATAAGATTGTGCATGAAGTTCTTTTAAAGTTTATCAGCACCCGTTGCATTACACGAATGTATGAGATCATGGATTTGAGAAGAGATTTAGCAAAGGGAAAGGAACATAATAGGCAAGCCAAAGATATAAATTTAGCTTCTTCAATTCATTATATCCTCATCTTGTACTTAAGGTATTCCTCTCCCCCACAAATCCACGATCCAACACAACCTAAAGCATCCCGGATAAGTAAATTCAAAATGAACCCTTACCTGTATGGAACCATCCGTCCACAAGAACTTCTTCAGTTAGGTCTTGGCGCTTGTGGTAACCAGAGAACAAGGTTTTCCCCCTCAGGCAGATTTCACCACGTGCCACGCTAGCAAGCGCATCGTATCCCAGTTCTGGCACCGACTCCAGCCTTGCCTCAATGGTTGTCATGGGAACTCCAACAGTTCCCACCATAGAAAACACATTAGCTATGGATGTAAAACAACCACCACAGCTCTCAGTAAGACCTGAAATTTGTCGAGAGATTAGAGATGCAGTTAAGCAATTTTTAGAAGGTGAAGGAATTTCCAGTTAAGTTTATGACCCGATGAAAAAGTTTTTTTAAATAAGCAAGATATGGTCACAACTTGTATTCTTCACTTTTAATCTCCTAAATGGCCTAAAAATGTTCCCAAATAAAGTGGTGCCTATTGCCTAATATTGCCTTTTCAAAAAAGTTTTAAGAAAAAAGCCTCCAAGGCTGTAGCCTGTATCTTTTGACAGTTTACTTCACTGATGGCATAGCTCGAAATTTGAATTACTAGATTCTAAAATCAATTGTCTCACCTTTAGTTCAAGTATATATTTACAATCATTTTTCAGTAAACAAAAAAAGGGGGCGGGGGGGAGAGAAATCATCTCATGCTGCAGAAATTGGTGAAAACTGCCAAGAGGTCAACTTGAATGGCAAAACTAGTGATCATGGTTTTAATTGATTAACGTAATTGGAGAGGATTATTTTCCATGAAAATTACGTACCATATCCTTGTGATAGGACAGAGCCGAATGAAACCCTCAGAAACTCCTCCACGTGTCTTGACAAAGGTGCAGCTCCAGATAACATTAACCGAGTTTGCCCCCCTAATCCTTGCTTGATCTGACAGAATTCTAGGATTGAGCCATCACTAGATTGTACACAGAAGTTTTGCAATAACAATTAGGAAGAAGAATCTAACTGACCTTATTAAAGACAAACTTGTCCAAGAGAGGAGCCGCTTCGTCCTGTTTCAGTCCCTTCTCCAGATTCCCCAATTTGCTGTTAACAGCTTCGCAATATGAGATGCAGTAAAATAAACCATAAATGGCAACGCATAGAGGATAAAGCTTATTTTGTATTCGAAAAATGAATATAAAGTGACAAATGCATCAAAAAAGTAGTACAGCAGCACGTACTAATTATATGCATACTGGAACAATGCCTTCTTCAATGCTCCTCCCGATGAAATTTTACCCATGACACCTTCATGCACAAATCATTGTCCACATCATTACTTAAAAGAACTGAACGAAGAATTTCTTTAATTGCAACGATGACTCAGTACGTACCTGTGTATATCCGGTCATAAATCCTAGGAACCCCAGAAAAAAAGGTTGGCTTCAGTTCAACAATGTCCTCCATCAAATATCTGACATCCTGTCAGTAAGAAGCACGAAAATGCGAGTTGGATATGATTCTAGATTGTAGCTTCCAGAGGCCAAATTGAACTCTACAGAAAGGTAAAATTAAATAGAGAGAGCTGAATCTTAAACTTACGCCTTGCCAAAATCCTATTGAAGAGCCCCTGGAGATGCAGTAGGTTTCAATTATCTGGTCATACACATGGGCTAAAGGAAGGAAGGAGAAGTATGAATCGTCTGCCGTACACTGTAGAAGAAACTTATTGTTAGATTATTTATCACTTTTGTCACATGATTACTGGGGGGGAAATTTGTAGCTCCTGTAGAATAACTGCTGTTTGGTACTACTCACTGTACTCAGGCTAGGATTTGGTGGTAATAATAATTGTAAGGCCGTAGAAAAAGTTGATGCTCAGGCAACAAGATAAGTAGTTTCGTTGTAATTTCTAAACCAGGTTCGAAACCTTTTGCTTTTGAAACATAGTAAATAAGTAGAATTGAATATTTACCGCTTTGTCCGTTTCTAATAGTAGTTGATCAGTAGACAAAACTTCTGCCATGATAGCCTCGTTAGTTAAGATAACACCTTTAGGCTCTCCTGTCGTTCCACTTGTATACATGATCGTGCAGATGTCAGTTCTCTGTTTTGAAGGAAGTTCATGATCCAAACGTCCCTGAAAATTGAAAAAAAATGTATACGGATAAACGAGGTGGACGGAAATGTTGTCAAATTGAAGAAAATTACGAAAAGATGTCCTTCATCAGCCAAAAATAAATAAATCACGAAAAAGTCTTACCAATAGAGCAAATTCTTTCCAAGAGAAACAAGATACACCTAGGTCTTCAGCTTCCTTCTTTTGAATGCCAGAAATCTCTCCAAAGCTGACAATGGCTTAACAAAGGAAGAGATATATTTTAGTTACTTCATTTTAAGAATGAGAATTAACTGCGGCATTACGATGAAATTAGCCTTATGACTTACTTTTCAGATATGAAGAACACTTAGGAAGGCATGCTAGTACCTGCACGAAAGAGTAAACGTATTACAAAACACGGTCAAAATTTGCTTATCATCCAGATGGGGAATTAAAGCACACAAATCCAAATTGAAAACAGAAAAGCAAACCAATATGATAGCCACAGTTCCAACAAAAAGAACATTTGTTGAACGGTTGAGTACCCAACAAAACTCAACCGAAAGGGGAGTCTAAGACATCGAATACCAAGCAGTTTCAGGTGATTGAATCTAAATTCCACAACAGAAAGGGGAGTCTCTGGATGAAATAGTGAATGATTGCAGATCTAGAAATAGACAAATCATTATTCACATAAATCACAGTACTCGAACAACAGATAAGAAACGAAATCATACAGCAGGTAGCTTGTTCTCTTGAACGAAAGCTATCGAAACTTCAGCATGATTGATGATGAACTCCACAGCATTAGGACCTATGGCAAGAGCAAAACGGAGTCTTAACTCAGTTGCTCGCTACTATACAAAATTAAGTCACCCACATTTCAAGCCCAGGATATTCACTTCCTTATGTCAACCAAATAGGATAGGAGTAAAACGTACCTAGTGTGTCGTACAGCGGCACATAGGTTATGGCATGGCTGCTACAAGCCTGTGACAAAATCAAACAGAGCTGTAAGGAACTGGAAGCAAGTAAAGTCTACAGACCTTAATAGTTTTCACTAAAAGTACGAATGGAGCGATATGAACACCACATTTTGGACGCCTAAAAGTTTCTCGATTTTAGTACTTTCTATGATAGATCGCAGATGGTCTTGGCCCTGCTATACAAGTATTGAAATGGTAATGTTGATAGTTGGTACGAGTTACCAACATGTATTGAAATTAGTGGTATACCTCCATGGAGATTATCCATTCCGGGCAATTGGATCCATATATACCACACCTGTCTCCCTGAAAGCACATAATCCAACAGCTAATGAGTTAGTTTCGAATGTCCACAAAGATACATACATACATAAAAACTTTGCAATATCAACTTACAGGATCGACACCACGGCTCCGAATAGCAGAGCCCATACTTAGGGCAGAATCATAAGCCTCCCCATACGTGATCCACACATAGGGACCAGCCTGTCAAAATTTTACTTCTCAGTTCAGTGATTCTTTTTTTTTTTTTTTAACCATGTTTGGAACCAGAATTCCTGCAGCCTTAATGAGTTTCTTCCGACGAATAAATATACATGGGAAATATCATAGTAAGAGAGAAAGAAAAGGGGTACCTTGGAATCGATGATGTTGCGACGTCCCAGCATGCGGTTTTCTGGGTTCCTCTTAGCAGAATCACTGCAAGCGAAAGAAGAGATTCAGAGTGTAATTTTGATGAAGCCATGGAGAAAACCAAGCTGAAACTGGGATTCTGCATATTTGCAGTAGACTCTGCAGTTACGCATGATGCATTGCACAAATAAGTAGTAATAGTTTAATAGAGTGTACTGCATGGCATTGACAAACAGGTGGCCCATTAGCTCAGTTGGATAGAGCGTCGTGCTAATAACGCGAAGGTCGCAGGTTCGAGACCTGCATGGGCCAGATTCATATAATTTGTCCTTTTACTTTGTTTGGCTCACATTTTTTCCTTATTCTCTTTTTCCTGTTTGGTTCACAATTACAGCATTAAATCTAATCAGATTACTCTCTCTGTCCCATATTTCTTGTCTAATTTCATTATTTTGTACATCTAAAATAAGTGTTTATATTTTCAAGGCTTCTCTTTTTCGGTAATTAGGATTTACCGTGAGTTTATAACAACAAATGACAAGGCCCCGTTCCGCTAAGGTTATTATTTTTTAAATACTTATTTTCCGTTTTACGAGACAGTTCATTCTCCCATAATACACTTTTAACTCAAATAATAAGTACATAAGTATTTATTTCCCTTAACACAACCGTGCCTAATATATATATCCAGCACCATTTGTTAAGACAACAAATGTTATGACAACAGAAGTTTCACATTAATTAGATAACATGGGTTAGGTACAATAAAGATGATCACATAATGTTAGGATCCCTCCGCCTAAAACCTATAATTTGGATTGGATATAAAGTTTCGTAAATAGGACACATCCTATCTCAAATCAAAATTAAAAAAATGGATGTTCACACCTAGGCAGACTCTATAAAAGGCCTAACAAAAGCTCAAAAAGAGACTACGCGTGAGAGACTTGATAAGCTGTTGTACGTGAGGAGATGTTAAATGACACAAATCAAACATTAATTATGAAAAGCATGATCACTTAGGGCTTTTTTTTTTTTTTTTTGGGCTAAATAAGCAATTTGGATTATTTTTTAGTCCTTATTCAACTTTTTCCGTATTTGTTAAATTTTTATCAATTTTTTATGGATTATTGCTTCTTCATAATGGGAGGAATCTAAAAAGTAAAAAATTACGATCAAAACCAAATTTTTTAAATAAAGACAAAAATAAGCTAATAAGCCAATTTTTTTTGTCTTTATTCAAAAAATTTAGGTTTCTATTGTAATTTTTTTTTTGGTTTCTCTTGTCATGACGACATAATAATCCACAAAAAATCAACGCAAAACTAACAAATGCAAAAATAGACCCAAAAAAAAACTTTGCATATTTAGCCAAAAAAAACCTTAATGTTGTAACATCTTCACTTAAAATTCTAGATTTTTTAGCTATACATATATAAAGTTTTTTCAGACATGCAATGGGATTTTTAGCAACGGCCACCAAATGAACCATGAAACTTAAAATTAAAATGCCGAGCAAAAAAAAAAAAAAACTTAAAATTAAAACATGTAAACCCATCACCAATTTGTTATTATTACTAGGTCTAAATTCAATGGAAATCATGCAAAAAATAAAATAAAATTCAAATATACATGCACAATATATACATACATATATAGGAGTATTTATATATACCTGAAAAACTCCCATGTGGACTGCATTCCTGCCGGCACTTCCATGAGACCATCTTTCGCATAAATGCACCTATACACCGGCCCCGCCGATGGCTTTTCGCCGGTCGCCGGCCTCGATTCTTCCACTTTCACCGTGTAACTCACCGACATTTCCCCCCTCAATGCAAAGAGAAACTGAGATTAATTTGGACTGATTTTTCTGTATATATAGTGAATAAAAGGAAAATGGGTAGCCTCGAATTGCTCTGCTCTGCACTATCTATGTCTTTATGTATGTTCAACTCTGCTTAATTTCAGAGAGAGAGAGAGAGAGAGAGAGAGAGAGAGAGAGTTAGTTGGGTGGTGCAATAAATTAGAGATTACACGAGTAGGAGTAATAAAAAGGGGAGAGGAAAGGAGATCAGATATCTCAACCATTTCCACAGCGGGCTTTAAATGAGAGTGATCTGGCTGTAAACTTTAACTGATGCAGCTGCCAACTAAGACCCATGCCAAACTTTAGACACATGATCATTGTCTACAAATGAAAATAGCAATGGAAACATGGCATTCATGGGCGTCGATGCTCTTAATTACAAAATGTACAATACAGTCATGGGTTTTGTTAACGTATGCGTCTAGGCATACGATAAACACTAGTATATATTTTTCTTCATTTATTTCTTTTGTATGGAAAATCTAAGTTCCAAATACTAGCCATAAACTCGTCATTTATTGTTTTTGAAAGGATCAATTTTTTTTTTTTGTTTTGAACTGAAATACCCCCATCAAATATACACTCCGTCCCTCGCAAAAACTTTCGGCTCATCGATCTCCTCCCAAAATTAATTGGTTCATTTTTCCCAATCAAATGAACCTCCAGTGGACAACTGGTCGGGTAAAGGTTTGTGAATTATTCAATTAGTTTTTCTTTTTTTCCTTCACAATTCATTTGGATCCTTCCATTTTTTTTGCCTTTTCACATTCCATGGACTTTTGACATGCATCCACAATTCAATGTGTTGCAATATTACAAGGACAGGTGTAGTTAAAAGCACAAGGTCTTGTGGGATGGTGAGAAGACCACCTGTACTTGCAAGCACTTTGAATTTTGGAGCATCCTTTGCCGTCACATTAATTCTAAGTATATTTCTTCACAAAGATTGCTACCGAATTCCACCGACTCATCTATCACCTTGCTGGTGTCGTGAAGCATTATTAAGTGGAAAAGATTGAATGATTCAAATCTCGACTGTTGAATGAGTCGAAAGTTTTTGGGAGGGAAGGTGTATATTTGATGGAGGTATTTTAGTCCAAAACAAAAAAAAAGTTAATCTTTTCAAAAACAATAAATGAAGAATTTATGGTTAGTGTTTGGAACTTAGATTTCCAATACAAAAAGAAATACTCCTAAATGGAGGAGAATATATACTAGTGTTTATCATATGCCTAGGGGGCATATGTTAACAAAACCCTATAGTCATAGGCATTAAATATTACGGCCTTATTTGTTTAAGGGTCTTAAAATTCATGGACACGGTCTCTAATAAATTTTATTTATCTATCTCTCTCCGCTCATTACTCTCAAAATTAAACCTCCCTCAAAACCCCCAAACGGAAAAAAAAAAAAAAATACTAACGTGAATCCGTTGCACGAAAGTTTTCAAAAATAGAAATGTTTAGCGAACATCAATGTGCATTTATATAGGGTTTAAACTTATGAAGCATAAATTTGATGTCATGAATGACTTAAGTGATAATGGTCCTGCCATATATATTTGACACTTGGTTTTTTAGTTAGTTGGGGCATTCGGCGCCAAATCCTTAATTAGGGAAAAAAAAACTTATTAAGAATATACGTATCCTCTCCGCAAAAATGATGACCCATTTAGGGGTTTATTTTACTTGATTTTCTGTTCTAATTTGTTGGTCTGAATATTATGTATGTCTGGCTTGTTGTTTGGGAAAAAATCAAAACTCTAACAGGAGTACATCTTCTTTTTTTTTTTATATCAATCAATGGGTTAAGACACCATAAGAGAAGATGTATTGAGTTTCACTGGTAATTGCCTTGGCTTTGCTTATTAGAAGAGGAAAGAAATGAAAATGCCAAAGAAAAGAAAAATGGAATGAAGGAGCAAGCTAGGGAGCCACACATAATGTTGGGTTAGTAGAAGAAAATGTGTTGGATGTTTTCGTTTAGTTAAAACAACTTAACTTAATTTTTGACAAAAATAAATTTTAATTTAGTATGAAAAATTTCACAAAAACCAATAAGTTGCTGTGCAAATTTTTTAGTTGGAATGGGGCTTCAGTTGGAAGCCACCGATCCTTCACGTTTCTTTTTCCTGGACTGTACCATTTCTCTTACGTTCATGAAATAAATGGAGACTGTCTTATTTACGGAGGTGCTGTACATGGTCTATTTATAATACCAACCAATCTCAGCCGTTTATTCGTGTAATCAACGGTTAAGATTCGTTTTCAATTATGACCGGTCACAATTAACTTTTCTTCAGAAAAAATTCATTATCATCTTAACCGTCCAAAATACTTTTGAACGGTAATTACAATTGAGTTTGTTTACAATACCTCCTTAAAGAAGATTTTCTCCAAATTAAGGATTTTGTTCTGAACTTGATGAATTAGTGTGGCGGGTCATCCAAGAGGGTTTGTTCCGTGTTCATACCTGGCCTCTCAACTGCGAGCTCTCCAACCCCTCTTCACGAGTGTGTTCGACGGGTCAGACTCTGGCGTCGTGGTTCCATGCGGCTTTTTGTTTTCTTTTTGTTTTTTTGTTTTGTTGCTTTCGTTCATTATTTCTTGTATTTCCGGACTGATAGTGTCCGTTTTTTATTATACTGTTTTCTTATATAATATCTGTATTTTCTGGTTGGTCGGAAGTTAAGAAAAGGCTTTTCAAATGACCCCACGTAACGCGGCAAGGCCTACCCCCAAGGCCCAAATTAATGTTCCTTTTTATTGGTGAGGCATTTATATTAATTAATGGAATGGTAACCAAACAAAACTTTGACACTTGCAGATGTTGACTCGTGGACGACGCGGATCCCCGTTTTGTACTCCAAACAAAAGGAAACATAATTAATTGAACGAGCCTGAATCGTAGGGACTAGGGTGGCAAACGACACGAATCAAGCGGAGTCGAGCCTTTTTAAATACTTATTAGTAATAGTATAAAATTAGTTGAACTCGTGCTTGACTCAAGCTCTCTGACTCGAACTCTTTAGTGTTGAGAAAACTTGAGTTCGGCTCAAGTACAAATTAAACTAATATAAACGAGCGAAGTTGATCGATCGACCTCAAACTCGCTGATGAAGAAAATTATACTTAATTGCATGTTAAAGTTTCCTATTCACAAACCTACTCGATCGAGCCAAGTTCAACTAACTCGAGCTTAAAACTCAGTTACCAAAGTCCCAAAGATGAAAACTCGAGTTTGGTTACTGAGCTAAGTTAGAGGTGCCCAAAGAGTGCATGGGATCAAAGAGAAGTTACACTTGGGAATTGGGATTATAAGGAGAGGAAAAAAAAAAAAAGTATAAGGAAAATTAGTTGAGAAAGTTTGGGTGTTTACTTGAGCGTCCCCAGATACTACACAACAGGGTTCGTCCCAAACTACATATAACATAAACAGCAAGGAGTTTGGCTGATGGTCTAGATTTGGAAATTAGGCTTCTAATAAGTTCGAAAACTTCTTAGGTGTTATTAACTCATTTGAGCCTAATCCGTAAAATAGGCTCCCCGCAAGCGAGCGGTGAGATTAATTGAGCCCTCGAGGTTAGTTCAAGTGCTCAAAAGCTGGCCTGAACACCTAAATTATAATAAAAACAAGGGATACCTAAATATTCATCATCAGACCCTATTCGACGTGTAACGCCCCGAATATTTGGAACGTTAAAAGGGAAATTTCATTGATAAACTAAGTAGAGTCTAGCTCAATATTACAACATAATTCTCCCAAGAGTACTTTATTAAACAAAAGGAGGGTGGACTAGGGTTCCTATCTACTGCTCCGCCTCTTCTTCCATTCTGGCCAGCTCCTCGGCTCCAAAGGCTTCCAAGGCGTAATGCTCACCCTGTTCGTCTATGAGGTCTGACACATTATACCGGCGTCGCCACCAATATAATATGTCAGGGTCACCCAAGGTAACACCGTGAGCTTACAAAAGCTCAATAGAATAACCAAACCCACTAACCCTTAACTTACAACAATATATCATAAAATCAACAGAATGCAAGCAAGTTTAACAAAACGATTAACGATAGCAATCCATATTCACTATTCAAGTATCGTTGGTGTCCATATTTTTCCGTGTTTCTCCTACGTGACTCATCGTAGACCGTGTCTCCATTTTCACTTTTCACAACCAAATCAACATTTTCAAAATCCGTTTTTAACACACCCAACCTCGGTTCCGCCGTTCCGGGTTCCCGAGTATCCTCGCAATGGTTCCGCTGCACCGGGTTCCCATTGGCACGCATTTGCATTGGCTCCTCTCCGCGGATAACCAAGCCACACACCCAACCTCGGTTCCGCCGTTCCGGTCTCCCGAGTATCCTCACAATGGTTCCGCCGCACCGGGTTCCCATTGGCACACACTTACGCACACATTTCCCATAATGCCATCAAAATAGGTCATTATGTAGTTTCAAAATATTTCCTCCTTCGAAACACATTTCTTTTGTTAACCACACCCTAGGTGTCATGTTTCTAACTTTCTCGATTTTCGTGTCTCGTTTTCATGCATAGACTCCGCGGTAGGACCTTTTTACAAACATAAATCCTTTATTGAAATCTTAAAACTAAACTAGCAAGATCATCCAATTCTATGTTAATAATCATGCTCATAAACATCCCAAAGATCAAAATACGAATACTTATGTTCAAGTGTCAAATTCCATCTTCCGAAAGCCGTTCTTTCTTTCTTTTTGAGAAATTCAAAACAACACATGTTTATTTAAGACTAAGTCATTTATCTAACATGATCATACTTCCATTAGCGAGATAAACTTATAAAAATCATGCCTTTTAAACGATATAAACAAAAGATAACTTCATCTATTTGAAACTAAACAATAGATAACCCTATCTACTTAAGGAAAATGATAAGGATATGGATATTTGGAATCGAGAACGTTCTACTTATACTTAGGGAAGTGAGGAGAGAATTCTACCTTGATCCGAAACTTAGTCGGGGCCGAATAAGCTAGTTGGAAAATTTTCTACGGGCAGTGAAAACTTGCAATCTGGACCGAACTTCGGACGGCAGTAACTCGGTCAAGATTTGGCCGAATACGATCGTTCTTGGGTTGAAAATGAAGCTCTCGAAGTGCTCTACGACTTTCGGGAAGGAAGTTGGTCCTAGAAACTACTTTAGGTAGGAGAAAAATGGTGATAATGAGAAGGCAGTTTGCTGTCTGGAAGTAGGAAATCCGAGATTTTTACTGAACTTCGGACGCCGATATCTTTGTCATTTCTTCACCGATTTGGACGGTTCTTGGGTCTAACTTGAAGGTTTCGAAGTGCTCTACGACTTTTCCGAAAGGAGTTGGTTCCAAAAACTAACTTAAGAAGGAGAAAACTGAGGATTTTCCAAGGACAGTAGGCTGTCTGGAAGAAACAGAATTGGTTTTTAGAGAGGAATGAGAGTAAGGGAGTGAAGGTGTGAGTTGAAACTTGAAGTGGGCTTGCTATTTATAGGCACAAGTCTTGGCTCCCTCCTCCCCCTTATGGCCGGCCCCTCCCTCTCTCATTTCTCCCATAGATTTGCTCCATAGTCTTGTCATTTCAAGACCTTAGTCCAAGTCCTAGCCTTTCCTCATGTGTCAATCCAATAATAGGTCAAATCCTAGGTTATAATGAGGATTCCATGGCTGGTCATATCCTAGAATGGGTTGGCTTGTAAGAAAGAATAACATCATTGCACTTTGGAAGACTAGAAATGGGTTGGAAAGTGGTGTAGTCATGAGTTGTCAAGTGATAGCTTGTGTGAGTGTCCAAAATTGCACACACACACACTCCCTCTCTCCTCCCCCATCCGGCCCTCTCTCTCTCTCTCCCCATTCGGCTCTCTCTCTCTCTCTCTCTCTCCTTGGTACATATATATGTGTATAGATGTATAAGTGTCTAGGAAAGTAAGTCTAAATCTATTAGGTTTAAGGCTTAAAATCTTAGGGTTGCATGCATGCATGGCTAGGTTAACTAGTCTTGGAAGCAAAATGATGAGGTTCCTTGGCCCATGATTTTGTATGGTCAAATCAAAGCCTTATTGGCAACTTGATAAACAATGACCAATGGTCAAAATTTTCCCTAGCATTTAAGGACCAAAGGGTAAAGAAATATTAGGGTTTGAAATGACTTGTCATGGGGTGTAATGATTACCCCTAAAAGTCTAAGGGTTCAATTAGGGTTCGGTTTGTCCAACTAGTCGGTTGGAAAATAACTCTACTAGTCAAGTAGGGTTTTTGATCATAAAAAGAATTTTAAAGGACTAAAACTTAATTATGATGAATTATCGGAATTAAAAGAAATATTTAAAGTAACGTCAAGTAATTAAAAGAAATAACGACATTTAAATGAAATTTTTATTTAATAAAATTTAGAGTCGTTACACGACGTATGTTTCCATCCCGATCATTAAGCATATCAGGTCATATGTTTCGAGAGTACCTTTTAATTTCAGTTTCCGATCAGAGTTTTTTTTTTTTTTTGTATGATCCTACGACTAAAAGATGTTCAAACGTTCAAATAAGGATGGGACCACTTCCAAAAAAAAACAAAAAAAGGTACTCTAATATTTCAGAGCACACGAGTTAAACTTACGTTACCTACTCTTGAGTCTTGGCATACATATATTTCCTCCCATGCTCACCGAAGTTTAATTATGGTTTCAAACCACATGACATTTCCCGAAGAACGGTAGATGTAGAGACGTACGTAGTATATTGAGATAGTAATATATTTTCATTTAAAAAGAATAAAAGCAACATCGTAATTTTTTTAATAACTCAGGTGTTCTGCTACCTACCTTACGTGCACCTCGGCTAATGCTGAGGGTCCAATCCTACTGTCCACTTACGGAGGAGTCCAATTAAAGCCGGAGCGCAATGCCGCACTGACTCCAACAAAGTTGATAGTCGCACTTGTGAAACTTCGTAATCTTTTCCAAATGAGAAAATTCTAATCCATGGAAATTTAATCAAAGAAGCACATTTCAAAGCAGCGTTTTTTCCAACTCCACTCTGTCTTATTTTTTCTATTCGCATCGTTTTTTATACTCCTAAGAGCAAATTGTCCCTATTGATGTGCCAAAGGAAAGGCAAATTGTCCCTATCAAAAAGACCATTTGTGCTTGAACAATTGAGATGTGAGAAATATATACTATAATTAAGATCAACGACTTTACGCAAATTCCACACTTGGTCACCCCACTTTTAGCCATTCAAGCTCTACACTTACAAAAGTGATTAAAAAGAAAAGAAAAGAAAAAGGAAGGGTGCATGTATTACCATATAATAAGAATAAGATTAAAAAAAAAAAAAAAAAAACCCTCATTATTGGCAATGTCACGATGTCTATATTCCGCAGGCTTTGGCAAATTTTTGTTTTTTAAAAAGACAATTGTGTTGAGTCTGGCCATTAGAGTGTCTCAATGGCATAACCAAAACAAAACAAAAATTATTGGTATAAAACTTAATAACCCCTTAACCAATAACCAAATTTTTGTTTTTAGATAAGTAAAACTAGCACATTTTCTCTTTGAATAACCAAATTTTAAGGAAAACTACGCGCGCGCGCACTCTCTCTCTCTCTCTCTCTCTCTCTCTCTCTCTCTCTCTCTCTCTCTCTCTCTCTCTCTCTCTCTCTCTCTCTCTCTCTCTCTCTCTCTCTCTCAACAGATCCACCCACTTACATTTATTTCCAACTCTTTCTATCTCTAATAAAAATGATTTTTTTGATTATGACCTAAACATAACCATCGTGAAACTTCATATTGTTAATCTTAACAACCCCTTAAATGGATTTTAAAAGATCAGGTATCGAGTTTGTTTATTCAATTTTGTTATGACATTAGAGATCGATATCCTTACATTAATTTTTCATTAACACTGACCATTTTGGTTTCCTTCTTTCTATCTCTGTACTTTAAAAAAGTTAAACATCCATACCCAGAAAAACGAACGGAACCTTGCATGTGCAAGAAGGATGAATGCATTGTGAGCAGGTTAATTAGGATTCTATCCAAAGGAGATCAAGAAATCTTAGTATAACTTCGATTTCTAGTGGAAGTGTTAACTCCTCACTTATATGTGAGTGTTCTTGTTGAATAACTTGTTATATATTGTTGGGTCCAATTTCGTACAACTCATAATCTCTCCTACAAGGATTCGGCTTCTCTTCGGTCCATGTTTTGAACTAGAGGAGACAGTCGTGATTATAATTGTTCATCGGTAGATTCAATGGTTGAGTTTTTTTTTTTTTTTTTAAGCTTTAACCGGTAAGAACTTACCGGTCAAAGTTTAAAAATACAACCGAACCATTGATTGTAGTACATGGACGGCTGTGATCGCGACTGTCTCCTCCAGTTCCTCTCCTATACAACAGTACACGAGAGTTCGAATATTCCTATATTTCAAAACATGCGTAAGAATTAATCCTCTATATATCTCATGCCCTAAGATTGTCAATGGTGCTAGTATCACACTCAAATTCACACCCGCCACTCATATGAGTAGTGGGTGCCACACACACTATACACTATAATGTGTGTATGAAGCCCACCATCATGAAAGTGTGGGTGTGTAACTAGAATTATTGTAAAATTATCAGCATATATCCCTGATCATGAAGACGTACGTACGAATAAAACCAGGAAAATAGCAGAGCAGAGCAGGGCAGCAGCCAGCGCATGCCATGAGATGTCCCCATTATACGTACATGGTTAGTTATGAGGCATTCCAGAAGGTCATCTAGCTCTTTGAAAAATCTCTTGCCCAAAAAACCTTATCCCCCACTCCACTTGTAGATTACTCCTACTAATCAGCAGTGCAGCCAAATAGCCAATGTCAATTGTCAAATCGGTCGAATTTATATATATCCTGTGTGAATATGAGCTGCAGAAACTAATGTTATGTTTGGATTGTTGTTTGAATTTTTTTTAAAAAAAATAGTAGGAGTAATAAGTGGAGAGAGATAGATAGAGAAACAAAAATGCTAGAGGTACATATGAAATGTACATATTATGTACATATCAATTTTGTGGGGCCCATCTCGGGTCCCACAAAGATGATTCAAACCGCCCATTATTTTTAAAACATTTTTTTATGGAGTCCTGTAAAAAATCAGCACAACCCGATATCGGTAAGGATTTTTTCTTAATTTGTGGAGGCGAAACTACTTAACTGCTTAGTTTCGCCCTTACAAATTCAGAAAAAATTCTTACCGATATCGGGTTGAGCTGATTTTTTACAGGGCTCCATAAAAAGATGTTTTAAAAATAATGAGCGGTTCGGATCATATTCGTGGGACCCGAATTGGGCCCCACAAAATCTATATGTACCTTATATGTACATATTATATGTACCAATAGCATCACTCATAGAGAAATGTTAAAAATAGAAAGAATCTAAGACAAATTTTTTAATTTTTTTTTTGAACCGTAAAGAGAACAATACATAAAGCTTTTAATATTGCAGAATGGATATACAAATAATGGGGGTATGATTTTATATTGAGTGTATGAGAAATTAAGAGCTAGATATGCACCAAGAAAATTTTAGTTGAGATTTGGATTGGGTTAAAACCGTTTTAGGAACACTTAAACTGACATGACAATTACAGTAAAATCTCTAGTGTTTCACAATGTGTTCAATTATTGAGAGGTATGATACTACTTTAAAACTTGCAATGATTACCACTTAATCTATCATTACTCAATGACAATGGGTGGTTTATGTTAGGGTAATGATGTCATCTACGGATTCCTAGTAGTACCGATAAATATGCTACGTACACTTCATTTTACACATGATTTTATGAGAATAACTAATGGAACTCAGTGGCAATGAAATAAAAGCAACCAAGACCTTAATGTAAGTACTAAAAAAAGTAAAAATTAAATGAGAATATAATTTGGGGTGCTACGTAAACCAACGAGGTAGAGGTTAATTAATTTGCTTATTCCAAGTTTCAAAGTCAAAACTTTGTAAACGTGCCATCCGTTCTTATGACACGACGTATATATGATGCGTTATTCCAACTCTAAACAGATTTTTTTTTTTTTTTACCAATAGATGATGAAATTAATCTCTCGAATAATGTACTTGTAAACGCCTTGAGATTTTTTTTTTGATAAAAATAATTGCAAACCAACGTGCATGCATCACTCAGAACCAATTAGCTGCATCACTGTCTGAAGCCTCAGCTACATGATTCAACTTCCAGGGTGCATGCGACAGCATGGGTGTTGGGCTGATCTCGGCCGTCCATGTCGAGAAATGGACAGCTCGGATTGCATCTCACCCGAAAAGCAACGGACGGCAGCAATCCATTGCCGAGATGAACAGTCGAGATCGACCCAACAAGCATGTTGTCTCCCATGCACCCCACTTCCATAATTCAAGCAAAATACGAGAGAGAGAGAGAGAGAGAGGGGAATCCAAACACAACCAAACGAAAAACAGAACCAAAGGCACTAGCAAAACAATAAAAGCGGGTGGCAAGGTGCCAACCCCAATCAAATTCCCGCTTTCCCATCACTACTAGAAAAGAAGGAGAAAAACCCAAGCATAAGCAGACCAGTGAGAGTAGAAGTCCCACCAGAAAACAAAAAAGAGTGGTAGATGTGTACATATAAAATCTTGAACATATACTTACATATAGATGCAAAAAAAAAAAAAAAAAAAATTCAGAGAGAGAGAGAGAGAGATAGAAAGGGGGCACTGACTCTCTCTCCTACCATCTATAATTAACCACTCTCTCTCACACTCTCTCTGTCGTCAATTCTAACATTTAATGCACTTTCCTACCCCCAACACTCCACATTTAATGACCGCCTTACAAAAATTCAGCCCACAGTCCCCAACCTCATTTAATTCTCCCACGCCACCCTCCATTAAAGCACCCGACCCCATCCCCCACCACCACCACCTCGACCTCCGCCTCCGCCGTCTATTCCGGCCATTGATTTCCCGGCAACAAAGAATCTCACTTCCCTCTACTCTTTTAAAAAAAATATATATGTATAACTCAAGCGTCCAAGCCAATTTACGCGCCTACCCGCCACCACCTTTGCTGCCCTCTCCGCCCGTTAATCTCCCCGCAACAACAAATCTCACTTCCCACCGCTCTTCTTTCTAATAACTCGAGCGTCCATACCAGATTACGCGCCTATCCACGACCACCTTTGCCGTATATTCTGTCAATTTCTTGGCAACAACAAAATGAACGAATCTCACTTCAAATTCTTTTATTTTTTGTACGTAACTTTGATGTAACTCTGATGTCTAGGTGAGCTTACTCGTTTTCTTACTATTGTCTACCGTCTGTTATATCTCTCCGGAGATAGCAACGCCTCCGGATCCCCGCTCCTCAACCGGCTCGACGAGAACTGCCCCGCCGTGGCCGACGACCTCATGAACATCGGACTCGCCAACGACTTGCTCCGCCGTGACGATCCTCCTCCGCCGCCGCCGGAATTCCTCGCGCTAGACTCCGAGAACGGAAAGAATCCCCCTCGCCGCCTGAAAAACGGAGACTTCATCCCTCTGTAGTTACGGAACGAGAACACTCTATGTTTCGTCAACGAACTGAACGGCGACGGCCGTTTGCTCCAGAAACTACTCCCTCCTCCTCCTCCTCCCCTCCGGTACCTCCACGGCGACGCCGTCGCCGGCTCCATAACTAACCTCTCCGATCCTAAATTCCGCTCGAATCCGAACGAGTACGACCGCTTCAACAAAAAATTTCGGCCGTCTAATCGGTCCTCCGACTGAGGAGCAGTATTCCTTCCCGGTGAGTTGATCTCCTGTGTGATCTCACCCAGCGTTAGCCGAAAATCAGAAGAACGGCTTTCCGCTAACGGTTCTTCCAGAATTATACTCTCGACGATCAGCTGATCATCTAGGCTAGGCCTAATCCTAGAAGCCATGACCGGAACGAACGGCGATTCCGGCCGTAATATCCCCGCCCTACACAACGGACAATTCGCGTGCGAGCCTAACCATATGTCGATGCAGTCCACGTGGAAGGCGTGGTAACAAACCGGGAGGGTACGGACGTAGTCGTTCTCCTCGAACTCGAGCAAGCACACGGCGCACTCGTGCGCGCTGCTCTTGCGCGTGTAGATGGAGATAGGAATGGTCTTGATGACGGCCTCGTCGAGGCCGTAAGGGGAAAGGACGTGGAAGGAGGCGTCGGTCAGGGAGGAGGCGTTGAAGTTGGGGGACTCCAAGTCGCCGGCGGAGGAGGAGGGGACGTAGGACCGGAGGAGGCGGCGGCGGCGGCGCCAGCGCCGGTAGCGGCGGCGGAGGTCGACGAAGTAGCGGGAGATGAGGCGGGAGTAGGTGACGATGACGAAGGCGGTGGCGATTATGACGACCATGGCGATCAGCGGCGGGCTGAAGTCGATGGGGAGCCTGGACGGCGGCGGGGAAGCTGACGAGCGCGCGAGGAGGGAAGCAGTTGTTAACGGCGACGGTGCTGTTGAGGGTGACGGTGACGGTGACGGTGACGGTGACGGTGATGGAGACGGAGAAGGGGCGGTGGCGGTGGCGATCACGATCATGATCGGGCTTGTGGAGGACGGCGGTGGAAGTCTTTGTTGGGTTTTTGGGTTTGTTTTGTGGGTGGGGGTTTTTGATGTGGTTTTTGCGTGGGGCAAATTTGACTGAGGGGGTTTTACTGGAGGTGGTGCGTCCCCGTCTATGTTAGTACGATTTGTCGACGGGAGCTCGCGACACGTCAGCATTCGTGAATTGAATGCCACGAGGGTTTTGTCTGGTGCGGAGACGAACTGCGTTGTTACGGTATGGGAGACGTCTTGGCAGCTCCCACGTTTTACTGCGTCGCTGACGTGGCGTGGCTTAATTGGGTGAGTCAAGTCAATGGAGTTTGTGGTCTTGACGTCCAGTCGTGTGTGATGTTTTATTCCACAGTCCTTTTGAATAAATTTGTAACCATAGCGATAAGTAGGAGTACTTTATTTTAGACGAGTCAAGATTTGGTTCTTAATTACTAGAGTAATATTGCTTATTTAAGTTGAAACTATAATTCATGCAGATGTATTTATAAAATAAATATACACATGTACGTTTGCTATTACTATTACTCTAATGTGCTCGAATTAAAAATAAATAGCACGGTTAGACTATGACTGCACTAGAGAGGAGAAAGGTTTGAAACATTAGGCAAAGGCGCGACCAAAGCCCTGACTATACGGGTGCATCAACCAAAAGAAAAATCTTGATTTTCATGGAACTCACTACCTCTAGAACCCAAAGGGTAGACTTGGTGGTCAAGTTTTACAAATTCTTCGGAGACTAGTTCATACAGAGCTTTCAGACTTCTTCCGCAAGAGGATGGTGCAATCTTGAGTCCCCATGATTAGTTGAGGTGTGCGTATGGTGGCCTGACACCTAAGTTACAACCAAAAAAAAAAAAACTCACTCTCCCTATGTTTTATTAGCTTTTGTGTTGCACATTCCAGATGGTAATTTTCGTTATGGGATTAGGTAGTCTTTGAATCTGTCAAATCCCCTCAATACCCTGGGTTAAGCCTATGTTACATCAGCAGCAGCAGCACCACCACTACCACAACCAATGAGAAAAGAAACAACAAAAGACAAAGAACGAACAAGAAATTTCTGCCTTTCACACTTCTTTTGAATATTTGCAACTGTGAAGCTGGCATGTACTTTGTGGAAGCTTGAATGCTTGATGTTACTTCAGATTTCATGACATTGAAAAAGGTTCATCTCTTCGTATGGTTGGTGAAGGGGAATTAAATGTCTCTGGTGCTCTGCTTCTTTCTTCACATGGGCTTTCTTTACAAGTCTAGCTGTGTTAATGGTATGGCTTTTCTCTTCTGAAAAAGAGTAAAATGGTATGGCTTTTAATGTGGTCCTTATGGGCTTGTTGAATCCAACCACTTTCGCGGTGGTGGTAGGGTTTGGTTGGCAATGAACTAGCAAATTAGGGTTGGCGTGGAGTTGATGAGATATTAAACTTAGGAAAAATTATTTCGTGATACTGGGGAACCGTCACATGGTAGTTTGCTTATGCATAATTTGAAAGAGCAAATTCAAATCTTGAAAATTTTAATGAAAATTAACAAAATTAGGCCGTAAAGAACTTTATTTTTTGAAAAATGACACAATTTCCGAAAAGGGGATCAATAATTTAGAACTGAGGGAATATCATACTTGTTGTCAAAAAGAGGGAAAAAAGGGAATACCCTACTTGAGGCTCACATGACCACCTATCTTGCACATCCATTTTTGTAAATCACATTGAAATTGAAGGGTAGAAGATTGCAACTTTTTCGGACTCACCAAGTTGCAGCAGAAAAGGTGGGATGACAAGAAAGTAATTTTTTGCATTCCTTAGTCCCATTGTGAGCCTGCCTTTGACTGGACCAGGAACAAGATTAGTTGAGGTGCGCATAAGCTGACCTGGACACCCTGACTGTCGAAAAAAAAGAAGTTAAAAAAGGTAAATAAGCAGTCAATTTGATCATCCTTTTATGGAGCACTTTATCAGCTTGGGATGGATGGGACACAAATGCTACAAATTGGAATGATTGTCACACTGAGCATTGAAAAGTGCTTGACATCCACATACCCAACCACCAACAATTCTCCCATAGCTTTCCAACTGAAAGTTAGAATTGACAAGTAAAAATGCCTCTTTAAAAGATAATATATTGAAGATAATGTTCTCCATGCGTCCATCCAAGTATCCTACAGTAATTAAAGATTGGACATTCATTTCCTTTGCAAATAACAGCAAACAAGAACTTACTGCGATTATCCAAGAAATAGCGGATAGCCCCATACTCCGCCGGCCGTATTTCCAACAAGCTGATTGGTATTCTATCCTCCATGTTATGGTATTGAGCAGGCCACAGACAAGAAGCTTTCACCCAAATATTTTCCATTTTTCCCAGAAAACATTGGCTGCGGGAAACAAATTATCAAAGTAAAACATCAGAATAGAACATCAACCAATGAAACTATAACTAGAATAAAGGAACACAGCATTACGTCATTTCGGAGATTTTTGTCTCCGAAAATCTCCCAGTCCTGATCCTTTTTTTTGGTACATCAGAAAAAAAGCTGATACATCTAGGGGCTGTATGTTCAATTTTCCAGGGATGAAGTGTCTGGTTTGATAGAACCAGGGGCTGCACGTAACTATTTAGTGGTCACAGTCCTGATCTACGTTCTGGATGTATCAGCTTTTTCTCTAAAGTTGACCTACGTACTATATGCCTCTGTCAAAAAGAGAGATCATATAACAGACAATTCTTTTCCTGTTATACCTAGGATTAATCACAAAAAATTAGCTGGAACAGATGATATCTTCGATTTTCCATTCAGCTCTTGATCTGGCTTGGTCGACCGGATCATGATATTGAGGGAAGGGACCTTTTTTCGACATAACTCTGGATCCTCTGTTCGACATTGGTGAACATGTAGTTGCGGAATGGAACTCAAGACTGCAAGGGAAAGTTGCCAAAGGTTTTTGGATGTCCTTTCAGGTACTGTTGAACAAAATCATCAAGAAACTACCATGCTTGAGTAAAACAAAAAAGAATATACTCCATAATGAAGTCTATCAGAATGCAGCATTTCTCACACAATTAAAGGAATGTAGTTCAAATCCTGCAGGGATGAACATGAAGTCCCACAATATGTACGTGGTAGAAACTTCGATTGAAGAAAGTTATGCCTTATTCTCCAAAGACTCCCATCGAAATCAGACCCACATATACGATAAGATTAATGGTCAGACGGTGCAAGAGGAATGATTAGGCAGTGGAGTAATCATCAATGACATATGATGCCTTTATGATATACAGGTGCCAAGTGACCAACATTACAGGTTGAGACTAGAGATTTAGAGCATTTACACACTAATAGATCTTGCCAAAGCATCTAAACAGCATTAGCTCTTTACAATTGACTGAGATTGTGCAAGGTTAAAGTTTTACACGGAAGCTTATACATCAGACCTAACAAGGATTCCAAACAAGTAACCAATAGGTAATTCAGATCCAAAAAGACTAAATTTTTAAAAAAGTAAACTACACTATACACTAGCCTCTCAAGCTCTAAGAATTTCGTACGCAAGACATTAATACATGTATCATGTAAACAAGATAATTGCTACAGCAGGTGAAATAAAGATTGATGGTCATTCATTTTAGAAGGGAAAAGCCTTAAAGATATTCTGCTTCTATTGTGACTATAAATGTCTAGCACAACTATTATAAAGCAAGAGGCAACTAAATCACTCAATAAAGCTGCAAGATTCAATCGTTGGATTGACTTACCAAGGTCTAAAGTTCAACTTAAGGCAGTCATGCTTGCTCCAGATGAATTCTCACTAAATTGCAAGCTGCACGTCAAGAAAGATGTTTTATCAGCCTCTCTATAGAAGGAATGATTACCACCCCAAATTTCCGATGTATACAAAGCAAAGAAAGAATTCAGATAAACGCACCAGTTTATGTCCATTCCAGTTTCTAGAATTTTGAACAAAATCACCCATTTGAAACTGCGGCAACCAGAACCCGAATCTAAATCTAGCTCACAATAATTGGAAAACATTCAGTTACTCCACTGCCTTCGGCATCTGAGTTTCAAACATTTCCTTCTTCAACATTTCTGCTAGTTCAACATTCCCTTCTTTCGTATTCGCCTCAATGAAAGCACTATAAATCTCGCAATTCGGTTCAAACCCTTTCCCTACCATCTCTGCCTGAAGCTTTAATGCTTCTTCCACCCTCCCCTCTTGACATAAACCCTTTATCAGAACCTCATAACTCTTCCTTTTAGGTGCAATCTCATGTTTTCTGATTGCAACTCTCAGAAACTCCAAAGCCTCGGAAACCCTATTCTCCCCACCAAGTCCTCTAATAACAGCATCAACTGTTGAACTCTCTGACCTAAAACCTTTCCTACACATATCCTTATACAACAACAGTGCTGAATCCACATCCCCAATCTGACAATACCCATTGATAAGATGCTCAAAAGTAACAAAAGAACACTCCACACCACTCAAACCCATTTCTCTAAAAAACACTTCAGCCCTTCCAACCTCACAAATTTTACAAAACCCACCAATCATAGTGTTATAAGCCACGGAATCTGGCTTCAAACCCTTAATCCCCATTTCTTCCCACAACTTCACAGCCTCACCCATCTTTCCATCCTCACAATATGCTGCCATCAAAATACTATAACTATACCCGCTCGGTTCACAACCCAATGCCTCCATTTCCCCCCAAACCTCTTCCACATTTCCCACTAAACCATCTTGATGAAAACCAACCATAATCACATTAAACGTATGCACATTCGGAACAACCTTAAAAACACCCGCAGCTCTACTCTTACCCTCATCGCCAAACCCAAAAACCTCCTTGTAAAAATCATACCCAGCATAACACCCACGATACTTCGAAACCGACCTAATCACCGAATTACACGTACTAACACTGGGAGAAATCCCTCTAGACTTTAACATCCTCGCAATTTCCATTGCTTGATCGATTCTGGTAGATCTCAAACAAGCTTTAATCAACAAGTCGAACACAAAAGGGGCCGAGTCACACTCCCGATAGGTCTTCACAAGAGACTGGAAGAGTTTCGGTGTTTTATCGGTGTCAGGGAAGCGGAGGAGGGCAGATTGGATTAGGGTTAGGGTTTGGGGCTTGAGGAGACGGGAGCGGGAGAGGGTGTGGATGAGGGTGGAGTAGGAGAGGAGGGAGGGGGTGGAGAGGGAGTGGCGGAGGGTGAAGAGGAAGAAGCGGAGGGCAAGGTGAGGGTTGTTGCGGATTCGGAGGGTGATTTGGGAAACTTGGGAAGGAGTGAAGCCGGTGGGGGGGGAGAGGGAGCGGAGGTGGGTCCAGCGGGATTTGGAGCGGTGGTGGGTAAGGATTTGGACGACGGTGGAGACTAGGGTTTGGGATGGGTCAGGTGGAGGTGGTGGTGGTGGGGAGAGGGAGGAGAGAGAGCGTCTGAGGATTGGGAAAAACATTGGGTGGTGGGACGGCCGCTTTGTTTTTCCGGCTACCGCTATTTAGTTAGTGATTGAGTTGATGGGACTATCTAGTCTGCAGTTGTCAACCCACCACATTCCCCACCTTAGCAGCTATCTATTCTGCCTAGACAAAAGACAATTATCTACTTTAGCAGGCCATTTAATAAATGAGCATTGCGAACACAATAAAATTATTTTATTCACTTTTGAATTGCATTGGCAAAGTGCAAAAGTAAGTTGTTGTACCAGAAAAGAAGACAGTACATAGTTTCATCAGTTGTATGGAGGAAGAAAATATACCTTTTGGAATTGCACTTCCAACAGATATTTTTTCCTTCCAACGTTCAAATTGCACTTTTGCACTTCCAACAGCTATTTTTTCTTCCAACTGTCATATTGCAATCTTGATCTTTCTAACAGCTTTTTTTTTTTGTTCATCTATAAATGAGTCCATATATTACATTTCCGCAACCCTATCAATTTAATTTTTTTTTTCAAAGCTTCATTATTTTTCATATTTCCTCTCCTTCTAACACCCATCTCAATTTTAATTTTCTCAAAACGACTTTCTTTCCTCTTTATGGCTCGCAATCCTTTACTAAATTTTCTTCTTCTCGACTCAGACTCTGATGATGATTTAGAGATACTTACCGAAGTTGCTATGGAAGAAGAACGACTAAATGGTGAGAGTGGAGTAGTCCCACATCGTTGTTCTGTTCAAGGTCGCAATTATATTAATCGTGGTACTATCCTTGGCCATGAAAGGATTTTTCGCAACTATTTTGCAGAACCACCTGTGCTCGACTTTTAGTGAAATTCCAGGGCTTGACTGATGGGAACTCCTACTTATAAACGAGTAGCTTCCTAGCTTCCATATTATAAAAACTTTTGGGTCCCAAAGCCAAGTAATCCAAAATCCATGTTTTCTAGATTGTAGATGGGTAGCAAATCACTAGCTTTAAGCTATTCTCCTGTGTCCTGCCTGTTATGGCCTTGAAGCCAAGTAAAGGTGGCTTTCTGTTTAGTTACTACGTCTTGAAATCTTGCAACTTTTGTACTTGAATTCAGCATGGCAGCGACACCATCTCATGTCGGTTGTAGTTGCAATTTTATGCACTTGTTTCGAGTCTTATGACTCCAACTAAAGCTGGTTGTCTTTGAAATCATAGCTCATAAAGATACAATACGACTTATATAGCTAAATAGAAGAGATGTTTAAACAAGTGATTTATTTTATGCAACATGTTTTCAATTCTATTCCATGTATAGGAGATCTCTACATTCCAGGTAATATAGACTTGAAGTCCGACTCCAATTAATTGCAGAGCCTGAGGCTTCTGCTGCTTCCGGAGATGGATCTGGAACCATGTGAAGAGATGCTAGAACTCTAATGAGCATAGTGCCTAGGCCAATATAGACACGAGTGACACATTGGACACTTCCGCGCTAAGGACACTGCTTAAAGGAGTTGAACAAGTTAAATGATAGTTAACTCGTTCAAGCCTCCGGAATTGCAGAAATAACACCCTTGAAGACTTCTTTTAAAACACAACCTCTGTTGGATACCAAGATTTAGATGGAAAAGTGACGTAGAAATTACTAAAATGCAGTGGATTCCATCAAACACCCATCATCCAACTTTCAAAACTCTATGCCGGAGTAAATCCCCCAAGTTTAGCCTTGTGCTAATGAAACGCCCAAAGGAAGCTCTCACATGTTATGATGAAGGAACACTAACTAATTCAAGGATGATCTAATAAATACATCATGTAACAATGTTCTAAAACAAGGAATTAATCAGCAATTAATCACGGGTAGGGCTTATCAGATTAGGTCCGATTACTAATTAATATGCACCGGTTAATCGCCGATTAATCTAATTAATCGCTTGAAGGTGGCCGACCGCCCGACTAGCGCCTAGCGACTTTTAGAACATTGTCACGTAATCCTCACTCTATTTCCATTTAGGCAGAACATACATGTAAGCTCTTTCTATAATTTTTGGTAATCTAGTTCCAAACGAATCTAAGATGAACTTTCACAAATCATAGAAAGGATATAGTGTCACAAAAGAAAGGTGAAACTACATCTAAAGT
Organism: Rhododendron ovatum; assembly: GCA_019656835.1. NCBI lineage: Eukaryota > Viridiplantae > Streptophyta > Magnoliopsida > Ericales > Ericaceae > Rhododendron > Rhododendron ovatum. Next base: position 4,851,768 of record CM033802.1, on the reverse strand, counting down.
TCGATTAAAGATGAAACCCCTGCATCAACAGCCTACCGAAATGAGTGATTAAGGAAACTGAATGCTCAATGGGGCGTTTTATCAAACAGCTAAACACACAAAAGAAGCAACCTGAAGGATTGTTCGGTCAAACTTCGTACTATTGAGACCTAATCTTCTCCAATCTCATACCCAAATTGATATGGATGAACAAAATACATAATCCAAACCAGAATCACAAGTAGAACATGTACTTTCGGAACAGGGAGAGGGAGAGGGAGAGGCATACCCATGTCCTGATCTTGAGGATGATGAAAAATCTCCACACAACCCTAGCTGAAAGCTGCTTGTTGAAAGCGAGAGAGGGCAGAAGAGGAGGAAAACGTTCCTGGCGAGGTACTGTAGCAGCATACCTATTTGACGATCGATAATGCTATTCAGTATTCACACAGAAATTGAGAACAAATTTTGCACAGCAGTCCCATGTGGCAAAAAAAAGGGACCCACCACTCTCTCTCCGCTCTGAAATTTCTCCTCCCAGAGAAATCCAAATTTCCGTCATTTACGAATATTAATTATCAAAACACGTCATTGACCAAAAAGAAAAAAAGTTCAATCCGTGCAAAATAGACCACATATAAGAGATGCAACATTGGGAAAAGAAAGACATTGCGTGAAGAACAAAGAATCACCTTCATTTTCGCCTTTTCCCTGTTGTTGAAAAGCACAATTCTTCTTCAAATTATGGGTACATTCATCACTTAGCAAATCCTTGAAGCTTCTTCAAAAATGTCCTTGCAGATGTTTCTTTGTACCAAAAGATAAAGCAAAATCAATAAAGAAGCAAAAGAGCTCGATCCCCCTGATTTTACACGATGCTTCTTGTTCCAACATTTAGCACCCTTGACCATATGGCCAAAGACTCACCCACAATCACCTTGAGAATATTTGTCCAGCCACAATAAATGCTGGTTGGACCCACGAATAACGGTGGCGGAAAACCCGCGGAATTAAAACTCATGGTAGGATATCAGTCAACTCGTTGCTAGTAAAAGCAATCAGATATCGTTTCGTGGTTGTGTTTGAGCAAGGATTTATGAAGGAATTTAACGAGGAAAAAAGATAATGATAGAAAATCTAATAAAATACTTGAGTTGTTTTATTTGCTTTACCTGATTCGTATATTTTCCTTTAGCTTTTTTTATCCCCATAAAATAAAATCTTGTCTCTAGTTCTTAAACTAAGGAATTTGTTCCTTTGAACCATCCTTTTAAGAAACCAATGGATTTCTCTGAGATGGGAATAAACCGCAATAAAGGTTGACGTCCCAAATTTGTTTTTGTATTATATTGATAAACTGAGCATCTTAATCGAGTCTTTAGATGCAAATTACCTGCAATAATGATACTCCTTTCCAAAATTCTTGCTTTATCCCCTAATAATTTAGTTTTAGTATATGCTCTGCATATTGAAAATCCAAACCACTAGACCAGACACGTAATACAATTCCTTGGAATATCACAATCATCACCTTTACACCAGTTCACGCGTATCTTGACTAATTTGAGAGACCAATTGATCATAGCACCTGAGGGTTTCGAACCTGAACTCTTAGGAAGAAGAACAAACCCCTTTGTCTCAAATCTTGACCACCAAATTAACCCCTCGACTAATAAGTGACTAGTCTCTTAATGGTCCCAACTTTTGGACGGTAGGATTGATTCATTAGAAATTAATCGAGGTGTAAGTAAGTTGATCGAGACACCCGAATTATCAAAACAGCATATGATTCTTTTTGCAAAGTGGGAATATTAATTCCATCGGATGGTCACAAACAATGTGCATGCATGTCTTATCTGTCCTAATTTATCGCTAACTAGCTCGGTTTGGAAATCCGGTCATAAAGTGAAATTCGTTTTCTCTGGTGGGTCATAACTCATAAGCCAATGTGGTCAGAATTTTCCTTCTCATAAATACTCAGAATTTTCAAATTTTAATAAATCTATTACCCCATAATTAACCCCTGCTTATTGGATTGTGGTTAACATTTTGTACTACTCTACCCCGGGTAGCTTTGGTGCAGACCCGATCTTTGACATCAAATGTACAAAGTGATTGTCTACAGGTTCCAATTGACAACCTAGATATAAGTGGTTTGAATTTTGACCACTGAAATTCTCTTGGTTCCGTGTTCTAATTTACGACGAACTACGCACTCGTTCGGCCTTCGAAATTCAAAATTTAAGTTCTTTGAGATAGACAAGTCGTGTATCTGTCGCTTTGAAATTCTCTTGGTTCCTTGTTCTAATTTACGACAAACTACGCACTCGTTCGGCCCTCAAAATTCAAAATTTAAGTTATGCAATCAAGACACCGCATTGTGTATCTGTCGCTTTTATACTTTACAGACACATAACAATTCTTAAGGACAATTCGAAACCTCTCAAGTTCTATCAACTCCTTTGAGGCCAATCTATACGGAGCTTTTGCTTTAATTTTATTTGAGTTTCTCGCAATTGAGCAGTGAGATTGAACTCTGAAAATTATTTAAGGTGCACATAAACTGACCCGAACAACTGAGTTAAACAAAGAATGACACAATCCCTAAGCACAAATTCCCTCCTAGTTGCTTCAACAACAACCCCAAATTGTTAACCCAATTAGAAATGCCAAATGTAACGTTAAAGAGATTCCAATCACTTTTTCCCCCTCCTCTCATACGTCAAGCAAAAGATTAACCCATCCAACTATATATATATCTTCCACCAAACACTTCCTTATAATTGCCCACAAAAAGCACAAACAAAAAAAAAACCATGAAATACAATGAGATAACCCACGTGAGCCACCCCCAACACAAGCTGAAGTTCGAGTACACGGAGGTCCCGTTCAAGTGCGACGGGTGCAAGGAAGCCGGCATAGGGTCGCGGTACAAGTGCACCGCGTGCGACTACGATCTCCACCTCCACTGCGCCCTTCCGTCGCCGTCGTTGGCCCACCCTTTCTACACCAAATGCTCGTTCCAGTTCCTCCTCAAGCCGCCCGGGAGCGTCGCGCGGTACTGCAACGCGTGCGAGAAGGACGTGACGGGGTTCGTTTATCACTGCAGCGCCTGCGGGTTCGACCTCCATCCATGTTGCGCCAAGCTCCCGATGGTGCTCGATGACGGTCAGTACTATTCTGTGCACTTTACTTAGACGACCAGGCTTACGAAGAGTGTCTCGATACAGAAAATAGTGCAACGTACCCACGCCAAAAAACTTTGATTTTGTACGGAAATAAAATTTGTGATTTTGTTACCCGTCGGCCGTCGTCAGCATAGAGGTTTGTAGAGACATCTGTGAATTTATTGGCGTTACGTTTAATTGTGTTTGGCCATTAGAATCTCCATTCACGCAGACGATGACCTTTGCATGCTGCAATTTTCATCCATTTGTGGCTAAATATTTTTTTAGGCCTCCAATGTACCTAAAATAAAAGTGAGCCCGGGACATCCTGCGTTACCAAAAAAAAAAAAAAAAGTGAGGCCTATTGTTGACTTAGCTTGTAGACAATTGGGACCCATGACATGTCACGGGCTCCATAGACGACGAGATAAATGGCCTAATGGTTGAGCCACTCCTGTCGTTCTTCACAATCTATATTCTAGTACTTTGATATTCTTCCTGAGTCACGCTCTTAATTTCTTTTGCATATTGCTGTCGTAATCGATCGATCGAGCATCTAAATTCCCGACATGACAGGCGAAGTGAAGCTGTACCTATACCGGAAGGTGAGCGCGGCGTGCCACCGGTGCGGGAGGAAAGGGAGGAGCTGGAGCTACAGATCAACATGCAAGAAGTACAATTTACACGTTGCCTGTGTGAAGGAGATGTTGGTGGACAATTGGCATGAGATATATTTCGGAAATAAAACTGGTCAGGGGAATAACAGGCCGTACTATAATAGTAGCACTAGTACTAGGAAATTGGAGACCAACATTCCTAGCCTTAAAAACACACTTCAGGCCTATCATCACCAGAAAAGTAGCAGCAAGGGGAAAGTGCAGAAATGTTGTGAACTGGCTGGTTTGGCTGTCCAGTTCGTTATATCAGCAGTTCTTGGGGACCCGACTACTCTTATTGCTGGGGTCGTTGGAACATTGATGTCCAGATAGCTAGTGATCGATCAGGTGGATTGGCCTAATTTAATTTATAAAGTAGAATTTGGGCTTGTTAAAAGTGGCTTTAATTAGTACTGGATGCATATGTTTTTAGTTTGGGCGAATGTATTGGATATGTAAAAGGTCCATGGGCCTATAATGTCATGTAGCACTTGTATTTAACTCACTTTGAACCAAGGATTTCAAAAACAGTTTCAGGACGCGTAACTGTAACAATCGTCGTGTAACAGTATTGGGAGTATTGACCGATACATGTATCAATCACGTACACACCCCACGATCCGCTATTTGTAAAAATTCATTTGGCCACGATAACCAGCCTGCAGAGCCGGTCGGAAGGCCGTATATCCGGATTTAACGGGAATTGGTTGTAGCGGTTGTGAATTTTTAGGAAATCATTTTTGACCAAATATTTCTTTTAATTTTTCTAAATCACTCATAATTGTTGAGTATCGACTGTAAGGGCCATAAATCGGAAACAGACTGACATCGAAGGAAACCAGCCGATACGCATGTAACGATAACAGTTGTGTAACAGTAGCAAGAGCATCGACGCTCAATGGGAATTAGTTGTAGGGGCGGATTTGTAAAACCTTGCTTTGAACTTAATTGAGAGTTCCATTCTGTCATTATATTTCAATTTAGGATTATCGAAGCAACAAACAATGAGAACGGTCTATCATACATATGAGATCGATATATATATATATATAGTCATTTTCAAATAAGAAGGTCCTTATTTTAGTTAAAATAATGACCTCTCCATTCCTTCTATTTTCCGTTCGAATTTCGATGATCCGAACCGCTCAATATGTTCAGAACGTGATTTTAAGAGTGCCAGCAAGGAATCAGCAAAACAAATGACCAGGAAGGGCTTCACCCGAACAGTTTTTATTTGAACCGTTCGATAAAAAATAAACAAAAACTGCTCGGATGAAGCCTTTCCGGTCATTTTATTTTGCTAATTTCTCGCGGGTACCCTGAAAATCTCGTTCTGAACACATTGAACGGTTTGGATCATCGAAATTCTATCGGAAAAGGGAGGTCCTTATTTTATTAAGTTAAGGTGGTCCTTAGGAGAAGGGGACTAATATACAGTCATAATATATATATATATATATATATATATATATAGAGTTAGGTTCCGGTGAGGGATCCCTCATTTTTTTAAAATGAGGGACTCCCATTCCCGATTGAATTTCGATGATCCGAGCCGCTCAAAGTGATCAGAACGTGATTTTAAGGTTCCCCGCAAGAAATCAGCAAAAAAAATGACTGGGAAGGGCTTCATCCGAGCAGTTTTCATTGAACGGTTCAAAAAAAACTGCTCGGATGAAGCCCTTCCCGGTCATTTTTTTTGCTGATTTTTTGCGGACACCCTTAAAATCACGTTCTGCACACATTGAGCGGCTCGGATTTTTAAAATTTGATCGGAAATGAAAGTCCCTCATTTTAAAAAAAATGAGGGATCCCTCACTTGAAAATTCCTCTATATATATATATATATATATATATATATATTGTATTCCCTGAAAAATTTATACTGAATATAGCACTAAAGTAATGATATGTCCATGAGATTCTTGTAATTAAAAGGTATTTTGATTAGCTCTTTGTCAACTTATCCAAGTCATCGATACTAATCTCTATTAAACCATGTACGTTACGTACGCAACACTTACATTTAAAAACTACATCAAAACGAGGGCGTTTGGACTGATTCAGTTATTAGCTAGGTAGCCCCTTCAAAGGGCAAAGGGCATTCGATTGGGCTAAATTATTAGGGCATTATTCAAAGGCTCGGTTTGGATGTCCGTAATCAATGGTCAACATGATTTAAACGAAGGCCAATAATAACACAGTGACCAAATAGTTAAGCCCAAAGCCCTTACGTGACTTCTTCTTCTTCTCTTTTTCCCTCTTCTTTGTTTTTTTGTTTACTCGATCAAGTGACTATACTTTCAAAAATTGTCGCCAATTTCTACTACAATTTCTTTTGTGTTTTTTTCCTCTCGTTTTTAGACATTTGAATTCTTCAATAATGAAAGGTGGTTTAATTTCATGTAGATTTTCTCTTTTTCACTTGCACACGTACGCATTACGTGTGCTTAGACGCTAGTTGAAATGTGACAAGCCATCAAATAAAATTAGTCCAAACGGAACCTTAAATATTTTAGTACTTACCTATTCTAGCATTGGAATGTTTCTATCATCTTTCCCAAAATAAATATTTGCAACTTTCCTCAAACCCAAATGAATTTTAAACCACACGCAATGCTTGCGAACATGTACACCAAGGGCCGACAGTCGTATCCGTACAAAATTCCTTCTATAGCCGTTTCACATGCTTATTGTTACTGGATTCAAGATAAATCGTTGTAAGCAATTATTGCATGCCTTGTGAAGAAGTGTCATCCCAGTTTTTTACTCATCAAAATTAACATTTTGCTTAAAGATTCATTTGTAGCCGACCCTCGAGTTTGTGGGGTAGTGGCCCATTGGAAAAATGAGTTGAAGCGACCCGATAGCTAATTTTCTTGACCCGAAGTCACTTCTTCCAAAGTTTTCGTAGAGAGCAAAAAGACTTTTCGGAAACCTTTTTAATTCCAAGACTATTACTGTGATAAATCAATGAAATGCTATAGTTTATTTACCGAACTTAATTTGTTCAATCGAATGAACTTATTTACACCGTCAATGTCTATAATGACTCAGGCCCCACGCGTTCCACTATGGTTCTTATTTTGTAAATATTTATTTTTCGTTTTACGAGACAGATCATCATCTCCCAATACTATCACCTTTTATTCATATTTATTAATTAGGTATTTAGCAACTAGATAACTTTTGATAGACTTATAGATTAGATATTATTTTCACAAACATATTTTGTTACGTATCGTTATAACTCACGGGCTCTTGATCGTAAAAAAATATATATGTATTTATATATTTAGCTAGATTCACCTTCAATAACAAAAGCATACAAAGATAGTCTGACGAAAGTTTATCGATTAAACAAATTTTAATGATGTAACAAAATATTACGGAAAAGAAAAAAAGAAAACAAAAGTAGTCTGACAAATTTATCGATTAAACAAATTTTTAGAAGATTACATCCTGATTTATAGGTAAATAAAATAGTTGCTAGCTAGTTTTAGTAGGAATCAAAGAAGACAATTTATTCCAAATCAAAAAATTATGAAGAGAGAAAATAACAGACAACGAAATTAACATACTTTGAATAAGCCCCAATATGTAACTAAAATTTGAAGTAGTAAAACCCCGCGAAATAAGCGCCACTAAAAATAAAAAGTTTCTAATTCAAGTTATTACATACTAGTATAAAATAAAAAAAAATTAAAAAAACAAGTTTCTATAACAAAGACGAAACAAAAAAAAAGACTTCTTAATTCTTGTCGTGCATCAGGTAGCTAGGGTAACACTTGTACGAATAAAAGTCGTACGGTATGATGTGACTGGCCTATTTGTATGAATATGCGCAAAATTCGCAAAAACATCAACGCATTATTTAATTCTGAGAAAACGGATGTTCCAAAAGCATATCCCTTTCACTTTTTATTTTTCTTTGAAATGTGATACATATACGTAGACTTTTTCTTGTTAAAAAATCTTTTAAGAATAGTGATAAATACTCCCTTTCATATCTCTGCTTCTCCCCCAAACAATTTTTAGAAAACTCGATAAGTGTACATCGAGGGGGAGAGAGGAAAAACAAAACGATTATCTCTCCAAATAATTGATTTACGGTCTCAACGGATTCGGAGTTTTGCATGATACGGTGCCTATTCCATCACGGATGGGAAAGCACAAATCGGTTGCGACGGCCAAACTGATCTTCCTAGACGGCGCGATTCAAGTGTACTCATCCCCGGTAAAGGTCTCGCACATACTGGATCAGAACCCGGCCTGTTTCATTTGTCATTCGGATCACATGGAATTCGATGAATTTGTTTCGGCCGTTGATGTTGATGACGAGCTTCAGATGGGTCACCTGTATTTCGCTCTGCCGGTGAGTTGGTTGGCTCAGCCGCTGCAGGGGGAGGATATGGCGGCGTTGGCCGTTAAAGCGAGTCTCGCTTTTCCAAACAGTCATGATGGTGGTGGTGGTGGTGAGATTAAGTGTGGGTGTTGTTTTGGTAGACCTAGGGTGGATGATGATCAGCACGATCGTTTGTTGTTTTCTGGTGAGAAATATGTGAGTACATCAAGAAGAAAGGTTGTTGCCGTCGGTAGCGAAGGCGGTGGATTGGTTCAGGAGATAAGCAGTAGGGGTTGTCCTAGTAGTCATGGCAGAAAGTTGAGTATGATACCGGAAGATCAAGGCTCGTTTGGAACGTCGTCTTTAGATCAAGGCTCGTTTGGAACGTCGTCTTTAGATGAAGGCTCGTCTAGAACGCTGTCTTTGTAATTTTTTTTTTTAAATCTTGATGATTCTGGACGCAATATAAAGCTAGTAATAGTGTATTGAGAGTTCTGAAAATAGAAAATCACATACCGCGGTGCTACTGGTACTTGATAGTTGATTCGTAACTTGGCTTTTAATTAATTTGGTATGTTTAATTAAGTGTGCTTCTGAGATTGCTTTTCTAAAGTTTGTACATGACTTAGTATGATTCGGTTTGAACAATTTGATCGATGGTTATGTTGCTTTTCATATATAGGTGGAATGGAGATCTCTGTTTCAGTTTTACACGTCCGTATAGACGGAAATTCCAGAAAGATATTCTTATTAGAAACTTAAACTGAAGAGAGCATATATAAAATCTGATTTTGGAGAAGTGAGTTTTGGGATGTTTGAAAGACCAAATTTCAGATTCCAAGTATTGCAAAGAATGATTTCGGGTGTCTGCAGCAAACTCTACCATATTATAATGAAAAGCTTAACCGAAAAATAAGTACTTAAAAAAAAAGAATCTTAGCAGAACGGGTTTCATTCCGTAAAAACATGTATGCACGATTCCTGCATAAGTACGAGTTTAGAAGAACAAATAAAGAATGGCACCCACCCCACATCAAAATTAGTTCATGATTCAGGTAACTCGAACCCTAGAATAATTGGCCACGTTGTGGACAGTAGACAGATAGCTAATCAGTGTGACGATGTGCAAAAAATGAATTCCCATGCATCCCCAATAATTCATTCATTCCTCCGATTCCGCTTTGTGTCTAGCTAATTGACTAGTAATTAAACATTTTAAGTTGTCAACAAGTGATAAGCTACAAAGCACAGATATTTTCAAAGTAGTTTCGACCAGATAAGGAATACTGAATACGTATACAATTTCCATAGGGTATTGATTCGTGGGCGATAATGTAGAGACCCGTATTTTTTAGAAAATACTTAAAGATCATATAAATGTCGAAAATTGGGAATAATGAGAAAAAGTGGTTTAATGGGTGATTATTTGATTTAGGGATTGAACTGAAAGAATAGAGTGTTGAGGGATTAAGTGTGTGATTTAAGAATATGTGAGTATAAATAGAGGTGTATGTATGTAGGAAAGCATTTTTCTCCATTCTCCCTCTCTTTCTACCATCCATTTCTCTCTCTCTCCACCGGCTCATCTATCTCTCTCCTCTCCTCACTCAAAAACCTTACTCAATCTTGCAAAAGCTTCAAGAATAAACCTCCCTCCGACCTTTCGATCGTGCCTAGAGCTTGGTAATCCTTGGGTCAAGTCCGAATCGAAGATTTGGAGTCCAAGAAAGCTAGGGCTCGTTCGAATCTCTGAGATCTTTGTTATCGTCTCGAAGTAGGGATTTCTTTACCTCTTTTATGTGTATATATGTTGAAATGATGCCGAAATCGTGCTTGGATCGTCCCCTTTTGGTGCTTTGAATGTCTGTCAAACTGCAGAAAATCACCTTGAAACAGCGCGGTATTGATACCCAAAAATGGGGTATCAATACCCCATCCGTCTCTGGACTTCCAACCTGCCAGGTATTGATACCTGACTCGAGGGTATCAATATCCCTTATTGTTCTGGACAGCTTTGATGCTGTTTTGTGTTCCTTCGATCATTTCAACCCCCAATCGCTTCTAAACCCCTTTCGGATACCTTCTAGCTCATCTTTTGCTAATCTAATTGACTTCCTATGATTAGTGGATGTTATTCTTGAACCGTTGGCTCTCCGTTAGTAACGATTAAATGATAGTTTACTTGATTAAATGTCAATAAGATGCAATTTGTGATTGATTGATTAATTATGAACATTTGTGGTATATATGTGATATAGTCGACATGTTGTAACACATTTCATGTATGATTCTGGTCTCGAGAAGGTTATAGCTTGTATATCGAGTAAGGAAATAGTTGTTGATGTCGGGAGTTGATTTAAAAAGTCTCGTAACGCATGGGGTGGTAATACGAAGACTTAGGTGGTCTCGTAACCCAAGGGGTGGTAATACGGTGACCCGAGTTGTTAGGGATCACTGTGACGTAAGGGGTGGTAACACAGTAATCCTTGTGGTGTTATTCGGTAACGCAAGGGGTGGAAATACCGATGAAGGTGATTGGCGATAGTGGGTTGTATTGAGGTTATTTGAGTTGTTTGACATTGAGTGAACTTGGTGACATCTTAAGCTATAGGCATGTGATAGAATGATCACGATGAACGTTGGGAATACCCTTAAATTACTTATTTTCCATCGTTTGAGTTGTATGTCTTGCTTTCGTTTCACTTGCACATTTCGTCATGTTTACATATAGAATTGGTAAAGGTTTTCCTACTGGGCTAGTGTAGCTCAACCTAATCTTTCTTTTCAGGACAAAAAATGCTGGACAATAGCTCGCATGCTAGTGTGCTTGGGAATGAAAGACCCCTTTTTTTTTTTTGGAAGTTAACCTCAAGTAGTTACTTAGCATCTTTGTATTAATTTTATTTTTACAGAGATGTAATTGTAACTTATTATCTCAATCCTTTTATGTAAACGTTTGTAACATTCTAAACGGGATCGTATTTGCGTTTATGTATATTCAGGGCCGAAGTGTCACAGTTGTAAATCTTTGATTGTGGGGATTTAAATTGTAATTTAAGACAGATGAGAACTCTTTTGGGTAATATGTATGATATGCGAGGTTCTTTATTTAAAACGTAATACGTAAATATGTTGAAAATCAAGGGTGTGACAGATAAGTTGACCAAATCATCATTTTCCTTATAAAAAATGTGTATACACAAGGACACGTAGAAAAGGATGTATAGACCCTAGTAATTAAACATTTTAAGTTGTCAACAAGTGATAAGCTACAAAGCACAGATATTCTCAAAGTAGTTTCGACCAGATAAGGAATACTGAATACGTATGCAATTTCCATAGGACCCTAATACAGATAAAGATCATAAATAAACAATGAGTAAACTAAGCAAAGGATAACATGACCAAATCAAGAATCCGATCAAATAAATATATCATTGGGGTAAGCACACAAGGTGTAGTTAAGTTGGCTCAAACACCTTTGTGGTTACAAAAATTGTTAAATAAATGACATATACAATCTCTGTTGAATATGGGCAATAATAAATGTGTAAACAAATTATGAAGGAGGTCTATGAATGTGAAGCTACAAGAAAATCGAATATTTTATAATTTTTCTTTGATCAGAAAATTAGTCTTAGGTTCATTATGTGAACTTCATAAGTTCACATGTCAACGTATTAATTTTGTAAGGTCTCAAGTCCATTTTAAGATACCCTAGAGTGGGATAGAATAATATAGGGTTTACGCACTTTCATAAGATTTTAGGGTGCACTTTTTTATTATAGGGTATGATAGATTACCCTAGCGTAGGGTACTCTAGGGTTTAGGTACTTTATAGGGTTTTAGAGTGCACTTTCCTATTATAGGGTTTTAGTGGTTTAAGCACTTACATAAGGTTTAGGGTTTTAGGTATTTTCGTAAGGTACCCTAGGGTTTAAGTTGTGTAGACTTATATATAGCTAGCTTTACAAAACTATTAAGTGAACTTATGGATTTATAAAATGTCTATAGTGGATCTATTACTAAACCTCCCTTGTTTAGTCTACAAAATAGGGGTGTACACGGTCCGGATTGGTTCGATTCTTTAGAAAACCAATAACCGGACCATTTTCAACGGTTCTAAGAAATTGAAAATCAGAACCTAACCAATATGTGCGTGGAACCTAACCATAACCAAAATTGGAAACTGCAAAATCGGTCCGATTTTGCTTCGGTTCCGGTTATATCCAATTAGCATCCAAACACTTATCCACAAAATATAAACTCATAAAATTAAAAAATTAGAGCATCAAATAACTCATATAATAATAAGGGAGGCTTAATTATTCATCCTCAAATCTCATCCAACTTAAGTATTCATCCTCCATTTTTTGAACAGTTATGATTTCATCCCTATTCTTTTTTTATACCAAAAGTGCCCCTAATATATATATATACCAGAAAATGAGACCAAAACATAATCTTTCCCATCCCGTCCCACGATTTCCGTTCAATCCCTAAAATTATGGATTCCAAAAATTCGGGAGGGATTATATATAAGTAAGCATCTCTCTCTCTCTCTCTCTCTCTCTCTCTCTCTCTCTCTCTCTCTCTCTCTCTCTCTCTCTCTCTCTCTCTCCAAAGTCCTCCATTCGTCCTCCATAAACAACCGCCGCCATTCACACATCCTCCGGTGGGCGGCGATCCACTCGTCGTCCGACGTCTTCCGCTCTATCGCCGCCATTTCCCTCCCCCCTCTCGCCGATCAATCATCCTCCGTCGTCATCAATGAAGCCAACAGAAATCTCCCTTCGGTACCGTTGCTGTCGACCGATTCCCTTCTCCCTTTTGCCAATCAATCATCTTCTATCGTCAATGAAGTTTAACGGAGAATGAGCATTATCGTTGTTGCCGGAGCAAATCTTTAAGATGTAGTGATTTGAAGTTTTTTTTTTTTTGTTTATATGGTTTGGGTATTCATGGTTTATTAACCATGAATCAGCGATTGAATATTCATGTTTTTTTTCTCGTCTTGTTTGTTAATTTTTTTATTCATGTTTTCTTTCTCGTCTTGTTCGATGATTTTTTTTTATTTATGGCTTGTTTGGGTATTCTTACCATGATTATTAATGAATGTTTCCATGATGATACACATATTGAATGATTTTTTGTTTATTTGAACCATTTACTATGAAATATTTGTTCGAATCATGGGATATTAATTGTATCCACGTAGTAATCGTCATGGTAATTTAACCATGTAATGTCATGGTAATTTAACCATGCAACGGTTTGAATATCATGTTATATTTTTTTTACGGTAATTTAGTCATGTTCCATGTAATAAGATCAATGAAAAATATGACTTTTTGTTATCTGATTGGCCAACTCGAAGAATGAAGAAAAAATGCAAATATGTGATCAACTTATCATGTTATATTCCTAAAAATAAGTAATCAATCATATTGAAATTTACCAAATTCCATTGAATTAGGAAAATAATCCAATCCAATCCCACTAAATTGGGAAAACAATCAAATCCAATCCCACTAAATTAGGAAAGCAATATAACATAATATATGTATATCATAGTGAAAAGGGTAAGAAAGGTAATTCACATACTAAAAGGATGAAAACATAAGTATGAAAAAAGGGCAGGATGAATTCTTACATGACATGGATAAAGAGGATGAATATTTAAATATTCCTAATAATAATAGACATTTTATTAATAATCAAAATCTAATATGGTTCACAAAATACTTGACACTTGATCAAAAAACATTGATGAAAACCACTAATAAAATAGCCAAAACCATTGATGGAATAATTAAATTCGGCGACAGAAAAACATTAATGACCCATTATATTTAGCACTAAAATTAAACCTATATCATAAACTATAAAAAGGGCTAAAATTAAACCTATATCATAAACTATAAAATATAGCAGCACGTCTTGAAGTAAAGAACAGTAGCTTTAATGCCCAAAACATCACTTAAATTAGCAGCACTAACTTCTTCCATGTTCAAAAAGTAGACCAATCTCTACACATATATTTATTTTTATATAATTATATATATTAGTTCTAAACGGTCCGGTTCGGTTCTAACCGCGGTTCTTTAATTGAGAACCAATAATCGAACCAAAATTAACGGTTCATATTTTTTTGGAACCATAACCTGACCGCAGACCGCAAACCGGACTAAATAGGATGATTTGGTTAGGAACAGACCGATCTTACGGTTCGGATAGTTTTCTTGAACACCCCTACTACAAAAGTTAGGTACTTATCCGATAACCTCTGAATGAAATCCTTGTAACAGCCGCAATTCAGATGACTTTAGCATGCATGCATGTCATTTTTGCGAAGCTTTCCACTCGAGACACTTCAATCGTTTGGCCTAATAAGTTAAATGATTTATTTTTTTGTTCTCATTTAAAAAAAAATCGCATTTGTTAGTATTTTGTATTTTTTTGGCCTAATAAGTTAAATAATTTATTTTTTTGTTCTCATTTAAAAAAAATTACATTTGTTAGTATTTTGTCATTTTTTTCGGTTTATTACTTCGTCATGATGATTACAATTTTTTACTTTTAAAATTCTTCTCATCATGACGAAACAATAATCCACAAAAATTGACAAAAAACTAACAAATACGAATTTTTTTTAAATAAAGACAAAAAAAAATACTATTTTGTCTTATTAGGCCAGACCATCTTACTCTCAAAATGGAAAGCAAATCGCTTGCTTTTTGGCAGGAATAGTTCCAACCTTTGTTTTTACCTCCCAAAGGTTAAAGAGTAATGCTACAAACATACATTTAAAACATGACTCTGGACAAAATCGTGTTTGAAATCACTAGATGCACATGAATCCATAAAAATTTAATGGTTCCGGAAGCAATTGTATTTGAAATTGTGTTTTAAAGGTATATTCCTTGATTTTTGAAGATTAAAAGCGCTTAAAGGTCTAAACCGTAGATTATTTAAGAAAAGTCCACACGGGCTCCGCACATAATTCCTCCGTCAAGCTAGAAGCGTCCTCTATTTTCAATCTTTTTGGTCTCAAGTTTACGGAGTCAAGTTGTTTTTATCAAAAAGCAGACAAAAACGTGGGAGGAAAAAAAAACTACGGCAAACTTCATTTACACGCCAGTGGTTTGGTCGATGTGCGGATGCACAGCTTCTTGCAGCACATGAGGCCTTGTCTTCACTAAACTAAAATTGTAGTGAATGACTTTTTTGTTTTTTCTTTATTCAAAAAGAAAAAAATCGCGTTTGTAATTAGTTTTGCGCCAAAATTTTATAGATTATTAACTTGTCTCGACAAGAGAATCAAAAAAGCAATCAAAAGTAAAGTGATTGAAATGTTTTGTGAAGAAATTTGCATGTGGAAGGACAAGAAAAAACCATTAATGCATTTAAGTAGGGACGAACAGCTCTACTAAAAAAGAGTATATTTTACATGTAAGTCAATTTTTCTTTAGTATTGTCGCTACTAGATCACTCATACGAAGCACGCATGTAAATGAAAATCAAAAATAAATCCAACCCATTTAGGTAGTTTTGCAACTTAATGTAAGTCACCAAATAATTAGAGTTTATTAGGAAAAGATGAATTTATATCCCCAAGTTAGAGTGTATATATTTTTTGCATAATATCGTTTTGTGTAATAGTTAATTACAACTCTACATATATAGTATTTGTCACAGCTAGACCAAAATTCTCGAGATGCAATATTGGAAAACGAGAAGATAAATGGGACATAGATTCTGTCTTAAGAATTAATAATGGCACACAAATGTGGAAAGAAATTTTTATTTTTTTTTGTCGGCAAAACGGAACTTTTTATTAAACTCGAAGGGGTACAACGATAGGGGAACCAAAAGTACAAAAGATCTATCCAACCAAAGTTGGATAAAACACCTCACATACTCGCTCTACACCTTCAATTTTCGAATCTCATCCAAATAACCTTTGAAATCTTCCGCGGTATAAATTTTAATGTCAAAAGGAAGGGCCGAATTTTGAAGTCTTGAACGCTTTTGCAGTGGATTTTGAATGATTTCACCTGGAACTGGCCTTTGATGCTTCCTATGTAGTAGAAAACCTTCCCGGCCCACAGTTATTCACAGGTTCATTTCACCTGGAACTGACCTTTAATAGTCACCGGCCAATCTGATGAGGGCATTTCGGGAAAGTGAACGGAAGTTCCAAAAAACACGGCGATCGGCGTGCCCCCGCCGTGCTGATCGATTCACATGAATTATTATCATGTCTCCTACTTTTTTCTTGAAGAGGGATAAAATTCCCGCCGTATAATAACTCCGTATGTGTCACGCTTAGAGTTTTATCTTTTTACACAATCGATCCTATATAAGTCCGGATAAAAGAGAAGGATTGTGCGTTAATTCGGTAGCTGACACATAAAAACCTCATTAGATCACTATGACATGAATCCGATTAATATAGCCGACCCCGATTAATTGGGACTTAAGCTAGATTCGGTTTCGTTTGATAATTTCGGCGGTATTCTATTTTTCTTAACTCCCACAGTTTTCTGAAAATTTTACTCCTATAATGCAATTTAGTACTGTATTATCACAGTACAATTTCGTTTTAGAAGTAGAATTTAGTACTTGAATCACACTCTCACTATAGTACAAGCATAATCTTATCTACGCTGAAGAAAAAGAAAAAAAAGAAGAAGAGTATAATATCATCTACTGGCTACCTCGATCTAATTTTTCTCTACGTGCCATAAATAAATCGAAATTCATGGGCATGCCGGTCCCGACATTTCGGGGCCCAAGACGAATTTCGAATTAGTGACTCCAATTCTTTCTTTTTGGGTGATATATTGGGTACTAGTAATTTTTTTTTTTTTTTTGTTTTTTGAAGTTATATGTTGGATTGACTTAACTTTACACATTTTTACCGGCTAAAGTGGCCAACTCTTGAGCCTTGGCGCAACTCTATTTTTGGTCGGTACTTGTGCAATTTGATGAAATCAAAATGGACTTCCTAATTCTTGTTCATTCGATGGTACATGATTGTTGGGGTGCTAAAATTTCAAGTAGTAAAACCATGCGAAATAAGTGCCACTAAAAATAAAAAGTAGTATCTAATTCAAGTTATTAATTACGTAGGTATAAAAAAACAAGTTTCCATAACAAAGACCGGAACTTCTTAATTCTTGTCGTGCATCAGGTAGCTAGGATAAATTGTACGAATAAAATTCGTACAATATGATGTGACTAATTTGTATGTTTATGCGCAAAATGCGTAGAAACGTTGACAACTTATTTTTTATTTTTATTTTTTTTCAAACGGAAATATATCGATATATTATTTAATTGCGAGAAAACGGATATTCCGAAAGCATATCCCTTTCACCTATTTATTTTTCTTGAAATGTGATACATAATTACATATACGTAGACTTTCTCTTGTACAAGAATCTTTTAAGAGTATTGATAAATACACCCTTTCATATCTTTGCTTCTCCCTTCAAACAATTTTTAGAAACTCTATAAGAGTACATCGAGAGGAATAGAGGAAAAACAAAACGATTCTCTCTCCGCATAATTGATTGACAGTCTCAACGAATTCACAGTTTTGCATGATCATACGGTGCTCTTCCATCAAGGATGGGGAATCACAAATCGGTTGCGACGGCTAAACTGATCTTCCTAGACGGCGCGATTCAAGTGTACTCATCCCCGGTAAAGGTCTCGCACATACTGGATCAGAACCCGGCCAGTTTCATTTGTCATTCGGATCACATGGAATTCGATGAATTTGTTTCGGCCGTTGATGTTGATGACGAGCTTCAGATGGGTCACCTGTATTTCGCTCTGCCGGTGAGTTGGTTGGCTCAGCCGCTGCAGGCGGAGGATATGGCGGCGTTGGCCGTTAAAGCGAGTCTCGCTTTTCCAAACAGTCATGATGGTGGTGGTGGTGAGATTAAGTGTGGGTGTTGTTTTGGTAGACCTAGGGTGGATGATGATCAGCAGGATCGTTTGTTGTTTTCTGGTGAGAAACATGTGAGTACATCAAGTAGAAAGGTTGTTGCCGTCGGTGGCGAAGGCGGTGGATTGGTTCAGGAGATAAGCAGTAGGGGTTGTCCTAGTAGTCATGGCAGAAAGTTGAGTATGATACCGGAAGATCAAGGCTCGTTTGGAACGTCGTCTTTAGATGAAGGCTCGTTTAGAACGCCGTCTTTGTAGTTTTTTTTTTTTTTTTTTTAAATCTTGATGATTCTGGACGCAATATATATAAAGCTAGTAATAGTGTATTGAGAGTTCTGAAAATAGAAAGGGGTCATCCTAGTGGAAAGGTTGTTGCCGTGGGTGGTGAAGGCGGTGAATTGGATCAGGAGATAAGCGGTAGGGGTCATCCTAGTGGTCACGGCAGAAAGTTGAGCATGATACCGGAAGATCAAGGCTCGTTCGGAACATCGTCGTCTTTAGATCAAGGCTTGTTTGGAACTTCGTCTTTAGATCAAGGCTCGTTTGGAACGCCATCTTTGTAGTTTTTTTCTTTTTCTTTTTCTTTTTCTTTTTTGAAATCTTGATGAATCTGGACGCGATAAAAGTAAAAGTGCAGTGAGAGTTCTGAAAATAGAATAAAATCATGTATCGCGATGCTACTGCTACTTGATATAGTTGATTCGTAACTTTTAATTACAAGGCCTAATCAAGCCAAATTGATTGGGTATATATGTTTAAGTGTGCTTCTGAGACTGCTCTTCTAAAGTTCGTACATGACTTAGTATGATTCGGTTTGAACAATTTGATCGATGTTTTGTGGTTATGTTGCTTTTCATATATAGGTGGAATGGAGATCTATGTTTCAGTTTTACACGTTCGTATAGACGGAAATTCCAGAAAGAGATTCTTATTAGAAACATAAATTGAAGAGAGCATATATAAAATCTGATTAATTGCAGAAGTGAGTTTTGGGATGTTTGAAAGACCATTTCAGGTTCTAAGGCTGCGTTCTCCTGGACTTAACTTAAATATGAAAGTTTTTGTTCTTATTTAAATTTTTTTTCGCATTTGTTAGTTTTGTGTCAAATTTTTGTGGGTTATTGATTTCTCGTCTTGCTGTCTCAAAATAACCTCCCCAAAAAAACCCCTAAATTAATCCCATTTCGCTTACGAAAATAAATACTTAGTTTTTGAATTAAAGATGATGTATTATTAGAGAACAAGATGTCTAGTAAACGAAAAATAAGTATTCAAAAAATAAGAATCTTAGCAGAATGGGTTCTATTCCGTAAAAACAGGTATGCGCAATTCCTGCATAAGTACAAGTTTTGAAGAACAAATAAAGAATTAATGGCACCCACCCCACATCAAAATTAGTTCATGATTCAGGTAACTAGAACCCTAGAATAATTGGCCACGTTGTGGACACTAGACAGAGAGCTAATCGGTATGACGATGTGCAAAAAATGAATTCCCATGCATCCCTAATATTCATTCATTCCTCCGATTCCGCTTTGTGTCTAATTGACTAGTAATTAAACATTTTAAGTTGTCAACAAGTGATAAGCTACAAAGCACAGATATTCTCAAAGTAGTTTCGACCGGATAACGAATACTGGATACGTATGCAAATTTCCATAGGGTATTGATTCGTGGGCGATAAGTTGACCAAATCATCGTTTCCCTTATAAAAAATGTGTATACACAAGGACATGTAAAAAAGGTACAGATAAAGATCATAAATAAAA
The DNA here is from genome assembly GCA_019656835.1 of Rhododendron ovatum. Classification (NCBI taxonomy): domain Eukaryota; kingdom Viridiplantae; phylum Streptophyta; class Magnoliopsida; order Ericales; family Ericaceae; genus Rhododendron; species Rhododendron ovatum. Next base: position 4,831,898 of record CM033802.1, on the reverse strand, counting down.
AAATGAGCAAACCAAGCAACGGATAACATGATCGCCAAATCATGAATCTGATCAAAGTATATCATCAGGGTAAGCGAGGTGTAGTTAAGTTGGCTCAAACACCTGTGCAGTTACAAAAATTGTTGAATAAATGGCGTATATAATCTCTGCTGAATATGGGCAATAATAAAAATGTGCAAAACAAATTATATTTGTGTGTCTTGTTTCTCTTCCTCGTTCATAGCATCCAAGATCGTTGGTGAGTTTGCGCGCGTTGTTCCACTAACATCACGACAAAAATTTTGAGAAGTAGTAGGAGGAGGAGGGTATTGTGCATGTGCACTTTCGGAGGTCTCTCAATGCTTTTTTTTTTTTTTTCCCTTCATTGTATTGATTTATTTTTATATTTTATTATCCTTGTAATCAATGCAATTTTTTTCCCAATCCAAAAATAAAAATCAATCTAGCAATGCGAAAATTAACTTATTTTCTTTTCAAAAAGTAAGGTACTTATCCGATTACCTCTGAAATCCTTGTAACTGAGCCGCAATTCAGACGACTTTCTAGAAGGAAAAAAAGACCACGAGCATGCATGCATGTCATTTTTGCGAAGCTGGAAACTCGAGAGACTTCGGTCGTTTGGCCTAATAACTAAATGACTTTTTTTTTTTTTCTTATTCAAAAAATATCATCTATTAGTTTTTCTTCATTTTTTTTAATTATTGTTTTGTTACGACGAGAAAAATCTAAAAAGCAAAAAATTATGATCGAAACCTAATTTTTTTGAATAAAGATGAAATAAGCCAATTTTTCATCTTTATTCAAAAAATATTGGATTTCGATTGCAATTTTTTTACTTTTAAAATTTCAAGTATCATGATGAAATAATAATCCACAAAAATTGACAAAAAACTAACAAATACGATTTTTTTTAAATAAAGACCAAAAAACTATTTTGGCTTATTAGGCCAAACCATCTTACTCTCAAAATGGGAAGCGAATCGCTTGCTTTTTGGCAGGAACAGTTTCAACCTTTGTTTTTACCTCCCAAAGGTTAAAGGATAATGCTACAAACGCACATTTAAAACACGACTCTGGACAAAATCGTGTCCGGAATCACTAGATACACATGAATCCATATAAATTTAATGGTTCTGGACGCAATTGTATTTGAAATTGTGTTTTGAAGGTATATTCCTAGATTTTTGAAGATTAAAAGCGCTTAAAAGTCTAAACCTTAGATTATTTAAGAAAAGTGCACACACGTGCTCCACACATAATCCTCTATTTTCAATCTTTTTGGTCTAAAGTTTACGGAGTCAAGTTGTTTTTATCAAAAAACTGACAAAAACGTGGGGAAAAAAACCACGGCAAACTTCATTTATACACCTGTGGTTTGGTCGATGCGCGGATGCACTGCCTCACGCTCAGTTTATGGCACATAAGGCCTTGTTTTCACTAAACTAAAATTGTACTACGTGACCTTTTTTTTGTCTTTTCTTTATTCAAAAAGAAAAAATGCTTTTGTAATTAATTTTGTGCCAAACTTTTATAGATTATTGGTACGTCTCGAGAAGAGAAATCAAAAAAGTGATCAAAAGTAAAGTGTTTGAAACGTTATGTGAAGAAATTTGTGGAAGGACAAGAAAAAACATTAATGCATTTAAGTAGGGACGGACGGATCTACTAAAAAGAGTATATTTTAAATGTAAGTCAATTTTTCTTCAGTATTGTCGCTAATAGATCACTCGTACGAAGCCCACATGTAAATAAAAATCAAATCACATAGTAAGTAACTACATCATACAACTCAACAAAATCAAAAATAAATCCAACCCATTTAGCTAGTTTTGCAACTTAATGACGTAAATCACCAAATTATTTGAAGTCTTGAACGGTTTTGCAGTGGATTTTGAATGATCTCACCTGGAACTGACCATTGATGCTTCCTAGCTAGATAGAAACCTTCCCGGCCCACAGTTATTCACAGGTTCATTTCACCTGGAACTGACCTTTAATAGTCACCGGCCAATCTGATGAGGGCATTTCGGAAAAGTGAACGGAAGTTCCAAAAAACACGGCGATCGACGGCCCCCACCCTGCTGATCGATTCACATGAATTATTATATCATGTCTCCTTCTTTTTTCTTAAAGAGAGATAAAATTTCCTGCATAATAACTCCGCATGTGTCACGCTCAGGGACGGGGTAAGGGAAAATGTTACCTACAAAGAAAAATGACCCTTAAAATATGATGTCATTGCATGGGACCCATTCATCCAACTAAACTCATTGAATTTTCTTTTATTTTATTCTCGGGCCAGGCCCCTCTCTCTCTCTCTCACTCTCTCTCTCTCTCTCTCATCTTCTGTAAACCCTCCAAAAGGGAAGGGGGACCGTCACTCTTTTTCAGTTTCGCGCTAAAGAGAGTTCTAAAATACTTCAGGGTCGTTTTGGTTTCTAGGAAAATGGACTTTTAGAAAAGAAAGATAATTTCAAGTTCAAAAATTATGTGTTTATACAAATAATTTTCTACCAATATGAATCTTATTTGATAGATCTCATTGAGATCTTTTAAAAAGTGCAAAAAAAATTAAAAAATTATTTTTCATTTTTGAAAATGAAAAATAAATTACCTCTTGCACTCACATGACTTGATCAAAAAATCTCTTGATCGACGACAACGAACTCTGATATGTATCAATACTTCTAATTTTTTGTAGCTACTTTGCCTGGGCTCCTGTAGAGACCCATAATTATTTTCTCAAATTTTAAATGTTTAATATGTATTTGGATTATCGAAGTATGGATAATGCAGAAGATATGAGTGGGTCAATGTGAGATGACTTGTAATTCGTGGGAGTTGACGTGATACAATAGGAGTGAAAGGGTGTAAGCGTTATTTGTGCCATATAAGTCAAAAAAAAAAAAATGGGGCAGGTAATCACTTTCCCTTTTTTCTTTTTCTTGTCCGGCATCTCTCTCTCTCGGCTCTTACCTCTCTCACCTTCTCTCTTCGATTTCATCTACTACGAGTGAGATTTTGGAAAAATCCCAAGTACTAAAGTTTTTCTTTGCGACGAGAGCTTCCTATCCATCGAAGAAAATTCACGATCGGAGCACTTTGAGGTTTCCTCCATGTTCGGGCTTGCTTCTAACCTTCGAGGTAGGGATCTCTTACTCTTGTTATGCGTTTATACGGTGTTTATGTACCTGGATCGTGCTTTGTTTCGTTGTTTGAGGTTGTTGTTCCATTTCCGAAATTCTGCAGAACAGGGTCTCTGTTTTTGGGGTTTTACACCTTAAACTCGTGATTGAATTTTGGTTCCTTCATATGAAATAGAGTAGACTTAGAGCCCGTTCTAATGTCGCTTGAATCGCCTAAAACTGTTGAGAATTGAATTAATGGTGGATATTTGAAATCTGGTCTGCAATCTGTCTCGTTTTCTGGGTTTCAGCCCACTTTGAATGGCCATAACTTTTTCATCCGATGTCCGTTTTATGCAAACTTTATCTCGGTTTGAAGGTCTTGAAATTAGCTTTCGTTTGCCACTGGAATCGTCTTAAAACTCTAAGTACACAAAAAGTTATGATCGATTGAGTGGAGGTATGTCAATCTGTCAGGCAGATTCGTTTAGCCTCGGTAAAGCCCTGTTTAACCACCCTTGGAGTGCAGATTTGACTAGGGTTCCTTTGCATCTTTCAAAGGTCATTCAATTGCCCAACTATTGGGACTAGAATCACTCAAAAATATTAAGAACTCGATTTTATGGTGATTTTTAGAAGATTGAACTGAAATCTGGAAATTTAGGCAGCATACAGGGCTGCGGGTTTTTCATTGTTTGTTATAGCTAAATGACGCTATTGGTTATGGGTCCTTACGGGTTTTAAAGATTGGTAAGTTCGTGATCTTTTAGCGTTAGTTTCAATATTTTTGGGTTTAAGATGAAAATGTTATGAGTTTTCTAAGAGAGTATGTCTAATTTGCTCAGCGAAAATTGTGGTGCTTTGTGTGCTGGGACTTTTGGGGGTTTTGGAAGATTTGAGTTTTAATCTAGGGATCTCCCTCTCTATGCTTGTTTATGTGGTAGTTTAGTACATTATTGAGTATCTAAACATGTTTCCATTTGATTGAATGTTCTAGGAAGTTCGAGTCGTCACGTGGATCGAGGTGAGTGATTAATACCCAAAACACATGGTTTGTTATAAGTTTTTCTCTTCAATGATGTTTTATACTTTGATATGAACTCCATGGCATATCAATGAAAAGTGGACATGTTTTATATCTATTAAAGGCATCCTCCCACGTCCCAGCTTGCTAGGGGACACGTGCTAAAAGGCTAGCAAGACATGGCTATTAAATGGGATAACGAAAGACGTCTTGACTTATCCACTACCGGGGACGCCTGGTAGACATGAAATGAATAGATGATGTGCATTACTATGCTATGTTGCTATGAAATGTGATTCGATTTTAAATGGTTTTATCATTGTCCATGGAAAGCATGTGAATTGCGTATTAATCATTCATACGAGTTTTGGCTTATGAATTTTCCCACATTTCAGGAAGCAACGCGTAGTGTGGCAGAGTGTTTACTTTAGTTTGTAAATTTGTAGGCAAGCACAGCTCTGAGAGGTTTATCCTTTTGATTTGTAAACCTATGTAAGACTTTGGTTTGTTATCAATAAAAGTTGATTTTTGCTTCCGCTGTTATGTTTAGCCCCTTTTGATTATCGCTTGCTTAGATGATATTTGATTTGTGATTTGGCCTTAGTGAGAAATCACTGGCATTTGTCATGATTAAGACCTCAAGGGGCGGGTTAGGGTCGTGACAGCTCCATTATCCCGAACTTTTTTTTGTATTTTTCGATTTGTGTGTTTTGTTCATCTCTTCTGAATTATTGTTAGATACGCATCATATTCTTTGAATTAGTCATTCGTCTTGACGAGAGAGTCACAAAAGTAAAAAACAACATCGATCACCCTAAATAAAATGTTTCGAAAGGGGAAAATAAAAAAGATACCAAAAAAGTAGTTACTTTGCCTTGTTCTAGCTCATTCGGTGAAGATTTATTATTATTTTCCCCTTCCGTACAGCTAGAGACCACACTGTATAAGTTTCATATTTGCTAATGTTCATATGAAATAAAATATTTCCTTTCATTCTTGTCAAATATATAGGACCCACACTACACAAGGTCTCATATTTTTTTAATATGTAGTTTGAGAATCACCCTTTCCCTCTACAAGGTGTACATGAAGAGAGAGAGAGAGAGAGAGAGAATGAGGGCCTGGCCCGAGAATTAAAAAAAAGAAAAAGAAAATTCAATAAGTTTGGTTGGATGGGTAGATCCCACACAATGACATTATCTTTTAAGGGAATTTTAAGGGTCATTCTTCTTTGTAGGTAGCATTTCTCCTGAGGAAAAGTAGGGCACGTGGGGACACGTGCCTCCACTCAAAACTAAAATAATTTTGTTATATTTTCGTATATTTAGCATAATTATGAAATAAAATGTGCTACTACACATACACACTTGCATATATCTTGAAAATATATATATATGTGCCCCCACTCAAAACAAAAATAATTTTGTCATATTTTCGTATATTTAGCATAATTATGAAATAAAATGTGCTACTACACATACACACTTGCATATATCTTGAAAATATACATATATAATTAGTTTCATATTTCAATTTCGTCATATGGGGCATTTATACTTGTTGGTTTCCAAACTATTTGTCTATTTAGATCGATTCTTTCTTAATTGTACATATTTTTAATCGTCTAAGAGCAATATTTTAAAATAATATCATTAATAAAACTATATCGATCATTCTAAAACTTGTCAATGTCATGTAAAACATACTCTCAAATTTTATTTGAGATTTTGTACTCATTTTTACATAATTTAAACGAAAGTATGTGTTATATATTTTTAGTAGTTTGTAGTCTTGATTGTATATGATGTTATTGTGGTTAACTAGAAAAATAAATTTTCACCACTATGATTAATAAGGTGCCCCCTCTAAACAACATTCTTGAATCCATCCCTAGTCACGCTTAGAGTTTTATCTTTTTATACAATCGATCCTATATAAGCCCGAATAAAAAAGGAGGATTGTGCATTAAGTATCTGACACATAAAAACCTCATTAGATTACTGTGAGATGCAATATTGGAAAACGAGAAGATAATTGGGACATAGATTGCTTATCTGTGAGATGCAATATTGGAAACGAGAAGATAATTGGGACATAGATTGCTTATCCCAAAAAAAAAAAAAAAAAATTGGAACATAGATTCTGTCTAAGAATTTTTTTTTGCTCGGCAAAGAGAAAATTTTATTGACTCGAAATGGGTACATCGAGAAAGGAACTCACTAAGCACACATGCTTACCGAGTGAAGAAAACAAAGCGAGAAACAGGAAAAAAAAACAATGGACCATCCAACAGAAAATTGGATCGCCCACATCCTCACTGCAAGCTTCACTTGCTATACTTTCTCCTTTCTCATTTCATCAAGATAGCCCTTGAAATCTTTCACCGAGTGCACCTTAATATCGACTTTCACCTTAACCCACATTGCTACTCTAGTTTTGATTATTTCCCCAAGATCCTCCACTCGCCAAGACGCATTGTTGAAGACAACATCATTCCGAGCTAACCAGATGAACCAAATTGTAGCATGAAATGTCGTTTCCCACAAATATTTCTCAAGATTTTTGAATCTATTACCTATCCACCATGTGAATAGATCAATCAAAGAGTCAGAGCACACCCAACAAACATGCCACCAGTCTATCAACAACGCCCAAACATCCCAAGAAAATTGACAATGAAGGAAAAGATGAAGTTCGATAATGACACACAAATGTGGAAAGAAATTACTAGTTGGAAGGGCCGAATTTTGAAGTCTTGAACACTTTTGCAGCGGATTTTGAATGATTTCACCTGAAACTGACCATTGATGCTTCGTAGATAGAAACCTGTCCCACAGTTATTCACAGGTTCATTTCACCTGGAACTGATCATTGATGCATCCTAGCTAGATAGAAACCTTCTCCACAGTTATTCACAGGTTCATTTCACCTGGAACTGACCTTTAATAGTTACCGGCCAATCTGATGAGGGCATTTCGGGAAAGTGAACGGAAGTTCCAAAAACACACACGACGATCGACATGCCCCCACCCTGCTGATCGATTCACATGATTTATTATCATGTCTCCTACTTTTTTCTTAAGGAAAGATAAAATTTCGGCGGCATAATAGTAACTCTGCATGTGTCACGATTAGAGTTTTATTATTTTACACAATCGATCCTATATAAGCCCGGATAAAAGATCGAGGAGGATTGTACGTTAGGTATTTGACACATAAAAACCTCGTTAGATCACTATGACATGAATCCGATTAATATAGCCGACCCCAATTGATTGTGACTTAAGGTTCGGTTTGGTTTGATAATTTCGGCGGTATTCTATATATTTTTCTTAACTCCCACAGTTTTCTGAAAAATTTACTCCTATAATGCAATTTAGTATATATTGTTCACAGTAAAATTCCGTTTCAGAAGTAGAATTTAAGGGAACAAGCAAAGTGGGTACGAATCACTTGAATCACACTCACTATGGTACAAGCATAATCTTATCGACGCTGAGCAAAAAAAAAAAATGGTATAATATCATCTGTTGGCTACCTCGATCTAATTATTCTCTACGTGCCGTAAATAAATCAAAATTTATGGGCATGTTGGTCCCAACATTTCGGGGCCTAGGAAGAATTTCGAATTAGTGACCCCAATTTTTTCTTTTGGGGGTAATATATTAGGGTACTAGTAAATTTTTTTTTTTTTTGAGCTTACATGTTGAATTGACTTAACTTTACACATTTTTACCGGGCCAAAGCAGCCATCTCTTGAGCCTTAGCTCAGGATTGACTCTATTTTTGGTACTCGTGCAATTTGATGAAATCAAAATTTTAGACTTCCTAATTCGTGTTTTTTCGATGGTACAGGATTGTTGGGGTGCATGAATGGAATCATAGTTTGAATGCTTACTTTTTTTGTTATGATGTTTTAGTGTTTAGTGTCTTTTTAATCTTTATATTCACTTTTCAAAGATTATAAAATTCCTATTTCGGCCGCTCCAAAAAAAATGTACTTTCAAAATGCATTTGCAGTTCGAGAGTTCTTTTAATTCTGCAACCATGTTAATCTCTTCTAAATATAAAGGAAGAGCACCAATTTGGTGTCTCCTCTTTTTGAAGGACCATCACAAAAGTGTTGTGATTGACACTTTTAGCCCTGAAAAAGTTTCTTCCAACCTTTTTGCAAAAAAAAAAAAAAACAGTAATGCTACACGCACAACAAATGTGCACAGATTTTTTGTGGGGCCCACTACGGGTCCCACACAAATAATCCGAGCCGTTCATTAAATGTAAAACATTTTTTCAAGGGCCCTCGCAAAAAATCAGCTCAATCCGATCTCTATAAGTGTTTGATTCAATCATTTAACTTTTCATTATCCTGAGATTCGAATGAAAAGTTAAATGATTGAATCAAGCATCTATGAGTATCGGATTGAGCTGATTTTTTGCGGGGCCCTTGAAAAAATATTTTACATTTAATGAACGGCTCGGATTATTTGTGTGAGACCCATAGTGGGCTCCACAAAAAATCTGTGCACAAAATCTGTGCACATTTGTTGTGCGTGTAGCATTATTGAAAAAAAACTACTACGGAAAAAAAGGGTATGCAGGTGGAGTACCTCTCTTTTGCTTCATTGTCGACACAAACTGCCAAGACCATCATTGTCCTCTCTCTCTTTTGTTCCACAGTGAAGTACACCATTTTCCTGTCAAAAAAGAAAGAAACGACAAATAAGGTAAGCTAATTACAGAGCCAATTATTGTCGGCAAAAATGGTCTTCAAGATGAAGAAAGTGACGATGTGCTCTTTAAAATCTAGGACGTCAGGTACGATTCGAGTCGCGTAAGGAAAACGCTGTTTTAAAATGTCCCTATCAGAAGGTGTGCACAGGATTACAGTAAATTCATCTTCAGGATAAAACGAATCTGAACTCTAGGTTCTTTCTGTCTTCGTTTGCACAAACGAAGACAGACAGAATATCCATTTATCAAATATAAAAGAACAAATGACTAATATTCTATTTCTGTGGAATAATAGAATATGAATTTGCCATTCTAGAAAGAGAGTGTGTAGAGAGAGCAATTCAATATGAAAATTTTCAGTCCATAAAATGACTTTACAAATGATCTATTAATAAATTTATAGGCACTATTATGTGAAAAGTTGTGTCTCAGTAAACAGCCATAAGGATTAGTCATGGCTTTTGAAGACACCAATTAGGAGGATTGTGTTTTTTAAAGACAATTAATAGAAATGAACATGCCTATTAGTAGGCACCCTTTAAGTAATTAACGGTCTTGCTATTGTCAGCCCATTAGGTTGACGATAATCACATTAGAAAACAAGAAAAATACGTATTTCTGTATACTTTTTATACCCTTTTGATACACATTCACACACTCACTATTGTCAGCCCATTGAGTTGATTTTAGAATTTTTCAATAACTAATTAGGAAGTATCATGCCTCTTGGAGACACTCGATCTCATGTTTTGCATCTCTTTCTAACAATCACACATACACACACACATATATATATATATATATATATGCAAATTTAATGTCTGCATATGCGCATATATAGCGATTTCCAGTTGTTTTTGGTTTGATTTTTCCTACTTCTTTTAGGCTTTGTTTGAAACTCAAGAAAAGTGAGGGAAATAAAAATAACACTTTGGAAAGTGAGGAAAAGAAAATGGCACTTTTTTGCTCATACTTCTTTACCATACGTAACCAAAACAGATGCGCGGTGGAATTTTTTATGACGAAATTTTCACAAATACTTCTCACTTTTGGTTGAATTTTCACAAATTTTATCAAAATTTAATTTGCGCATGCATCGCGTGTATTCCAACTTCTAATTAGGTTAAAACCTGCTTTTTGATCTGTAAACCAGTGTTACATCTATAGCATTTCCAAACCTTCACTATGGAACAATAATAGTACTCCATCCGTTTCATAAAGTCTGGTACTTTTACTATTCCAGTTATATAGATCTTATTTAATAGATTTTAATTTATTCTATTAAATAAAATTCAAAAAATCACCTCAAACATTTTATTATAAATTAAAAAATATATACAATTTAAAAATAACACATATTCTTAAAAATGTCAAAATTCATGGGACGGAGGGAGTAGTTAACTACCTCATTCAATCAAGAAGCCTTTATGGCTTCGTAATTAAAAAATTAACTTCTTTTTATCTCAGAAAAACACGTGTATTATGCTAGAAAGTCAAGCAGTCTTCGAAGTCTTCTATTCAGATACCTTTTTCTCTCTCTATAAAATCACAACGTTGACTGATCCCTGGAATTTCAAAATCCCAATCATCTCTCTCTCTCTCTCTCTCTCTCTCTCTCTTCGAAGTCTTCTATTCAGATACCTTTTTCCCTCCCTATAAAATCACAACCATAACTGATCCCTAGAATTTCAAAATCCCAATCATCTCTCTCTCTCTCTCTGTCTCTCTCTCATATCTGTTGATAATGGGCATTTGTGCTTCTTCTGAAATCACAAGGAGGGGAGCTGGTAAGCCTGGTATTAAGAAATGGCCACCCACAGCAGCCATGGTTATCCATGACTTGGATGGGGGACACCAAGAGTTCAGACAACCAATCAAAGCAGGACAAATCCTCTCCCAAAACCCAAACTGCTTCCTCAGCAACTCAGAAACCATGTTTCTTGGCTCCCACCTGCCTCAAGTGCCCGACGAAGAACAACTCCAGCTCCGACAAATTTACTTCCTCATCCCCATCTCCAAGTCACGAACACCACTTTCTTTGCAAGACTTGTGTGCTCTAGCTGTCAAGGCTAGTTCGGCTCTCGATAATTCTCTGTCTTCACATAAAAAAAGGTCGGTTTTCCGGAGGGACGTTCGGCGGGTTGCAGCGTTCCGGCAAGCTTGACGCTGTGGGATGGGTTCTCACCGCGGTGGTAAAAAAAAAGGAAGAAGAAGAAGTTTCATGGGACGAGCAAGTGACCAAAAGGGGTCCCTTGCTGTGGCAGTATTTTAGGTTTAGCTGTGTGATGATGAAATACAAAAAAAAAAAAAAAAAAAAAGAAAAAGAAAAAGAGAGAGAGAAGAAGATCGAAGAAGAAGGTGTAGTGGAGTAGACAGCATGCATGCATCTTTCCTTTTGGTATCTTCCCCTCATACAATCGACTTATAATTTCATTGTGTTTAGAGATTGAATTCTAAAATTAATTATGCTAGAAATTCATTTGTACAATCGAATTATGAGTGATTGAGGACTTTGACTACGAATCTAGGGCCCGATTGGATGCTGTATGCATTTTGGGTGTATTATTTATAAAAGGAGATAAGATAGTCCGGGTATTAGTTAAGAAGAGAAGATCCACATTGATGTGACATTTATAGAGAGTGTATTAAAAAGTAGATAGTTTGGATAATGTATTAGAAGGAATGATGTATAATGTAAAAAATTGTCAAATGACTCTTTTACCCTTGTACAGTCCCAAACTTTATTATGCCTAACATTAATTATATAATTGCAAAACTTAATATATTTAATAATTTTTCGACAATTCTAAGTTATAATAATTTACTATATCAATAAATTAAATAATATCACAATTTTTTATAATATAAATTTTATTTACTCATTATAAAAATAACTTAGAATGTTATTTAGTTTAAAAAAAACTTTTTCAATTTGTTCCAGCCATCTATTCTTTTCCATCCAGCTGTTCGTTTTCATTCTCCTGTGTTCCAATACACCAAATCATTTTTTCTTTTTTCCTCTCGTTCTTATCGTTTATACTCCATAAGAGAGAGAGAGAGAGAGAGAGACCGGAAATGAAGAAGAAAAAACAAGCAGCGGCGGCAACCACTGGTCCTCGCTCTCCGATCGTCTCTCTCCGATATGTACGGAACCCAAGTACGTCTCTCTCTAGTCTCTACATATTATACATATTTTGTGTGTGTGTTTTTGTGGTGGTGGCCTATTCTTCTTCTTCTTCACTATCTCTGTTAGCAGAGAGAGAGAGAGAGAGTCATTAGGGGAGGGGATGAGGAGGGGTGTTTTGGTAAAAAATCAGGCGTATACACCCGAATTAGCTATTGCTACCTGGGAGGGTACATAGCAATAATTTATGGCTGTTTTGGGTGTATTAGCGAATACGGGGATTAGTTAATACAGGAGAAGAAATGGATGCCAAATAGTATATTAGCCCCTTATCCGGGTGTATTGTATAATACACTCACCGTATACACCATTCAATTGAGCCCCTAGTGTGCTATTTTGGTCAAATACTCGAATGACAATCGATCAGAACGTTGGTTATCAGAACGTTTGGTTATCGTCACCACTCGATTGTTAATTTTACTATTATTCCAAATTCGTTGACATCTATGTCGTAGAGTATGAGGTATAAATGATATTCTCCGAAAAGACATGCTGGTCTCTCTTTACTTGATTTTCATGTTATTATTACTAAGCATTCTTCACTCTTAAAAATGACAAATATCCCTTGATTTCATAATTACTATCACTATTGTTAATTTTCATCACATCTGCAGTTTCATGTTCGGTACTGAGCAATCTTCAACTCAAGGTTTAAATGGGCCCACAAGTGGATTTGCGTATCCATGAACAACACCGTTTATATTTGAGGTGCTTAAATGTTATACTCTAATAACCTAAAGGGGTAAAGTGTATTTTTTTTAAAGAGCTGTGCATTTGTGCCGTGTGTGAGCTGGTGGTGTGTGTGTGTGTTTTCTTTTAAAACAAAAGAAAAAAATAGAAAACCCATCAGGAGGGTTGTTTGAACGTTATATATATATATATATATATATATATAGAGAGAGAGAGAGAGAGAGAGAGAGAGAGAGAGAGAGAGAGAGAGGTCAGCGGAGGAAGAAGAAGGAGAAGAGAAAAGGGATTAGGGTTAGCTTTGAATTGAAGCTTATTAGGTAATTTTCATCTTCTTAGATACTGAAATTCATGTTTTCCATGCTAGGTCTTCCATTCTGTATCTAATATGTTCTGAATTAGAACCATGGGAGAGGGTTTCTAAGGTTGGAATTGAGTCTTATTTCAGAAAATTCGTGTATCACATGGTTATACTTAACTGTGTTTTGAGAAAGTAGTTAATCTGTCCTGTTTTTGACAAATTTTTCCCATCGATGTGCCGATCATGTTATTTTCTGATAATTTTACCGTAGATGCCTCTGTGAGTGTAGTTTATGCTGCAAAAATTTCAGAATTTTCTGAATAGTATGGAAAAAGATAAAAACCATGAATCGAACTGGTGTCTGATTCGCGTCTGGGCAGACAGCCCAGACACGTGTTGGAAAAACGGGCATAACTTCTTGCTCGGGTATCGGTTTTACGCACCGTTTCTTGATTCCGAAACTAGACTCGTATATCTTTCTGAATATGTATGGGTTGTGTCGTGGTTCTTTCTAGATTATATCAGTTTTTGAATTAAAGTTCAGGTTTTGGTACTTCTGAAATTCTGGACAGCTTTTGGCTTGTGTTCGTCATGAAATTCCTCGAGTTTAAGCATGCTGGGTGGACATGGGTTCTCATGAGTCTTAAACATGGATCAATTGGTGATGTTTTGGTGTTGGAATTATTGGAAAATATTGAGTATGTGATTTTTAATGAGCTTTCGATCGCAGACTGTTCTGCTAAAAACTGTGAATTCTGCTTTAGATGTGTAACTTCATTTGAGCGTATCTTGGTCATTCAGACTCCGTTTAGGACAAATTTTATATCCAAATTCATGTACCGGTGGTGTACTTTTTAATGGTGGTAGTCTGACGACCTGGTTCTAAATCAATAAGAAGTTATGGTCGAAATACAATAGAATGGTCATGGTTTCAAATCGATTTTAAGAGTTATATCATATTTATACTCTTACGTTGAATTGGAGGCACTTCTAAGCCTTAAGATGGACATATTTGTATTCGTTGGGTATTGTCTAATACCTTATTAGTTTTATAATTTGGTATCAAATGATTGTTAAATGGTTTAGGGGTGTTGGTGGCATTGTTAAGCTCATTTGACACTTGTTAGCATGGTGAATGTATTATGGGTTGTATCATATATTTACTTAAACATTCCAAGGGATTCATATGCTGATATGGTAGCTTGTGGCTAGGTAACAAGCCGGTCAAATAGGAGGTGCCGAAACCGTAAGTTTGGTGTATATCTCGGTCGATGCAAAGGTGAGTGTGTCTGATATGGTTCTTCCCAATAAAATGTTGCTGTGGTGGTGAATGTATATCCTGCTAATCGTAGTAAGCTTTCGATATGGTTATCTTTAATGAGATATTACTGTAATTGTGAGTGTATATCATGCTATTGTTGTTTAGCTTATGATATGTGAGTGTTTGATTCATAGATGTTGTTTTATATTGAATTGAATTTGAATGTTGGCTTAGTACCCGGTGATTGGCTTAATGCCAAAAGGCTTTATGCCTTAAACTATTGGTTGTGTGCCCGGTGATTGACTTAATGCCATAAGGCTTTATGCCTTAAATTATTGGCTGTGTGCCCGGTGATTGACTTAATGCCATAAGGCTTATGTCTTAAATTATTGGCTATGTGCCCGGTGTTGCTCTTAATTTCTCGATAAACTGTTGACAAGTTGAGATTATCTTTTAGCTGTTGGATATTACTGTTACGTTGTAATTGGAGGATGTGGTGATTATATCTGTTACGTACATTTGAGTATCTCAGATATGTTGAGAATTTATATTTTGGTTGTTATTTATTCGGTTGTTGCTATATTTTGTTGAGTATTTCTATATCTCACACACTCTGACTTTCCTTTTTGGTCTGCCAGGTAGCAGGTTGCGTTGAGTGGGTCCACTACCGGTCATCGTGTTGAGAAATGTTTGGGCTAGCATTAGATGATGTGGATGAACGAGTTGGTTGTAGGTAGTCAACTAAAAAGTTGATTTATGTAAGTTATAAATAAGTCGTTGGTGGATGTATTGAAGTGTAGAATTTTTAAAGTATTGTAAAACTATATTGTTGTTTAGTTGTGTGAGATCGTGGTTGGTTGGTCGATACGTCGACTCATTTTTATGTTAAGGTGATAAGTTTTCCGCTGGGTGTTTATTCTGACAGGTTGTGAGGTGTGGTTTGGTTTTTTGGTGTGGAATGTCACGTGATCGCGTCAACTCGGGCCCACATTGGGTGCCGTTTGCGGGGCTGGGCGTGACAGATCGGCTCGACGAGGGGTCATTCGAGTTCCTTTTCTCTCCTAAACGAACCAAACCCAAGCCTCATTTTTAGGCTCGTTCCATAAATGAGCCGAGCCGGCGAGCTTACGTACCTATGAAGTTGAATTAGACTTTCAAACTTGAGATCAAATAAATAATAATTTTCATCAGGACTATTCATAAATAATACTCCAAAGGGGAGTACGTATATATGCATGCATTGTCACAAATTCGAACTTCCAATGGAAGAAAAAGTCTACGCTATCTATCAGCTTACGTGGAAAATCTGCATTAGCTTTCATTTTTACCGTTGAAGTTTGAGAGCATATTTATCCACCAAGTATTACTATAGTAATGAAGCAAGATGCGAATAACTGACTCGAATATCCTGATTTTTAAAGATATATATATATATATATATATACACACACACACACACACATACGGGACGATTCCGGGAACACCCAAAAAAATACCTCATAGTTTTTGATCAAATTTTGATAATCATATATATATGTATGTATGTATTTATGTCGTCCTATAAGTTACGTAGTTGAAAATACACCAATCCACCTCGAGCGATGAGTCTAGGTTTTCTTACCACCTGAGCTACCACTATTTTTGTAACTTTTTGTTTGATTTTTTATCATAATTTTTCGGCTAATCATTTGTCTCGATGAGAGAAATTAAAAAAGTATAAAAATGTAGACCGAAGTTAAAAATATTCATTTAAGACAATGCTAAAGACAAAAAAGGCTATTGTTTAAAAAAAAATCATCTTTAACGATTTTTTTTTTTCTTTCATAAATTTTTACTTTTTATACTTCTCGCGTCAAGGTACATGGACAGTCTAAATATAAAACATTTAACGTGAATCTAACAAAAACTGAAAAAGACGAAAAAAATTAGCAAGACAGTAATTTTGGAGAACGTGGCCTAAATCTAGAAGCCTTGTAAGGGACTGAAGGTAGACCAAGTACTCCATCTGAAAAGAGAGTCTATTAGAAAGTCCAAAGTCAAAGTCTCCTATGCCATAATACTTCTCTCTCTCTCTCTCTCTCTCTCTCTCTCTCCCTATAAATCACAACCACATGACATCCCCAAATGGGCAGTCAACATATTCTCTCTCTCTCTCTCTCTCTCTCTCTCTCTCTCTCTCTCATATCTTGTTGGTAATGGGCATTTGTGCATCTTCTCAGATCACAGGGAGAGGAGGTGTTATTATGAAATGGCCACCCACAGCCATGGTTGTTGACTTGGATGGGGGACTCCAAGAATTCAGAAAACCAGTCAGAGCAGGAAAAATCCTCTCCCAAAATCCAAACTGCTTCCTCTGCAGCTCAGAAGCCATGTTTCTTGGCTCTCACGTGCCTCACGTGCCCAACAATGAAGAACTACAGCTTGGAGCAATTTACTTCCTTGTCCCTACGTCTAAATCCCAAACACCGCTTTCCTTGCAAGACTTGTGTGCTCTGGCCATCAAGGCTAGCTCTGCTCTTAATAATTCTCTGTTTTGGAATAAATCGGGTCGGTTTTCCGGTCGGTTTCCAGGCGGGTTGCAGAGTTCCGGCAAGCTTTGACGCGGTGGGGATTGGGTCTCAGGTGGTGGCACGCGGCGGCCGGAGAATTTTGAGTTCTACGATCAGCAAAGTTGAATGGGACAAGCAAGTGACCAAAAGGGGTCCTTGCTGTGACATTTCATATTTTAGGGTATTTGTGGAATATCATCTTTCGATTGTAGCTCTTGACACAAGAAGATAGGCTTTTTATTTATTTATTTGTTAACGTCTCAGGTAATTGTATTTCATGAAAGAATGATTATATCTAGTGGATTATTCAATGCTGTCGAGCGTTAACCCAACAGGGCCAACACTCTCATCTAACTTATTTGTCTGGATCCCAGGGTGGAATTTATCTTATGAGAGTCGCAACCATCCGAACACAACCCCACATATATACACGTGGATCCCATACACATTTAATCTGCGGGAACCACATATATGTGAGAGGTTGTGTTTGTCTGCTTGGTATTGTGTCCGGATAGTTGTGCACCTAGAATTTTTGTTCATCTTATGGAATGAATAGCAAGACTATGCTCACCGCTTAACATTCACCGCTCACCATCTGTCTTGGAAATAAGTGATCCAGATTTTAAAAACTCATCAAGAGAAAAGTTAAACAGTTAAACCCTTCCTTAGAAGAGTTTTTTTTTTTTTAAATATAGACTGTTCAAAATATTTTTGGACGGTGAGATTGAGAGCAGTGGAGAAGTCTTGCTAATCAAAAACACTTGGCTAGGGCAACATTCCTCGCTTTCGTCTTTCATTTTGGCAAAACAATACTCCTATTGAAATTACATCGAAAAGCAAAACCTTCGCTATGCCTGCAATGGACATGAAGCCACATTGTCCTACGGCAAACAATATCTTGTCTTGGTTACTAAAGTTGCTTCAATTTCTGAACCAACCTTCAGTCCAAAATAGAGGAAAACAATGTCAGAATAAGCTCTATGACTAAGATAATCAAACTGGAATAAATCATCACACCGACAAGCCTTTCCAAAGAAATTTTGTTGACATCGCGTCGAAAATACTTGGGCATATACAGAGATGGAGAGTAAGTAACCATTTTATCCGCACCCATAATTCACATCCGGTGCTGCAACAACTGACTCGAATGGAATTTCCACTCTCTCTTTCACAAGGCAACGAGCTTCACCGCCTTCCACTACCAAAACCTTACCAGGCGGGCAATGGACCATTTCTCCCTCCACCTTATTTCCTCGTTGTTGAAAGAAACCAAACACATTGAATTTTGCGTCCCTTTTGCGAAGCCTGGGTTCAAAGCCAGCCAATCCAAGAATGGATATCACACCCACGAGAGTAAGCACTGTCTTGGCTGCTGCATTGATGAAGAGTCCGAACCCTTTAGGTGGATTTTGAGATTTAGATTGCTTTTGATTTCCCTCTCTTGCTTCAATTGTTGTGCTACCATTGATGAGCCCATTCTGAGCAAGTTTACGCGTTGAAGGGAAATGTGAAAGATACCCATTTTCTGACACCATGGAGCGGGAAGGCCGACTGGGATACGGGGGAAGTAGGAGATCACTGTTGTCATCAACTGTTTCACTAGCAAAAGCAGCAGCTTCATGTATGACTTCTAACTCTTCACCTTTGTATTCCTTCAGCTTCTTAAGCAGCTTCTTGCGGCTGTAATCAATCTCGGCCAAGGCTGCTTCTTTTTCATACCATTGCTGTTGTTGTAACGCCTGACAATCAAAAGAGAATTGAGAAGGTGCCCACAACAGTTTGTGAAGCAATGCAAGCTCAGAGAATTGGGATTTGTTTAGGAAAAAGAAAAGTAAAGAGAGAAACAAAATACTTGTTCAGTTTTTATGGGTCACCAAAGGAAAGGACATGAACTTTTGACGAATGCCTGCGCATTTTTCTTCTCACTTATTTGCCCAACAAACAAAAGCAAAGACTTAACCTCACTCACTTGGCTATGGTTTGTTTTTCTACCTTTCCTTTCTTGGGGGACCAACTCCAATTTCACATCACAGTAATATATAATATCTTCAACGGTCCAACCTGACAGGTTCAGTCACAACTTACACAGTGCAAGGGTTACCTGGATCGCAGATCACTGTGGGTACGATGAATGAGATCATGGTACACATACCCTTTGGAAAGCGGTACGGTGAGGGTAGGCTTTTTCAGCTCATTTGTTCATTCCGAATGTGGACCATATTTTCGGATTGGTTTAGAACTAGTAGGATCTATATAAGATTCTGTTCTTATCCAATTAGTAATGGGATTAATGAGGTCTTTTCTTGTAATATAACAATGTCCTCATCATCTGTGTGCTATTTCTATAATCGGACCGCCGGAAAATCCATTCTAGTTTGCTACCGGTCCCCGGTTGGCAGTTGGGATTGTTCAATCTGGATTGCAGTTTGTAACCCCTGTAGCGAATTGTGGTAACCCTCACTGCAAGTCAATACTTGCTAGCGTTCATTACAACAGTTGGTCCCAGTACAAGATGCATACATTGCCCGATTAAACTATAGATCAGCAAATAAAAGAGGAAAACAAAGATATTCACACATCAGACATTTTTGCTCGAAATGAAGATCCTCTATTATTACCTACCTTTGTGCATCACGGTAGCATCTTGAGCCTTACTCTAAGCTGTGGACCTTAAGGATGCATTGCTTTGAATTCAATAGCAATAGCCTCGTACATCACTGGTGAAGCAATTCTAAGAAAAGGAATAAAAGGAAGCACATATTTTGAACATCAAGTGCTGGAAGACCATCCTAGTGGTTGCAAGTATAAGAGGTTTCAAAATTAACATCCTTTGAAACTACAAACAAGTACCATAAGTTTTACAAGAAGTACCCCTAATTATAGGTCCCCGTGCATTGTTTAATTCCCAGCAATACTTCTTTAGAGTCTGGACAAATAAATCCTGCATTGTAACAAACCATCCCCACGGATTCACGGAAGTTGGCATGGTGTGATATGTGCCAAAGAACCACCAAAAATAGCATAAAAGAAATTGGTATAGCTTAAAAGTGCAAGTGCTCTATGTTGCTCGACAGACTTGTACGAAAGAGAGTAGAAACTGCCCACAATATCAAGCACACCATGCCGCAGTAAGAAGAAAATCATATAGACACTTGCAGTTCATTATCGTTGTAAATCATAATGGAGCAACTCAGTCTACAACCTTTCCATCGGCAACAAAACGCATTAACGTTTGGGAGTCCTACAGCAACATGCTTACCTACGAAGCACCACACCTCTAGAGGTCGAGGTATTGCCATGTCCGGACACGGGGACACGTGTCCGACATGCCACGTGGCGTGTCCAATAATTTAATTTTGGAGGGGAACACAGATGGGGACACGGGTGGGACACGTATGGGACATGACGGGGGTGCATCTGTAATTTTTTTAAATTTTTTTTGGTGTAAATATGTTATTACTTAAAAGTTTTGGGTAAAAATGTAATTAAACCTATAAAAGAACCTCTCTCTCTCTCTCTCTCTCTCTCTCTCTCTCTCTCTCTCTCTCTCTCTCTCTCTCTCTCTCACAGTTATTTGATTTCTTGTAGTAGTTTCATCATAGCTAACTTCGAACCAAGTTCAGATGTCGTCAAGTAGCTCTCAAAATTTTCATTCGTACACTCGACTCAAGAATAACCACCAATTTCACTTGGGTAGAGAGCTCTCAAAAGTTTTTAGGGGAGAGGAGAGAAATGGGTCTGGGACTCCAGAGAGAGAGAGAGAGAGAGCACGTATTTTCGTTTGGAACAAATGAAAAAACAAGAGACGAGTTGTTGAGAGAGAGGGGACTTAATTACGTGAGATGGGATGAGGGCCGTCGAAGGGGGCAGTCACCTATGGTGGTTCATGAGGGTAGGGTGAGAGAGAGAGAGAGAGAGGCGACCTGAGAAGGGAGAGAGTGCCTTTATGTGCTATAATCTCAGCCCTCCATTTCTATGGCAAAGATTGCGAGTCAAAATATGTGCTAAAATTACTATAGGGTCAACAAGTAGGGGGGAAATCCATATAGTTGTTCACGTTCCATCTTCTCCTATTTGGTATCCTTCATCCTCATACTGAGAGATATTGTAAAGAGAGAAGACTGATTATCCTTCAACCATAACAGGATCATTTTCTCCCTTGTTCACTGCATAGGATAGAACAACCTCACAGGCTACGTAAACACAAGCTACAAATTCCGATTCCTCCCTTTGAAGTATCTTGGAGTACCTCTTATTTCTACTAGATTGAAGTCTGCTGATTGCCTGGTTCTTAAAGAGAAAATTTTGAAAAGGATTCACAGTTGGTCTGCCAAGGACTTGACGTATGGAGGAAGGGCACAACTGATTTAGTCGGTTCTTTTCAGTATACAAGTCTACTGGAGTTCTATATTTCTTATCCCAGTAAAGTCATTAAAGAAATTGAAAGCACGTTGATGGCCTTCCTGTGGTCAGGTTTTGAAATGAAAACTAACGCAGCAAAGGTTAGATGGGACCAAGTCTGCAGCCCTAAGGAAGGAGGAGGTCTTGGCTTAAAGAGAATTAAAGAACAGAATAAGGCCACAATCCTTAGGCATCTCTGGGCTCTATGTAACAAGGCTGACACTTTATGGGTGAAATGGATTCACTCTTATTTCATTAAAGTTCCGTGTCTATGGTCTATGGACATCCCAAGTGATGCCTCTTGAACCATGAGAAAAGTGTTAAAGCTGAGGGGTTTGGGGCAGCCCTTGATTAAATACGGAATTGAAAATGGCCACCACACCTTGTGGCTTGATAATTGGCATCCCCTTAGCCCCCTTTATAATAAATTTGGTGACAGGGTAGTGTACAACCTTGGCAGGTCCCTCTCTTCAAAAGTTTCAACTATTATTCATAATGACGATTGAAGATGGCCATGTCAACGAAATAGGGTTACTCAAGCTATCATGGCTCATACTCCACCTGATTTCAAGCATGAATGTGGTTAGGAGTACTAAGTGGTGTCGCTTCCCCATCCCCAAGGCTTCTCTGTAAAATCTGTGTGGGAGGCAATCAGGTGTAAGAAGCCTATCCAACAGTGGGCTAAAGAGATCTGGTTCAGCAAAAATATCCCGAGGTGGTCTTTTATTCTGCGGTTGGCTGTCCAACATAAGTTGAACACCAAAGACAGATTATTGTCTTGGGGCATAATATAGATGATGGTTGCATGCTCTGCAATTCTGGACTTGAATCTCATCACCATCTTTTCTTCCAATGTCCATTATCCTTTTTCTGTGTGGGCTGAAGTGTGAAGATCATCTAATACCTTATAACCTCCACTTTGGATGATCGAGTGGCCTGGTATATCCAGCATACTACAGATATGAGCTTTAAGAGTTGGTTTCTGAAGAATGTTCGAGCTGCTACTGTCTATACCGTGTGGATAGAGCGGAATCAAAGGATTTTTCAACAAAAGGCCTCAACAAAGGACCAGCTTATCCTCAAAACAATCTCCTGCATTAGGAAAGTTCTTAGCCTGAAAAGGGGTGTGGTACAGTCCCAAGTTAACAGAGACCTGAGGTCTCTCAGATGGAATTTTTTCTCCCTCGTAGGGTGTGTATGTAGGGGTTGGATGTTTAGCTTTGCTTTCTTTGTTTCTTTATCTGTTGCCATTTGTTTTGGCTTACTAAAGTTGTATGGCTTGGCTTTGTGTTTTCGGGGGAATGCCCCCACGATTTAGTAAATGAGTTTGCGCTTCTATAAAAAGTCACTACTTATCAAAAAAAAAATATCCAATCACCCATTCGCTGAACGATATGTGGTTCAACACATGGGCGAATTAGGTTGGAGAGCCAGTAAATTGAATAAGCATTACCAATTGTACAAACAAGTAGGATGGGAGGTGAGTGTGACAGAGAAGAAAGATGAACGAGGAGAGGCTGCAAATCAGGTGATTGGTGGATGCTTATAAAGCACCAACACTACTAAAGGTCACCGTGTCCGCATATTGGACATGGGGACACACGGGGGACAAGGCTAGAAAAGTACGTGGCATGTCCCTTAATTTAAATTAATTTTTGGAGGGGGACTCGCAGGGGACACAGCTGGTACACGTTTGGAGACACGGCAGAGGCATATGTGTTTAATTTTTGGGGGGTTAAATATGTTATTACAGTAAACATCAGGGCTAATAGTGTAATTAAGTTCATAAAGATTTACCTAACATATCTGTAGAGAACATCTTAAAGGAAAGAAGGCAGTCCTGCTTTGCAACATCAAAATCATAGACCTGTCAATCTTCAGATTCCTCTCTCTCCCTCGATCATCAAGTCCCTCTCTTCTCTCTAACCTAAATGTATTGGTATTCAGTATGTATGTCTTCTATTGTAGTTGTACATATATATAACACATATGTATACACATATATATTGCCATGTACCCCACTGTGTCCGTATCCCCATTCTTTAAAAATTACTGCGTCCCGTGTGTCTGTATCTGTGTTCATGCTACATAGATGCTTACAGAAAGCAACCAATTAAAAAGTCGAAACCTTTACCTTTTAGCATGAATTCTAATAAATAAGCTCAACATTCAAGAAGCAGAAAATGGGTTTTAAATTTTTAATAACATTGCTTGTGAATCATTGAACAGGAGGGTAATTCTAAAAGAGATACACACCCTAAGCATCTCCAGTCCTTACCCTTTTCTCTAACCAAACCCAAAATTTGCGTAACACTACAAATTCATCTCCAATGCATACCCATTTCCCTACCATTTTGAGTTTTACCCTTTTCTAGATTTGGGTAAAAAACTGGGTGTAGCATTGGAGATGACATACGCAAATAGAGTTTTTCACCCGAATTTTCACACGAATTTGTGGTAAAAAAAAAAGGGTCAGGATTGGAGATGCTGGTACGAAATGCCTATACAACCGCTTCAAAATACCCAGTAATCTAACATGCTCTTGCACCCAAATCAAACCCAACAAAAACTTCAATCAGGGTTTTACTAGGGTTTCCAATTAATCCCCAATTTTTCAACTTTCAAGATTATCGAATAAAAGAAGATAAAAGAACCAGAGAGAGCAAACCTGTAGAGAAGAGAGCTGGGCCTCAAGCGATTCGAGAGCATCGCGAATGTTTAATAGACTCTCTGTTTCTTCTTCTTCTTGCTGTTCCTCTACTACCTTATCAATGTCCTGAGATGGAGACCCATTACCCTCCTCTTCTCCCTCTAGTTCTCGTGGGTTACTATTTTTGTCTTCGGTTGTGGATGCACTGTGGATGCAATTAGTGATCTTGGTGCGAAGCTCGGATGCTCGAGCCAACACCAGTCCAATACCATCTTCGTCCATGTCTCTCTCCCTTTCTCCCTCCCTCTCCCTCTCTCTGGGTTGATTTTGTTGGTGTTTGACGAGAAAGGAAATGGAGTTTTTGATTCTTGGAAGAAGCCAAAAAATGGGACAGAGGTCAGCTGCCATACAAGTGATGCAGGTGCCTTCTCAACGGATTTACATTAGGGTGTCCAGATTGGTCCCATTTTTTAGAAAATCTAGTAATCCAACCACTCCAAACATATCTAGAAAATTAGGTTTATATCTAATCAGTGTCAAAATGTCCGGTCTTCATTTTCATCTCAAATGTTCACACCTTTTTGTTACTCATTTTGTACTTTACTTGTAAATTCAATTTCTTTTAATCTCTTTCTGTATTTATAAAGTACATTTTGAAAATTCTCTACCTATTTTTTACACTCATATTCCGAGTGGCAAAAATTCTATTCTCTTAAAGAAAAGGTTAGAGTTTCCTTTCCCTTTAATATGGTGAAACAGAACAAAAATTGAAGAAATGAAGTGTGGGTTTTTAAAATGCCCAAACAAAATCTTCACCCGAAGTCCCAAATTCCAAATGAAAAGCCAGAGAGGAAAAGTTTTCAACCGCTAGTTAAATGTTGTTTTGCTTGGGTCAGTTCAG